>BLSH010351783.1:62651-79976 GCA_018402905.1 Glandirana rugosa | reverse complement strand
CAGCCAGACAGCCACGGCGTGCGCCTGGCGATTGCCACCTTGGCCCTCAGGGCCAGAGCCGACTCCGCCTGCTAGGGCAGGATGGCCAGATCCACCGTGATGCCCCTCAGCCTCACCGAGACAGAACCTGGGCCACCAATCCAGCGAGGACCCGAGGCGCAGAAACCAGGTATAACAGGGAGAGCCATACCCGTGTATTGATAAACTCCAATACCGGCAAGGCGCAGAAAACACCGGCGTAGGGCACAGAGGGTGATACGCGGATGTGCCACTGTCCTGCCGAGACAGTGGAGGGGCACCGAGCCATACTGCCCGGGCCCCGTTCTCCTCCGACCATAAGCAGGACGTAGTAAAGCATGGTACGTCCCGAGGACAGGACAAGGGTATCCACTCCTTGATGAAGCCGGTTCCTAGCCAGGCCAGCGGTCTGCCCGGGAGGACGGGAACGAAATCCCATCTTGTACCCAGACAAAATTACCCACTGGACCGAAATTCAGAAAAGTCATCGACCGCAGGCATCTCCCCACCCAAACCGTGGGTAGGGGCAACCCTTGACAGTGAGGACTTGTCTCCTGGCCCATCACACCTATGCCGCCAGGAACACTTCCGCCCACCAGCGAGATCCCTGGCGGGCAGGGAGCCCCAGTCCAATGGCGGAAGGAACGGAGGAAAAGAGAACACTACTGGGCCGCCAAGGAGTGACCCGTGCAACGGAGCCCCTACCTCCTGACTCCAACGTGGCTCCAAGAGCCGCCTAGTTGAGAAGGGAAGACTGCCAGCACCTGCCTGCCCAACAGGACCCTGGCGAAGCAGACATCTAAGAAGCCTACAGCACCTGGTATTCCCAGGCGGTCTCCCATCCAGGTACTAACCAGGCCTAGCCCTGCTTAGCTTCCAAGATCATACGAGATCGGGCGCATTCAGGGTGGTGTGGCCGTAGGCCCCTTTAGGAGTCGGCCAGTGCGCCCCCGCCATGCAGGAGGAAACCCCCGCATAAGCAGCTTCGCGGTGCGAAAGCTTAGCTCGTTCTGAGAGCGTTTACAACATGCAAGTGGAACCAATACCGGGTGAAGCTGACCCTGCCAGAACCACCCAGATCGGGCAGCAGACTCAGTGCTCCTGTCAGCCGAGCCCAAGGGCGGCGTGCCACTAAAGGAAGGTAATCAGCGTCTGCATAGTTTTCAACATACAGTGCAAACTTGCAACAGGTGGTCCCTGGGAATCAAACCCACGCAGTCAACCGTGGAAGGTAGATGAGCCAACCACTACCTGCCCAGCTGAGCCCCCGAGATCGTGGTCATCACGATCAGGCGGAACATAGGGGGTACCACTGATTATAACACACAATCTCACCGCTCTAGGACAATGCAAGCCTCATGTGGATCTACTCCGCTGAATCACATAGCAGGTGCAGGCCGATGACGCATTCAAGCAATTGGGAAGACAAGGTTGGATGTAGCCGCACTTAAACGATCCAATTCCGATATAAATGCTTTATTGAAGTAAAAGGGTGATACAGGCAAACAATTGGTCCTGCTAAAGCGTTTCGCACCCTACAATCGGTGCTTACTCATAGCATAATGATCATGATAATCATGCTATGAGTAAGCACCGATTGTAGGGTGCGAAACGCGTTAGCTGGACCAATTGTTCAGGCCTGTGCACACCAAACCTTCCCCACATGTCATGCTGCGACAGGGCTGTGACCACTAACAGCTGTGTGGGGGGTAAAACAGCGCCAGAAGGCCAGGGAACCGCCCCCCACACACATACAGGCTGTACTGAAAAGCATGGGGCACCGCAAGATGGCCGCCATGCACACTAGATGCCAAAACACGCGGCTGGCCACAACAAAATGGCAGCCGCGATTAGCAATAGAGGCCGAACATGCAGCCGGCTACGGGAAAAAAAAAAAAGCGATTAAAACTTACCGTAAAATCCTTTTCTCGGAGTTCACTGACAGACGCAGCCCTTCATTGACAAGTGGGGTTATATGCACATCCTACCAGGAGTAGACTAGGCAAATAGAAAGAAAGCAAGCTGACCCCTCCCAGGGGGCCGTCCTCACTCTAACATATAACCCCCCTGCTGTGCATGGCACATCAGTTGGTAACAAGCCGTACAAACGCAACACAGAGGGGTGGGTGCTGCGTCTGTCAGTGAACTCAGAGAAAAGGATTTTACGGTAAGTTTTAATAAAATCCCTTTTTCTCTTACGTTTACTGACGCAGCCCTTCATTGACAAGTGGGGATGTCCCAAAGCTGTGTCAGTAAGAGGGGTGGGTAAACCACAACAACTGTACCCAACAGAGTCCACTCAGGAGGCGCCAGCCGCGCCTACACCGCCTGCAAAACTTTGCGGCCAAAGGTAGCATCCGCCGATGCCGAGACATCAACTTTGTAAAACTTAGTAAACGTGTGCACCGAGGCCCAAGTAGCCGCCTTGCACACCTGTGACACCGAAGCCTGGTGTCTAAAAGCCCAGGAAGTGCTAACTGCCCTGATGGAATGAGCCGTGACTGGAAAATGGGGTACCTTGCCCCGAACAGTATACGCATGGGTCACGGTCTGTCTGATCCAACGGGAAACAGTGGCCGACGAAGCCGCCAATCCTTTGCGCGGACCATCCGTCAGCACAAACAACGCATCAGACTTCCGAAAAGAAGCTGTAGCCGCCAAGTACACCCGCAAAGCCCTAACGACATCCAAAGAATGTAACTCAAATTCCTTGGGATGCAACGGGTGCGGACATAATGAAGGAAGAACAATATCTTCATTAATGTGAAAAGAAGAGAGCACCTTCAGTAGAAAGGAAGGAGAAGGGCACAAAACCGCCTTGTCCTTATGAAGGACTAGGTACGGAGACTTGCAGGACAATGCTGCCAACTCAGACACCCGCCTAGTGGATGTAATGGCCACCAAAAATGCCACCTTCTGCGACAGCAATTGTAAGGGAATATCCCTGATCTTCTCATATGGCGGTTTCTGCAGTACAGAAAGCACCAAAGGCGACCGTACCTGAGGAGCCACATGTCGTACACCCTGTACAAATGTACGAATCAACGAATGTGACGCCAGAGGCCGTTGAAAAAGAATCGCCTGAGCTGAAATCTGACTCTTGAGCATACTCAACGCCAATTTTTTATCCAGGCCCTGCTGCAAAAAAGCCAGGACCCGGGACACAACGCAAGAGCGAGGGTTCCAACCCCCCGCCTCACACCAGGCAATATAGGCCTTCCAGGTGCGATGATAAATCTTGCGCCAAGTACACTTGCGCGCTTTAAGCATGGTAGGGATCATGGAGTCAGCGACACCCCTATCCCTCAACACCTGGGACTCAATAGCCAAGCCGTCAAAGCAAGTGAGGGTAAAGCAGGGTGCAAGATGGGTCCCTGAGAGAGCAGATCTTCTCACAGCGGAAGACGCCAGGGAACATCTGTCACCATCCGCACCACGTTGGCGTACCAAGGGTGCCGAGGCCAATCCGGAGCTACCAGGATTATCGGAATCCCCTCCGCTTCTTCTATGGGGGGGGGGGGGGGACGTACAGGAGCCGATACCGACCCCAAGGTGCTACCAATGCGTCCGTGGCGGCCGACAGCGGGTCTCTTGTCCTGCACCTTGTGATTGAACAGGGAAGCCATGAGGTCCACGTCTGGCGTGCCCCACTTGTGGCAAATCTGGTGGAACACCTCTGGATGTAGGGACCATTACCCCTGATCCAGTGTCTGGCAACTGAGAAAGTCCGCATGCCAATTTTCTACGACCGGAATGTAAATGGCGGAGATTGCCGGCACGTGGAGTTCTGCCCATTGCAGAATCAAAGCCGCTTCCGCAGCCGCTGCCGAGCTCCTCGTTCCGCCCTGATGGTTCACATACGCCACAGCCGGTGAGGCAGAGCCTGATCGCCCTCAACTCCAACACATTGATCGGGAGGCGGGATTCCTGTACCGACCAACGGCCCTGAGCAGATAGCTGCCCCAGGACCCCCCCGCCCCAAAAGGCTGGCGCCCGTCGTGACTATCGACCAATTCAGGGGGAGAAAAGGACTTCCCCCAACGTTAGAGCCGGAGCCTGAAGCCACCAGGCCAACGATCCTCTGGTCTGATCCAATCTGATCAGCTGTCCCACCGTAACAGAATGGCTCGCTGCAGGAGCCGAGTGTGACTCTGGGCGTAAGGTACCGCCTCGAAGGCCAAGACCATGAGCCCTGACACCCGCATACAGAACCATAAGGAGGACCACCGGCGAGACAGTAGGGTTCGCACCGCTGCTTGTGGTGTCAGTAACTTGGCCGGAGGTAACACCACCTTCACCTGCTCTGTGTCCAGAATCAAACCCAGATATTCCAGGCGACAGGACGGTGTCAATGTCGACTTCTGCAAATTGATCAGCCAGCCGAAGTCTTTCAACGAGGCCATGGGGATAGCCTTGTTCTCCTCCAGAGCCGAGGCAGACTCCGCTCGCAGGAGTAAGTCGTCGAGGTAAGCTACCACCGCAATGCCTCTCTGCCTCAATAACGCCAGCACCGGAGCCACCAGCTTGGTGAACACCCGAGGCCAGACCGAAGGGAAGAGCCACGAATTGGTAATATAGATCTCCCACCGCAAAGCGCAGGAAGCGCTGGTGCCAGAGACAAATGGGAACATGGAGGTACGCGTCCCTGATGTCCAGAGGCGCCATGAAGTCCCCCTGGTGCAGGGCGGCGACGACCGAACGGACAGATTCCATTCTGAATTTTCGCGCCTTCACAAAGTGGTTTAGCGCTTTTAGGTCCTGAACTGGCCTGACGCCCCCACCCCCTTTTTGAACACCACAAATAGATTTGAATAGAAACCGCGGAACCTTTCCAACGGAGGTACCGGCACAATCACCCCTTGTTCAGAGAGCGCCCGGACAGCCCCTAGGAGAGCCTCTCGACGCCCCTGAGGGAGTCTCAAGTTCGATGGGAAGAACCGGTCTGGGGGTAGAGTGCTGAACTCTATCCTGTACCCGGAGGACACCACTTCCTGCACCCACCGGTCGGGAATGCGGGCAGTCCACCTGTCTGCGAACCCCAGAAGAAGAAGTCGGGCCCCCCACCCGGGAATCGGGTGGGGGCAACCCATCATGCGGAAGAGGACTTATCCTCTGCCTTTTTGCCCTTGCGCTGCCAGGGTCGTTTACCGGGCCCCAAGGCAGACTTGCCGGGCCGCGAACCCTTGCCCGCTGCGCCGGGCGCACGAAAAAACCTCTTCCGACCTGAAGGAGCAGGGCCCTGCTTACGGCGGAACTCCCACCGCCTGGGCTCCGGAAGAAAAGTACTCTTCCCCCCAGTGAAATCCTTAATGATTTCATCCAACTGCGCCCCAAAGAGCCGACCGCCCAGAAAGGGGAGATCCGTGAGGCCCTTCTTAGACGCATGGTCACCCGACCAAGAGCGTAACCAAAGTACCAGTCTGATAATGACTGCGAAAACAGACATTTTAGACAACATGGGAAGCCGGTCCAGAGCTGCGTCACACAGGTACCGAAGACCCTCTAACAGGTGGTCTGCTCGCTGTGATGCCTCAAGTGGCCTCCCGCAGCTCAGGTCGTTTTGCAACTCAGTCGCACACCAAGTAAGATTGCGCCGCCATAGCAGACGCCAGAGTTGGTCTCATGGCTGATCCTGCCAACAAGAAAAGTGCCTCGGACACTGCCTCCGTCCACCTATTGGCCGGATCCTTAACCACTTCAATACCAGGCACTTAGAACACTTCCAGCCCAGACCAATTTTCAGCTTTCAGTACTCTCACAATTTGAGTGACAATTACTCAGCCATACTACGCTGTATCCAAACAAATTTTTTAGCATTTTTTTCTCACAAATAGAGCTTTCTTTTGGTGGTATTTAGTCCCCGCTGGGTTTTTTATTTTTTGCGATATAAGCGAAAAAAGAGCGAACATTTTGAAAAAACACTTTATTTTGTACTGTAAAATTTTGCAAAAAAAGTAATTTTTCTTCATAAATTTGGGCCAAAATGTATATTGCTACATATCTTTGGTAAAAATAACCCAAATTGGTGGATATTATTTAGTCTGTGTGAAAGTTAGAGTCTACAAACTATGGTGTAAATCACTGAAAATTGGTCACACCTGATGTACTGAAGGCCCATCTAATTTCTTGAGACACTAACAAGCCAGGAAAGTACAAATACCCCCCAAATGACCCCTTTTTGGAAAGTGGACATTCCAAGATATTTAGTAAGAGGCATAGTGAGTTTTTTCACGGTTTCATTTTTTGCCACAATTCTTTGCAAAATTATGTTTATTTTTTTTCACAAAATTGTCATTCTAACAGGTTATTTCTCTCCCATGGCATATGCATGCCACAAAGTACACCCCAAAACACATTCTACTACTCCTCCCGAGTATGGCGATACCACATGTGTGGGACATTTTCACAGCCTGGCCACATAGAGAGGCACAACATGCAGGGAGCACTATCACGTGTTCTAGGAGCATAAATTACACATCTCATTTCTCAACCACCTATTACACTTTTAAAGGCCATATTGGGAACTAATATGTGATTTGTGTATGGTAATTTTTGAAACAATGTCCGATGCACAGGCCAGGTTGGGAGGGACAGTCGGGGCAATAATACGTGGTATCTCTTCTGATTCCTCTGCTGGAGCATACGCGGCATCTCTTCTGTCGTCTTCTTCTGGATTCTGTGGGGGGAATGGGAAAGGGATAATGTTTCTCATGGAGTCGACTCACACTGTCGGAGCGAATACTTTCTGGGACGGGTCCTTGCTGATAAATGAGGGCAGTAATAATTTTTTCGATGTATTTGAAGTAGGTGAGGGATTGGTTTTCGGAGGATTTTTGGCAACACACAAACAAATTATACATGGCCATATGAAAAAGGTGAAATGCGGCTTTCTTCTACCAAAAAAACGGGACTTACGGGTAGATAAATAGGGCTGTACCATCTGGTCGTTTAAATCCACCACCCCATGAACAGATTGTAGTCGTGGACGCACTTGGGCTTTACAATGGGGCCATGTCTTCTTTGGATCTCCAAAGTTGTTATTGTGGATAGTGGAGAGGATGTAGACATCTTTCTTGTCCCTCCACTTCATGGCCAATACCTCTTCATTCCTCATGAAGGCAGATTCCCCGTTTTGTAGCTTTCGGGTAATGAGATTTTGTGGGAAGTGCTTTCTGTTTTTCTTGAAGGTGCCGCAGGCCAGGGTTGTCTTTTGATAAAGATGACGAAATAGGGGCAGGCTGGTATAATAATTATCCAAGTATAGGTGGTGTACTTTTCCAAAGAGGGGGTATGCCAGCTCCCAGACAATCTTCCCACTGGTCCCAATATATGTGGGGCAATCACGGGGCTGGAGTTGGGAGTCTTTACCTTCATAAATTCTGAAGGAGTACACATAGCCAGTGGATCAATCACACAACTTGTGAAGTTTTATTCCATACCTGGATCTCTTACTGGGTATGTACTGCTTGAAATTCAGCCGGCCAGTGAAATGGATGAGGGACTCATCCACACAAATATTTTTATCTGGGATGAAAACTTGGGCGAATGTCTGGGAAAAGGAATTAATTATGGGGCGCAACTTATTTAATTTATCATGGTTAGGGTGATTTCGGGGAGGGCACTGCGAATTATCAGTAAAATGGAGGAAACGCATTATCAGGTCGTATCTTGTCCTGGACATGACAGCTGAGTATATGGGCATGTGGTGGATTGGGTGGGTGGACCAATACCCATGGAGTTACCGTATATACTCGTGTATAAGTCGACCCGTGTATAAGCCGAACCCCTACTTTTGCCTAAAAAATATGGGAAAACGTATTGACCCGCGTATAAGCCTAGGGTGGGAAATGCAGAAGCCAGAAGACAGGGAGCCAGAACACAGGGATTTTAGCCAGGACACAGGGATTTTAGCCAGGACACATGGGATGAGTAAGGTAGTTTCACATTAAACAGAGGCACGCTGCTTCTAAGAGCTGTTCTGTGCTTGTAACTGTGACTAATCACATTGGAATGTAGAGAATGCTGAGAGCAAGCTACAGATCTTCACTGAGATCAGGAGGTGGGCGGGACTGAACAGCTAACATCAGCTTGTCCCACCCACCTGCTGACAAGCTGAAAATCTGACATCTCTCTCAGCATTCTCTACATTCCAATGTGATTAGTCACAGTTACAAGCACAGAACGGCTCTTAGAAGCAGCACGGCTCTGGTTAATGTGAAACTACTGATCACCCACAGACACTGACTCGGGTATAAGCCGAGGGGGGTCTTTTTCAGCACAAAAAATGTGCTGAAAAACTCGGCTTATACCCGAGAATATACGGTAATTTTTTTGTGTAATGCCCATATTCAGTGTGAGGCCCAAAAATATTTTTAAATTCATCCAGTGTCAGACGTCGCCAATGGAACATGCGGGCATAAGATGAAGTGGGATTGGCAGCAATGAATTGTTCTGCGTACAGATTGGTTTGGTCCACCATACTCTGTAGCAATTTGGGGATGAAAAACAAATAAAAGTAGTCCAATGGGGCAAAATTTGTGGCGTCAACCTGTACACCTAGTTGTCCGGTGAAATTAGGAACTATTGCAGACTCTGAGTTGGCGGGCAACCACGCGGGTTTTGCTAGGGCATCGGGTAGGAAGGACTGGGCCCGGGCACAGATTAGGGTTCTTGGGGTTGGGCGTGTAGTTCCAGTGCTAGTACTGGGCTCCTCTTCCTGGGGTCTGGTGCTGCTGGTGGTGGGCAGGTCTTCGGTTCTTGGGCCTAATCGTCTCATTCTTTTAGGAGGGGGGGCGGTTTTCTCAGCTGAATCGGACTCTGATCCACTGCCCTCTATTGGCTCATACTCTGAACCAGAATCGTTTGATGAGAGCTCCCCGCTGCTCTCATCATCCGACATGGCAAGAATTTCATACTCCTCCTCAGGGGTATATCCTCTGAGACATGATAGTGGGCCTGGTGAATATACTGATGGCAGTACTGATGGATGGCGGTATTGGTGATGGACCTGCGTTTAGCGGTACAGGTGGCTGTACTGATGGCTGGCCTGTGTGGCGGTACCGATGGCGGTACTGGTGGCGGATCTGGTGATACGGATGGCTGTTTAGTGGTACCGGTGGCTGTTCTAATAGAGGATCCGGTTTAGTGGTACCGGTACTGGTGGCTGGCCTGTGTGGCGGTACTTGTGGTGACAGAGGGGCTTTGTGACAGATCCAAATGGTACTGGTGACAGGTCCTCTTTATTGGGGGGGGGGGGGGGTGTTCTGTTGTGCACAGTAGTACAATACTGACTGACAAGACACTGAAATAACTCACTGATCCCTGCTCTGCTCTCTCCTCACACGATCAGTGTGTGAGGAGAAAAAGCAGGGATCACACAGTAACTGTCTTTTGTTTACATTTGTGACCGGCTGTGACTGGACACAGCAGGTCACATGGTGAACAACCAATTTCATTGGCTGCTTACAGATCGGGAAAGCGGTGTGTCCAGGGATCACGTGGGCGCACCTCCGGAGCGCGCGCACAGCATGCACTTGCCGCGCACTGCCTCTTACCGGCATGCTGTGATCGGCTGTGTCTTATACACAGCCGATCATACGGGAAACAGACAATTTAACTGGCTGTTTACCGTGATCAGTGATGGTCCGTATCCGGCGGCGCGCGCTAGCAGCTGATCCTGAGGACGTCAATAGACGTCCAGTCAGGATAATGAACCCCCCGCCCGGACGTCATTTCTCTATGCGCCGGGCGGGAAGTGGTTAAAGGAGGGGGACCCCTCCAAGGGAATGGTCGTTGCCTTATTCAGACGAGCCACCAGAGGATCCACTGCGGGGGAACCCCACTTCTTTACGAAACTATCCTCCAACGGGTAGCGTATAGCGAAGCGTTTGGGCAGGGCGCAGGAACTCTGCGGACGCTGCCATTCCTTATAGACCAAATGGTCAAAAAATTGATAAGGGTAAGCCCTAGGGGACCTGGGTGGTCTAGCCGACCCACAAACGTATGCAGTCTCTTAAGACTCCCCTGCTTGGTCCAGTCGCAAAGACGCACGAATATTAGCGATAAGTGCGGTCACCAGCACCTTCTCGCGCGCAACCGAGGCCCCCTGGTCCTCCTCGCCATCCGAGAGCCCCTGCTCACCCTCTGAGAGCTCCACGGGGGTCCCCGTGACCACTTACGGCTCAGACTCGTCCCCCGATGAAGGTGGAGGGGGTGGACGTTTTTTAAGGGGGCCCCCTTAGCATGGCTCAGCACCTCTCGGGGAAAAAATTCCCCAAATACTGATCTTAACTGGTCCAGGGACACCAGAGTCCCTAACGCAGGTTGGGCTTCCGCTGGCTCCTCCTTGGAAGGACCCGTAGGTTCAGCCGACATAGCACCCCTGTATACTGACAGGCAGAAAAGCCCTGACACCCCCACAAAGCAGCCCCACAGATCAACCAGGGGGGAACCCCAGGAGGACTGCACCCACCGCTATCAGCGCCCCAGGGAGAGCCCAGCTATACTTGCTGTTCGTTGCCTCTCAAAGCGCTGCGCCCCAGTAGGAGTGCTTAGTGACCGCCAGTCAGAGAGCCTGCACCGCCTATGCCATCCACGCTGTCCCAGGGTGAAAGAGGAAGAAGTATCGGCTGAATACGCACGTTTTCCTTCCCAGGCACATCCTACATGGCTGAACGTTCACAAGAGGCCAAAGCCTGTATACAGGCGGCGGCTACGGCAAAATGGCCACCGCTCGACACTAGAGGCCAAACCACCAACAAAATGGCTGCGGCTACGCAAAATGGCGGCGGATCGCCGCATGGCAGCTTCTAAAGCGTGGCGTGGGGTGCGGGGGAGTGGGGCGAAGACACCCAGAGGAGACCTGAGCCCAAAAATAAACCCCCCACCGGCCGGCCCAGAACTGCTAACAATCGCCCAGCCCCCACCCTTCCGCACCCCTAGGGGGGAGAGAGGGGGTCACTCACCAGTCCGACGGACGTAGCGGGTAGCCACCTGGTTGCAGACCTTCCTCCCACTGCCAGAGAGGGATGCTGCAGGCCATTGGACGGGAACAAGGTCCGGTCACTGGGCGTAAGTGGGAATCACCCACTGGCCACCCGCACGGAATGGGTACGATGCGGTGGATCCCGCCAAAGCTAAGGGTAGCTCGCATCGGTCGGCCGCACTGGGGAAGGTTCAGGATTCTGGATATCCTCTATGCCCCAGCCGGCTTCTTGTTAATAGTCTTCATCAGATAGCTTGAGCAAAAACAAAAAGCGGTAGCAAAAAAAAGGGAAACCGCAGATCCCATAAGGGAACCAGGTCTAACTCCTTGCACTAGGCATAATAAAACTGATATGTCATGCACAGCAGGGGGGTTATATGTTAGAGTGAGGACGGCCCCCTGGGAGGGGTCAGCTTGCTTTCTATTTGCCTAGTCTACTCCTGGTAGGATGTGCATATAACCCCACTTGTCAATGAAGGGCTGCGCCGGTCAGTGAACGTAAGAGAAATGGTGGCCGGACCGCCGCAAAAAGGGATTTTTTGTATAAACTTACCGTAAAATCCTTTTCTCGGAGTTCACTGACAGACGCAGCCTTCTTATGACACATGGGGACGTCCCAAAGCTGTGCCAATCTAGAGGGGTGGGTAAACCATAACAACTGTACCCAACAGAAAAACGCCCTCTCAGGCGGCGCTAACTGCGCCTATACTGCCGCTTGTAATACTTTGCGGCCAAAAGCGGCATCCGAGGATGCTGAAACATCAATTTTGTAAACGTGTGCACTGAGGCCCAAGTAGCTGCTTTGCATACCTGAGACACCGAGGCTTGGTGTCTAAACGCCCAGGAAGTATTAACTGCCCTGGTGGAATGCGCCGTGACCGGAAACGGGGGAACCTTGCCCCGAATCTCATATGCCTGAGTGACGGTTTTCCGTATCCACGAGATACGGTAGCCGACGAGGCCACTATGCCTTTGCGCGACCCTTCCACCAGCAAAAATAAAGAATCAGACTTCCGAAAAGAAGCTGTAGAACTCCAATACACCCGCAAAGCCCCCACCACATCAAAGGAATGCAGTTCAACCTCTTTGGGATGCGACGGGTGCGGGCACAATGAGGGAAGAACAATATCCTCATTTAAAATGAAAGGAAGAAACAACCTTCGTAAGAAACAAAGGGGCAGGCTGCAAAACTGCCTTGTCCTTATGGAGGACCAAGTAAGGTGACTTGCAGGATAATTCTGCCAACTCCAACACCCGCCTGGCGGATGTGATAGCCACCAGAAAAGCCACTTTCTGCGACAACTGTAAGGGAATGTCCCCAATCCTTTCATATGGTGGCTTCTGCAACACAGAAAGCACCAAATCCAACTCCCATGGTGCCAAAGGCGACCGTATTCGAGGAGCCACATGACGTACCCCCTGTACAAATGTACGGATCAATGAATGAGACGCCAAGGGCCATTGAAAAAGAACCGCCAGGGCCGAAATCTGACCCTTAAGCGCACTTAACGCCAGGTTCTTGTCCAGTCCTTGCTGCAAAAATGACAGTACCCTGGACACTATGTAAGAGCGGGGCTTCCAACCCCCTGTCTCGCACCAGGTAATATAGGCCTTCCAGGTCCTATGAAAAATCTTACGTGAGGTACTCTTACGTGCTTTAATCATAGTAGGGATTACAGAGTCAGAGACACCCCTATCCCTCAACACCTGGGACTCAATAGCCAAGCCGTCAAAGCCAGCGAGGGTAAAGCAGGGTGCAAGATGGGCCCCTGAGATAGTAGGTCTTCGCGAAGCGGAAGACGCCACAGAACATCTGCCACCATCCGCACTACGTCGGCGTACCATGGACGCCAAGGCCAATCTGGAGCTACCAGGATTGTCGGGATTCCCTCTGCTTCTATCCTGCGTACAACGCGCGGTAGAATCTTTAGCGTACAGTAGCCGATACCGACCCCAGGGCACTACCAGTGCATCCGAGGCGACCGCCAACGGACCTCCTGTTCTGCACACAAAGGTCTGTACCTTGTGATTGTACCTGGAGGCCATAAGGTCCAGCTCTGGTGTGCCGACCTGATCAGCCTGTCTAGGGATAGGGGAGATTTGTCCCACTGTGACAAAATTGCCTTCTGCAGGCGCTGATTGTGACAATGGGCGTAAGGTATCGCTTCGAAAGTCGACACCATGAATCCAAACACTCGCATACAGAACCGTAAGGAGAACCACTGGCGTGATAAAAGGGTTCGCACTGCTGCCCGAAGTGTTAGACGCTTGCTCGGTGTTAGAAACACCCTTGCCTGTACCGTGTCCAGAATCAGACCCAGGTACTCCAGCCGGCAAGACGGAGTTAATGATGACTTCTGCAGGTTGATCAGCCAACCGAACTCCTCTAACGTGGACACCGTTATCGTCACGTTCTCCTCCAGAGCTGTAGCAGACTCTGCTCTCAGGAGTAAATCGTTGAGGTACGCTACAACCGCGATGCCTCTGTCTCAGCAATGCCAGCATCAGTGCCACCACCTTGGTGAACACTCGGGGAGACGAGGCCAGCCCGAAGGGCAGAGCCAAAAACTGGTAATGCAGGTCTCCCACTGTGAAACGCAGATGCCTGAGACAGATCGGAAGGCTGGGCCGGGTGCCCTAAAAAGAACTACTTCTGACCTGAAGAGACAGGGCCCTGCCTACGATGAAAATATCGCCGCTTTGGCTCTGGAAGGAAAGTACTCTTCCCTCCCGTGAAATCCTTAATGATTTCATCCAACTGTGGGCCAAACAGACGTTCTCCCTGAAAGGGCAGATCTGTAAGAGCTTTCTTTGAAGCCTGGTCGCCTGACCAAGAGCGGAGCCACAGCACCCGCCTGATTGAAAAAAAAAAAAGACATTTTTGACAATATAGGAAGAAGATCCAAAGCAGCATGGCATATGTAGCGGAGACCTTGTTCCAAATGTTGCGCCCGCGGTACTTCAGCCTGTGCACATTCACTAGACAAACTAGTGTGCAGTGCAGCAGCGTGCTCCCGAAGAGACTGTGCCGCCCTTGCAGCTGCTAGCGCCGGCCGCATGGCTGACCCAGCCAAGAACAGTGCTTTAGACACTGCCTTTGTGCGGTGATCGGCCACCTCCCTAAAGGATGGAGACCCCTCCAAGGGAATGGTGGTTGCTTTATTTACACAAGCCACGGCAGAGTCCACCACCGGGGAAGCCCATCTCTTAGTAAAGCTCTCCTCAAAGGGGTAGCGAAAAGCAAAGCTTTTAGGCAAAGCCAAGGAACTTCGTAGCCTACGCCATTCCTTGAACACCGCCTGTACAAACACCTGATCATAAGGGTAAGCCCTAGGGGACCTAGGCAGTTTAAGTGGTCCACAGACATATGCGGACTCATGCGACTCCCCTGCTTGGACAAGCCGCATAGAGTCGCGAATACCAGTGATCAGAGCGGCCACTATCGCTTTATCACGCGAAAAAGGAGCCTCCTGACCCTCTTTGCCCTCTGAAAGATTCACAGGTGTGACCATTGAGGCCCTTGCCATAGTACTGCCGCCATCTGACATCTCAGCCCTCCGGCACCCCCACTGTGTGACCACCACCTCTACCCCACCAATCAACGAGGGAGACCCAGGAGCATTGCACCCACCACAACCAGCACCCAGGAAGCGCCCGCTATACTTGCTGTTTTGATGCCTCAGCACTCCGACCAGAAGAGCAATGCCCACAAACTACTGCACGCCAGGAGCTTGTTACTGTGTGTCAGCCACGCTGTCCAAGCGCGAACCGGAAGCCCACTTCCGTTTTCAAACACTTCCTGCACAAGGATTGCACTTCTCCCAAACGACCACTGGGGGCCGCCAGAGAGCAGGCTGGAAACTGCATGGTTCTCAAACAATGCACGCTGCCATTACACACATGCGGTCGGCCACGAACGAGCGGTGCTCCACACTCCAATGGCGGCGACCCACCTAACACGGTGCTCCGGACGGTCGGTGCAGAGTCGAACGGTCAGTGCAAGGTGCGGTACTGCGGGGGGGGGGGGGGCGGAGGAAAAATCCTCAAAAGGGTATTACCCAGTAGGTCCCTCTAATGGACCCCCACCGGCCGGCTACCACCAGAGCTGCTCAAGTGCCCACTCTCCATGCCCCTGAGGCGGAAGAGGGGTCCACTCACCAATCCGACGGGTGCCGCAGTTAGCCACCGGAGCAGACCTACCTCCCCGAAGGGAGTCATGCTGCTGGCCAGGCCACTGGACAGGCGTACCAGTCACTGGGCTCTAGTGGGTTTCAGCCACTGGCCGCCCGCACGGAACGGGCGCTATGCGGTGGGCCCCCCTAAGGGTGCTCGCATAGTGTCGGCCGGACTGGGGAAAGATTTGGATTCGAGATATCCTCTATACCACCAGCCAGCTTCTTGATAGCAGTCTTCATCAGACAAATCTTCAGGAGACCGCAGATCCCATAGGGAACCAGGTCTACTCCTTGCACTAGGCAAATAAAAACTGATGTGCTGTACAGGGCAGGGGGGTTATATGCTAAGGTAAGGGCGGCCCCCTGGGAGGGGCCAACCTATGCTTTTGTTTGTTTTGCCTAGTCTACTCCTAGTAGGATGAGCATAACCCCATGTGTCATAAGAAGGCTGCGTCTGTCAGTGAACGGAAGAGAAATGGCGCCGGACCTGCCGAAGGTAAGGGGCGCCACTAAGGGCCCCCACGTCCCAGGGGACCCCTGGAGGGGGTGGGAGGGGAAGAGCAGCAGCCATGCAGCACGGGGTGGGAGGGGGTGAACCCGCCTGCCCTCCCCGCACTTCGGGGGGAGCGTACTTACCCATCTAGATGGGCGTATCGGGTTGCCACCAGAGACAGACCTGCCACCCCACCGATTCGGGGTGAGCTGCTGGCCATGCGACACCCATGACGCAAGCCCGAGGACCTGGTCCTAAGCGAGCTGGCGCCCCGCACGGAACAAGCCCCAATGTGGCCGACCCCACGTGCAGCTAAAGGTCGGCTCGCGTCCGTTGGCCGCGCTGAGGAGACTACCTGGATATAGGATATCCAGCCTGTCACCCAGCTGGTTACTTGATTGCATTCTTCCTCAGAAATCTTGAGGAAAAAAAAAAGAAAAAAGGACAGGGAACCGCAGATCCCAGCAGGGAGCCAGGTGCTACTCCTTGCACTAAGCAGAAAAAAAACAGTTGCTGAGCAGGGCAGGAGGGGTTATGCCAAGTGAGGACTGCCCCCTGGGAGGGGCTGTGTCTGCTTTTAGCTGAACTACGTTTTGCCTAGTCCACTCCTAGTGAAAGGTGCATAAACCCCACATGTCAAGAATAGAGGCTGCGTCCGTCAATGAACAAATGAGAAAACATTTTTTGTTGCAGGGGATGCCTGAAATCAGACTTGTATCTTAGGCAGACTTCGGGGAAAATTGGTAAGCCAATTACACAAGCAGCAAATTATGTTTCTGGGGAGTGGTCCGTACACACTGTGTACAGAACAACTCCAGGTAGCCATATTGCAATGCATTCTCAGAAAATTACAGCGGCTGCAGATTGAAAAGTAATTTTTAATAACATTCAATTACAATACGCAATTGTACACGCTATACCATTTTTTCTTTATTTGCCATTTTTTTCCCGCCACAAAAGTGGAGTTAACCTTTAAGAAAAAGCAAACAGATTCACAAATTTAACTAAACATTTCCCCAGATACATCAATGAAGCCTTTTAAATGTACATGATTTTTTTCTCTGCACATCTTCCTGGTCTACATGAAAATATTCAGGTGAATTAAACACTGCGGAGTTGGTAAATTGCATGTAGGCAGTTATATATTTAGGCAAGTGAATGCGTTTTTTACTAGAATCCACGGCCTATTATGCCAATGACCAAACAAGACCTCGACTCCTTTTCATTTATTGGAGTGTGTGTTTTTATGAGGAGACCCCAGCTGTCAAGGTAAAAGGGGAGAGGAAAAAATGTAAAGTATTCTATGAATGGGAGGATGGGGGGGGGGGATGAATAAAAAGGTCAGTCAACTTCATTCAAAGACCATGCTATAGCTTCCATTTATGAAACGGCTTCTATGAACAGAGGAGGGGTGCAGAAAGATCAGGTATGGACACTCTTGAGTGCCTGTCACAGGTAAAGCGATGGTATTAACCCCCATATCAAGGGAAGATTACAGCTGTGGGGAATGGGAGGGGGGCAGAGTACTTAATATTTACACTACGACAGCAGGAAGCCGCACAAGGGACACATGGCATTAATAAGTAATGTCATTATGGTAGCGAAATGGACACTGTCCGTGAGTTCTCACAGGTATGGACTAGAAAGACGTGGGG
>BLSH010351783.1:42760-53590 GCA_018402905.1 Glandirana rugosa | reverse complement strand
AACCCCCCCCCCCCCCCCCCCCCCCCCCCCCCCCCGGGGGGGGGGGGGGGGGGGAAGAGGGGGTCACTCACCACTCCGGCGGGCATAGCGGGTAGCCACCCGGTCGCAGACCTTCCTCCCCTTCCATTAAGGGATGCTGCAGGCCAAAGCCCCTGGACAGGCACAGAGTCAGGTCACCGGGGGTAAGTGGGGGTCACCCACTGGCCGCCCACACGGAACGGGCACGATGCGGCGGGTCCCGCCACAGCATAGGACTAGCTCGCATCGGTCGGCCGAGCTGGGGAAATTGCAGGATGCAAGTCATCCTCTATTCCCCAGCCGGCTTCTTGATAGCAGTCTTCATCAGATAGCTTGAAAAAAAAAAAAGAAAAAAAGTGGTAGCAAAAAATATAAACCGCAGGTCCCATAAGGGAGCCAGGTCAACTCTTGCACTAGGCATATTAAAACTGATGTGGTGAGCAGAGCAGGGGGGTTATATGGGAGAGAGGGGACGGCCCCCTGGGAGGGGCCAGCTTGCTTTCTTTTTGCCTAGTTAACGCCTAATAGGATGTGCATATAACCCACATGTCTAAGAGGGCTGCGTCTGTCAGTGAACGTAAGAGAAAATGATTTACACGCCTAAACGGCTGTAAAATGTGCCTAAACAATAGGCACATTTAGTGCTTAACCACTTCAATATCAGGCACTTTTACACTTTCCCGCCCAGACCAATTTTCAGCTTTCAGTGATGTCAGACTTTGAATGACAATTGCGCGGTCAAGCGACGCTGTACCCAAACATTTTTTTTATCATTTTGTTCCCACAGATAGAGCTCTCTTTTGGTGGTATTTGATCACCTCTGGGGTTTTTATTTTTTTGCGCTACAAATACAAAAAGCCGAACATTTTTTTAAAAGTTTTCTCCCTCACTGACAGGCACACATATGCAGCACTGATGGGCACTGATAGGCAGCAATGCTAGATGGCACTTCGTTGGTGGTCTTGGGTGGCATCAAAGATGGCACTGAGTGCCATCCCTGTTGGGCACTGTGGCCCCTTTCCTGATGGTCCCTGGGTGGGCTCCCTGGTGGTCAGAGTGGGCTTCCCTGGTAGTCACTGTGGGCATTCCCTGGTGGTACTGGGTGGCGATCCTGGGGGGGGGGGGGGGGGGGTGGCACTGAAACAATCAGTGCAGACCTCCCCTGTCAGGAGAGACGAGAGTAGAGGAAAAGCAGATATACAGCTTTTCCTGTTTTCACTGTGATCAGCTGTGATTCGTCACAGCTGATCACATGGTAAGACTGACGCACCGCACCACCAATTACCGTGCTGCGCGGCCCCGTGCCGGCTTGTTATCCTGATGGATATCATATGACGCCGAGTCAGGATAACTGAACCACTTCCCGGCCGTCATTCTGCATACGGCAGTAGTAAAATGGTTGAAGTAGAACTATGGTCAAAATGAAAAAAAAAAAAAAAAAAAAAAAAATCAATAGGTTATGTACCTACACAGTTTTTTAAACATCTCACTGCTTGCTTTGCAAAAACAGTAAGGATTTTGAGATATCTACATTGTCCCCTGCAGCTGAAAGCGCTCATATGCACTTTTTTTAATGAGACAACGTTACTTTCTGTTTTTCTAATTGCCCCAGGTATGCCTGTTATCTCCTTTTGCATGCTGGCTCTCTGAAGAAACTTCCTGACATCACTGGGGGAGGTGCTCCTTTAGTCCATGAAAAGCTCAGGCATTACAGTCATCACAGAACGAGGCTCTGCCCACGATCCGAACATGAAGCCCCGCCCTCCCCACCTATGTTCCGCCTTTGCCCGCCAATGCTCCCTATGCAGGCTGCTCCTAGCTTGGCTTTTCTTCTGTCAGTTTACAAATTACCAGAGGAGAACAGGCAGAGAGAAGCACATGGATTAATAAAAAAATGTGTGCAAACTAACCTGTACTGACTTTACATCGCACACACCCAGCTATTGATTGCCAGACGGATGTGTGCCATGTAAAATAGACTGAGCATCATAGAAGGCAGGAGGACTCTGGGAAATGTACTTTCTTTTGGGAGATACAGAACCTAGTTCACTGGAAAGAAATGACATGCTAGATCTGCTGAACTTCTCCCATCAGTAGTATACAGCAAAGAAGAACTGGTGGAGGGGATTAGAGACCACAATTCCAACTATACGGTAGGAAAATCATTTCAGTTATGTTTATAACCATGTGAAACTTTCAGCTATTTATGAGAATTTACTTTAAGCATTCATTCACTCTAAAGGCCAGAATATTAATATTCTGGCCAAAGGAATGAACGCCCAAAGGCTTCAATTGCCTTAACTAGAGTTCTTCCGATATATATTGGCCGTTTTTTGTCATTTTAATGAATTGGCATCAGCCGATTGTGCTGCCACTCCAATACAGGACACTTATACCCCCTTCCTTCCTAGACCAATTTTCAGCTTTCGGTGCTCACACTTTGAATGCCAATTACTCAGTAATGCAGCACTGTACTCAAACCAAATTTTTATCTTTTTTTTTCACACAAAATAGAGCTTTCTTTTGGTGGCATTTAATCACCTCGGTTTATTTTTTGCAATATAAGTGATAAAAAAAAAAAAAAAAAAAAAAACAGACACACACACCTTTTCAGTTTCTATGTAAAACTTTTGTAAATAAGCAATTTTTGTTCATAAATTTGGGCCAAAACATACTGCTACATATCTTTGGTTAAAATAACCCAAATCAGTGTAGATTATTTGGTCTGTTTGAAAGTTAGGCTGGGTTCACACTTGTCCGACAAACACACCGACATTGTGAGCACAAGTCGCATTACGTCACCAAATCAATGTTTCCCTATGAGAGGCATCTTAACTGGTCCGACACATATCAGTCCGACTGAAAAAGGTTCCTGTACTACTTTGATCCTACTTCAGCCCATTGAATATCATTGAAATAGGATCAAAGTCGGATCCTTGTTCTAACCATTAGACTTGGTGATTACAGCAGCAGTAAGGCTGGGTTCACACTAGTCCGATTCTCGGATCGACATTAGGAGCACTAGTCGTATTAAGTCACAAAAACAATGGATTCTCTATGAGAGCCATCTTAACTGGTCCGACTTGTGTTTTTCAAAGTCAGAACGACTTTGATCTCACTTTAGCACATTGAAAAGCATTGAAGTTGGATGAAAGTCGGATCATTTTCTTCACTGATCCGACTTTGGCATGCGACTTGTGCTCTGGGGGTCTTGAAGAGGAACTCCACGCCAAATTAAAAAAACAAAAACAAAAAAAAAAAAAAACAACACTGGCATGGGATCCCCCTCCAAGAGCATACCAGGCCCTTTGGTCTGGTACGGATTTTAAGGGGAACACCCATTCCGAAAAACCCGGCACGGGGTCCCCCCCCAGAATCCATACCAAACCCTTATTCTAGGACGCAGCCCAGGTAAGGGGTTGGGGACGAGCGAGCGCCCCCCCCCCCCGCCTCCTGTACCATATCAGGCCACGTGCCCTCAACATGGGGAGTATAGGTGCTTTGGGGCAGGATGGGCTCTGCGTTGATGTTGATGAGGACAAGGGCCTCTTCCCAACAGCCCTTGCCGGTTAGTCGTCGGGGTCTGCGGGCGGGGACTTATCTGAATCTGGAAGACCGCTTTAACAAGGGGGTCCTAAGATGCCGGCCCCCCCATCCTATGTGAATGAGTATGGGGTACATTGTACCCCTACCCATTCACCTGAAAAAAAAAAAAAAAAAAGTGTAAAATAAAAACCACACTACACAGGTTTTTAAAATCTTTTATTAAACCAGCTCAGGGGTCTTCTCCCCTCTCCGGCTCTTCTTTCTTCTGCTCTTTTGCTGGTTCTTCCATTTTCTGAGGGGGGTCTTCTTTCTTCTTCTCTGCGGCGTCTTCTGCTCTTTTGCCGGTCTTCTCCGCTATGCTCTTTCCTCTGTTCTTCCTCTTCTTCCCATGTCGACACAACGCAATCTCCGCTGTGTGCTGTGCCTCACATTGGCATGGGGCGGGGCCACCCTCTGACATCACTGGAGGCCCTGCCCCTATTATGTCACATCTCCACCCCAGGATGTGACATCATAGGGACGGGGCCTCTGAAAAACGGCATGGGGGTTCCCCTTAAAATCCGTACCAGACCAAAGGGCCTGGTATGCTCTTGGAGGGGGATCTCATGCCAGTTTTTTTTTTTTTTTTTTATTATTTGGCGTGGAGTTCCCCTTCAAAATCCCCAGAGCACAAGGTGCCTGGTATTGTCGGGATCAAAGTCGGATCCCTGTCCACAGAAAATCGGTCCGACTTTGACCCCATCTAGGGCCATAAATCGCACAGCAAAGTAGGGTCAAAGTCGGACCGTTTTTTTGTCGGATAGTGTGAACCCAGCCTAAAAGGAATTTATCTCACACTGGGATTGTTTTGATTGGTCAAAAAGGACAAGTCACCATCTCAAAGTTGAAGCAAAATTTTATCTTGTTCATGCAAGTCTGATGGAAGTAGGACGGAAGTAGGACTGATATTGCAGGGCAAAGTAGGATCAAAAGTCTGGCCGTTTTTGTGTCGGATAGTATGAACCCAGCCTTAGAGTCTACAAACTATGGTGCCAATAATTGAAAACTGATCACACCTGATACACTGACGGCCTATCATTTCTTGAGCCCTTGAAATGTCAGGAAAGTACAAATAACCCCCCCCCCCCAAATTACCCCTTTTTGAAAAGTAGACATTCCAAGGTATTTAGTAAGAGGCATGGTGAGTTTTTTTGAAGTTGTATTTTTTGCCACAATTCTTGGGAAAATATAGAAAATGTATTTATTTATTTTTATTACACAAAATTGTCATAACAAGATTTCTCATACACAGCATATGCATACTTCCAATTACGCCCCAAAATACATTCTGCTACTCCTCCCGAGCATAGCGATACCACATGTGCGACTTTTTCACAGCCTGGCCCCATAGAGAGGTCCAATATGTAGGGAGCACCATCAGGCGTTCTAGGAGCATAAATTAGACATCCAATTTCCTGATGACCTATTACACTTTTGAAGGCCCTGGAGCACCAGGACAATGGAATTACCCACAAAATTACACCATTTTGGAAAGCAAACACCACAACGTATATTCTACGAGGCATTATGAATCTTTTGCATGGTTATTTTCCACAAGTTTTCAAAAAATGTGGAAAGAAAATGAAAACGCTTTTATTTTTACACAAAGTGGTCAATTTATAAAGAGATTTCTAACACATAGCATGTACATAGCAAAAATTACCCCCCCAAAATACATTCTGCTACTCGTACAATACCACATGTGTGAGACTTGTACACAGCCTGGCCACAGAGAGCTCCAACATTGAAGTAGTACCTTAGGGCCTTCCTACCCACTACACTTTTGAAGGTTCTGGAGAACCAAGACAATGGAATTACCCACAAAATGACCCCATTTTGAAAAGCAAACACCCCAATGTATATTCTATGAGACATGAGCTGCAGATAGGTACTCGAGTACTCTGATGGGCTGGTGACAGGTACTTTGATGGGGTGGTGAGGCAATCAATATGCTTGGTGTGAACGAGCTGTTACCGCAATCTCCTTCTCACACACGATGTGCGAGGAGGTCGTCCGGTAACTCCTCGTTACCGTGGTTTTTTGACATTCTGACTGATTTCATTTACCCGGATCGGGGTTGGGCTTTGTCTGAGAGATAAGCCTCAGTGATGATGGCCGCACTGTGCACCCCAGTGTGCATGGACGTAGATGCACGGGAAAGTCGGAAGTGACCGGCTGTGATAGGACACAGCCGGTCACGTGGTAAAGAGCCAAAATTGGCACTTTACCCCGATCATGGATGGGCTGAGTCCCGAGGGACACGCCCGATCCCCTCAATGCGTGCCCCCAGTGCAGCGAAAACGGCAGGACACCAGGAGGGGCCCCGACGTCGCTCAAGGCGACTTCAGCGTGGCTTGCAAGTGACTTCTATTATAGGAGATCAACGCAAGTCGCCTCAAAAGTAGTACAAGAAACTTCTCTCTAAGTCAGAGCGACTTGAGTCACTCCTATTAGAACGGTTCCATTGTACTGCATGGAGGCGACTCAAGTCGCCTATGTGTGAACCGGCACTAAATCTTTTCTGACATTTGTTGCTTACAAGTAAAAATCTAGAATTTTCTGCTAGAAAATCCCTTAGAGCCCCCAAACATTCTATTTATATTTTTAGCAGAGACCCTAGAGAATAAAATAGCGGTTGTTGCAATATTTTATGTCACATGATGTTTGCGCAATGGTCTTTAAACTAAATTTTTTTGGGAAAAAAAGCACTAAGTTATTAAAAAAACGAAATAGTAAAGTTATCCCTTTTTTTGGTCCAAAAGTTTTGATTATGTGTTTTTTTTAAATCAAAATTATACATACCAGTGCACTGATTGGAGGCTTGTTTGTGTTGTTAAAACGCTTGTATAAAAAAAGTTCCCATCTGCTCTGTATTATAACAAGAACACACAGTATATCACAAAAGTGAGTACACCCCTCACATTTTTGTAAATATTTTTATATCTTTTCATGTGACAACACTGAAATGACACTTTGCTACAATATAAAGTAGTGAGTGTACAGCTTGTATAACAGTGTAAATTTGCTGTCCCCTCAAAATAACTAAACACACAGCCATTAATGTCTAAACCGCTGGCAACAAAAGGGAGTACAACCCAAGTGAAAAAGTTGTGGCCAACGGGTCAATATTTTGTGTGGCCACTAGGGTTGCCACCTCATCCCTTTAAACCCGAACACATATGAATTACACAGCTTCTGAGGCTAATTTAATGCAGAGGAGGCACCAATTGAGTTTAATTACCACCTTAATCAGCCACAGAACCTGTGTAATTCATATGTGTTCGGGTTTAAAGGGATGAGGTGGCAACCCTAGTGGCCACCATTATTTTCCAGCAATGCCTTAACCCTCTTGGGCATGGAGTTCACCAGAGTGTAATATTAATGTTATATCTAATAAAATGTGTATAAAAACCTCAACATCCTGCTAACCTACAGAATAGTTATTTACAAAAGTGCCGAGTGTATGTGTCTGTTCCCTATTGCAGTTATTAAATTGGTACCGCTAATCATTATTATTAGGATAGTTGTCTCTGAAAAAATTCCAAGACAACGGCATTGTTGTAAGCTTTAGCCATTAAATTCAAATTAAGGACATGAAGGAAATATTGACTGCATTTGGGAAAAAATAAAGTGTCCTAGATGATGTGCCTTGCAGAAAAAAAAGCCGTCTGCAAAACAGTAACCCACTGCCATATATAAACCGGGTAACATTGGGCTGGTGAAATTTAAAACTCTTCTTTTGCACTGAAACACAACAATGACAACCTGTGTATACTACGTTCAGGTTGCTATGGAGTATGGTGTCAACACTACAACTACTAGAGTTAAAAAGCAATCACTACCCTGAATGCACTCATCAGTTCTTTAAAAATGGGGATTTTATTTTTGGTGCAATTCTGCAAGAAAACTAAATCTACTTGGCATTTTATCACAGAGTAAAGTCCACATTCTATACTTTAAAGCAATAGATTTTTTCTGGTTTAACCACTTCAGTAACTTATTTTGCACAAGATACACTTCCGGACTTAAGAAAAGGTCAAAATGTAAAAAAAAAAAACTGTATTGTAAGGAAAGTAGTTACTTTCTAATCTTTGGCCCCTAGACTAAAACATTAAACCCTTGCAGTGCCTTAAAATGGAATTGTAAAAAAATAAAAATAAAAAAAAGGGCTTTTGACCACTACTATTGCTTTATATTGGCTTTTGGAATTTACAAAAATTTAGAAATTAGATGAAAGGTTTAGCGCTGTAAAATACTTTGACAGACAAGTAGTGCATTATAGATAGATAGACACACACACACACACTCTATATAGATCAAACCAAACTGAGTGACAAATGAGAAGGAAAGAGGGACTTTGTTCCAAATGACTGACAGTCCATCATATCAGGGACAGTTGGGAGATATGGCGAACTAGCCTTAAAACTGTCACCTTCCCCTCATAACACCTATGCCAACTAACATGCGTAAAATACCCATAACCATTTTCAGCCAGCTCCAATTAAGCGATAATCCGTGTCAGTCAGCAGCAAGGCAGATGAGAAAGCGCCCCAGCAACAGCTCAAATGCATGGATAGGGAAAGCAATTCATTTTTTTGTTGAACCCACTAGCTGAAGAAGGAAAAAAATAAATAAATAAATAAAACACCCCCACACACACACACACATCCCAATGGGCTGTCTAAGTGTTATGGACTGAGGCAAAGTACACACTATGAGGAGATGCTCTGTTTATCATTTCAGAAGTTTACAACCACCTTAACCCCTAAGACTTAAGGAATACTCAGGGGAGTGCTACAACAAATCAACCATAAAGATGAATAGATTATCAGTTTTAAAATTAAAAAAAATATATCAAAAAATAAAAAGTGACTTACAAAATGTAAAATGCAATTAAAAATGGTTATCTCATTTTAAAGCTGAGGTCTAGACAGATAAATGCCACATGAAAACAAAAAAAAAAAAAAAAAAAAAATTGCCTTTACAAAGAAATCTATTCCCACGCTGCTCTTAAATAATCCCACCTACTGTATATACTCCAGGAGCAGGTCACACAGCTGTGAAATATTAAAAAAAAAAAAAAAAAAAAAAAACCCCACACCACACACAAAATGTTAGGCAGGTGTGAAAAAAATTCTGAAAATGAACCTGTTCCTTACCGAGTCATGTTAAAATTACATTGGCAGGAACCGCTCGATCGGGGGGCCCGCAGAGCGGCGATGACGGATCGATCATGTGCCGGAGGGGGGGTTTTCCCCCCCCCCCGATCGGGGTAAAGAGCCAATAAAATAGTCTCTTTACCACGTGACCGGCTGTGTACAATCACAGCCAATCACTACGGATTTCCACGTGCACGCCACTCGAGCACGCCCCCGGGGGCACGCAGCGCGGCAATCGGGGCTGAGGCTTGTCCCTGGACAAAGCCCAGCTCCGATCAGTGTAGAGAACCAATAGAATTGGCTCTTTACCTCGTGACCGGCTGTGTCAGTCGCAGCCGGTCATGTGATGTAAACAAACCGCAATAACGAGCTGTTACCGCGGTTCTCCCTGTCACACACCGATTGTGTGTGTGAGAGGGAGATTGCGGTAACAGCTTGTTACCACCTACTGTACACCAAGCACACTGATCACCCCTTTTACCAAAGATAGGTAGCAGTATAGGTTTTGGCCCAAATTTATTAACAAAAATTACTTATTTGAAAAATGTGATCACAGAAACAAAAAAAAAAAAAAAAAAAAAAAAAAAAAAAAAAAAAAAAAAAAAAAAAAGGTGTTTTTTCTACATTTTCGCACTTTTTTCACTTGTGTCGCAAAAAATAAAAAACCCAGAGGTTCTTAAATACCACCAAAAGAAAGCTCCATTTGTGTGAAAAAAGTGGAAGTGTGAAGTGGTTAAAGAATGCTTTCAGAAATAGAAGTGTTAATTGATAAATAGAAGTGTTAATTGATAAATAATAAAATGATTAACAAAATCCTAAGTAAATGAACAGAAGAGAAATCCAAAACGAGAGCAACATTTGGTGTGACCACCCTTTGCCTTCAATACCACACCAATTCTGCTACGTACACTTGCACACAGGTTTTTGAAGGCGCTAGGCAAGTATGTTTTTCCAAACATCTTGGAGAACCAACTATAGATCTTCTGTGGATATAGGCTGCCTCAAAACCCGTCTTCATGTAATCCCAGCCAGACTCCAGGACACCTTGTTATTTACACAGAAGTTCTTACAGAAGAGAGTCACTCCCCCCACGCCCATTATTTTCTTGTCCCCTTCCTACCTGATGCGGAGATGGCCGCAGCCGAGATACGCACCGACACTTTGCCCTGCGCCACCATTTTCCTTTGTGATGTCGTGGGCCTGGGCAGAAAATGAGGGGGGGGGGGCAATAAAAAACACAATATATATGTGCAATAGAGCTGCACAATTAATCGTATTAAAATCGCGATCTCGATCCACCCCCCTGCGACCTCCATCAGGCATTACTGCCATTTTTAGTGCTGTTAATGGGGTCCGACTTGCGGGGCGACTCAGCGGGACTTCACTGTAATAAAAGTCAAGGCAAGTGGCCTGAAGTCTTTTCTAAGTCAGAGCGACCTGAGTCTCTGGGGAGACTGCCAAGTCTGGGCAGAGAGCCAAGTTCTGAAGTCATGCTGATAAAGAGCTAGAAGAGATACAAAGTAACTACTTCAAAGGAATGACCTCCGAATGAACTCCCATGTATAGAAGATGTTCAGTTTAACCATTTAAAGACTAAATATTTTCTGATTTTGCTGCTTACAAATAAAAATCCAGTATTTTGTGCTAGAAAATTTTCTTAGAACCCCCAAAACATATATTTTTTTTTTTTTAGCAGAGAGAATAAGATGGCGGTTGTTGCGATATTTTAGGTCACGGTATTTGCGCAGCTGTCTTTCAAAAACGCAATTTTTCAGGAAAAATTACCCTTTCAAAAAAAGGGATTTTTTGTATAACTTACCGTAAAATCCTTTTCTCTGAGTTCACTGACAGACACAGCCTTCTTATGACACATGGGGTTATGCTCATCTTACTAGGAGTAGACTTCTTTTAAAAGATCGTGTTTTATGACCTAAAAATAAACATTCGTCGTTTTAGTCTTTTATAAATCAGAAATTTACCAATTTGACTTGTAGAAGATATGTACCCTCAAGTAAGCCTCCAGTAAGGAAACTTCATCAATGAAACATAGAGAAGATCGAGAAATAGT
>BLSH010351783.1:25374-40795 GCA_018402905.1 Glandirana rugosa | reverse complement strand
TGTCCTCTGTAGGAGTCGGATATGACTCTGGGCATAAGGCACCGCTTCGAATGTCGACACCATGAGACCCACTACTCGCATACAGAACCGTAAGGAGAACCAGTGGCGTGACAACAGGGTTCGCACTGCTGTCTGAAGAGTCAGTAGCTTGCCTGGTGTTAGAAACACCCTTGCTTGTACCGTGTCCAGAATCAGACCCAGGTACTCCAGCCTGCAAGTCGGAGTCAATGCTGACTTTTGTAGGTTGATCAGCCAACCGAACTCCTCCAGCATGGCTACAGTGATTGTCACGTTCTCCTCCAGAGCTGTAGCTGACTCTGCCCTCAGCAGTAAATCGTCGAGGTACGCTACCACCGCGATACCTCTCTGTCTCAGCAGCGCCAACATCGGGGCCACCACCTTGGTGAATACCCGGGGGACGAGGCCAACCCGAAGGGAAGCGCCACAAACTGGTAATGCAGCTCTCCCACTGCGAAACGCAGAAAACGCTGATGACTGAGACAAATCGGAACGTGGAGATATGCGTCCTTGATATCAAAGGACGCCAGAAATTCCCCTTGGCGTAGGGCGACCACGACCGAGCGGATGGATTCCATCCTGAATCTCTTAGTCTCCACGAAGCGATTCAATGCTCTTAGATCCAAAACTGGTCTTACCCCGCCCTTTTTGGGTACCACAAAAAGGTTTGAATAAAAATCCGTGAAACCTCTCCCTCCTGGGCACCGGTATGATCACCCCCTGTTCGGCGAGAGCTCGGACAGCGCCTAAAAGCGCCTGGTGGCGTTCCTGTGTGAGCCTCAGATTTGAGGGGAAAAATCTTTCTGGGGCAGAGAGCTGAATTCTATCCTGTACCCGGAGGACACCACCTCCAGGACCCATCGATCAGTGATGCGGGCAGCCCACCTGTCTGCGTACCCCAGTAACCGGCCCCCCACCCGTGACGTGGGTGGGGGCAGCCCATCATGCGGAGGCGGATTTATCCTTCGTTTTTTCGGACTTATTCTGCCAGGGCCTTTTACTGCGTCCTGCGAAAGCTTTTCCGGTTTTGCAGCCTTTCCCTGCTGAGCCGGATGCCCGAAAAAACTTCTGATTTGACGCGACAGGTTCCTGTCTGCGCCGCCACTCCCGCCATTTTGGCTCTGGGAGAAAAGTACTTTCACCTCCCGTGAAATCCTTAATGATTTCATCCAACCGTGGGCCAAACAGACGCTCTCCCTGAAAGGGAAGGTCCGCCAGTGCTTTCTTTGAAGCCTGATCGCCCGACCAAGAACGGAGCCATAGCACCCGTCTGATAACGATTGAAAAAACAGACATTTTTGACAATATTGGAAAGAGGTCCAAAGCAGCTTGACATATGTAGCGGAGCCCCTCCTCCAAATGTTGTGCACGCTGTAGCTCAGCCTGTGCACAATCACAAGTCAAATTAGTGCATAGAGCAGTAGCCTGCACCCGCGACTGTGCCGCCATTGCAGTTGCTAGTGCCGGCCGCATGGCTGACCCAGCCAACAAGAATAGTGCCTTGGACACTGTCTCTGTGCGGCGATCGGCCGCTTCCTTAAAGGAAGGAGACCCCTCCAAGGGAATGGCGGTTGCTTTATTTACCCGCGCCACTGCGGGGTCCACCACCGGAGAGGCCCATCTCTTAGTAAAGCTTTCCTCAAAGGGGTAGCGCACCGCAAAGCCCTTAGGCAAAGTAAAAGAACTTGGTGGTTTACGCCACTCTTTAAACACCGCCTGCTCAAATAATGGGTCATAAGGGTAAGCCCTAGGGGCCCTAGGCGGTTTAAGTGGGCCACAAACATAAGTGGACTCATGCGACTCTCCAGCTGGATCAAGACACATGGACTTGCGGATATCAGTGATCAGTGCCTCCACTATCGCCTTATCACGCAAAGACAGAGTTTCTTGACTCTCCTCATGCTCTGAGGGTGGTTCACCCTCTGAGAGATCCACAGGTGTGACCAATGATGCGCCATCCAGATCTGAATCCTCCCCGGAGGAAAGAGGGGGTGGTGGGCGTTTTTGAGGAACCCTTGGCACGGGTACCTCTGCCCTGGGAAAGAACTCCCCAAACACTGCCCTCAGCTGTTCCAAACACACTAGCGTTCCTGGGGTGGATTGTAGATCCGCAGGTACTCCTGCCATAGTATTGCCGGCCTCTGACATTACAGGCTTCCGGCACCCCCACTGTGTAACCACCACCTCAACTCCACCAATCAACCAGGGGGACCCGGGAGGATTACCCACACCGCTACCAGCACCCAGGAAGGGCCAGCTATACTTGCTGTTTTGATGCCTCAGCACTCCGATCGGAAGAGCAACTGCCCAAACATTACTGCACGCCAGGAGCCTGCTGCTGTGTGTCAGCCACGCTGTATAGCAAAAACTGGAAGGCACTTCCTGCTTTTAAGCACTTCCTGTATCCAGGCTGCACTTCCTTGAGCTACCACCGGAGGCTGCCAGACCGCAGGTTGAGAACCGCATGGTTTCACAAACAAATGGACGCTGCCATTACACCGCGCGGTCGGCCACGAACGAGCGGTGCTCTAACCTCAATGGCGGTGCTCCGCCAAACACAGCGCTCCGAACGGTCGGTGCAGAGTCGAACGGTCAGTGCAACAGTGCCGTACTGCTGCTGGGGGGAGTGGGAGGGGGGGGAACGGAGGCTTAACCTCACAAGGGTATTACCCCAAAAATGTCCCTCTACTGAGCCCCCACCGGTCGGCTTACCACCAAAAGCTGCCCAGATGCCCACTCTCCACGCCCTAAGGCGGCAGAGGGGTCCGCTCACCAATCCTCGACGGGCGCAGCGGTAGCCACCGGAGCAGACTTACCATCCCCTAGGGGAGGCATGCTGCTGGCCAGGCCCTTGGACAGGCGTACCTAGTCACTGGGCTCTAGTGGGTTTTAACCACTGGCCGCCCGCACGGAACGGGCGCTATGCGGTGGGCACCCCGAAGGGCGTTCGCATAGTGTCGGCTGGACTGGGGAAAGATTTGGATTCTAGATATCCTCTATACCACCAGCCAGCTTCTTGATAGCAGTCTTCATCAGATGAATCTTCAGGAGACCGCAGCTCCCAAAGGGAACCAGGTCTACTCCTTGCACTAGGCAAAAGAAAAAACTGATGTGCTATGCAGAGCAGGGGGATTATATGCTGAGGGGAGGATGGCCCCCTGGGAGGGGCCAACCTACGCTTTTGTTTGTTTTTGCCTAGTCTACTCCTAGTAGGATGAGCATAACCCCATGTGTCATAAGAAGGCTGTGTCTGTCAGTGAACGGAAGAGAAAACTAAACAGTGCTGTTAGCCCAAATTTTTTTTTGTATATGTATATGTAATATGTTACGCCGCGAGAATCGTGATCTTTATTCTAAGCAAAAACATCATGATTCTCATTTTGGCCAGAATCGTGCAGCTCTAATGTGCAATATATACTGTACATGAATAACTATTTGCCTGTATTTCTCAGCATTGAGGACACTATTGATCCCGACCAAATCTCCAACTCCATTTGCAGAAATGCAGCCCCAACCTTCCAAGGAACCGCCACCATGCTTCACTGTTGCCTGCAGATACTCATTGTACCACTCTCTAGCCCTTTTTGAGCAAACTGCCTCCTGCTACAGCCAAATATTTCTAATTTTGACACCTCAGTACAGACATGCTGCCCTGCGATCCTGCCTACACCTTCTGGGCCTTAGTGGCCCCCTTTGATGGTGTTCCATTTGTTCCACACAAGGGGTTCGCTCCATCTCCCAGGACTTCCCATAGGCAGTGCACGGTGTTCTTTTTCTGCCCAATGTCCTACTGACCTTATAAGCCTATGGTCAAGATTAAGGAGAAGCTGAATCAATTAATTTAAAAAAAGGACTTAATGAGTAAAAGACAAAATCCCTTCCTCTGTTTTCACCAGGTGATATGGGCAGTAAGGAACCTCCTATATATTAGAGGGGGGGAGGAGTGTAATGTCCATTTCACACTTGTGCGACACGATCTTACTGCGATTTCGGATCAGTATGACTTTGGTCCGACTTTGTAATATGTTTTCATTGTGCCAAAGTTGCAACAAAGTCGTACAGAAATGGTACAGAAATTACATCTATATTATTCAGGTGTGATTTGCATGCAACTTTGAGGGTTTAACATTGAAGTCTATGGACCTCAAGTTGAATCAAAGTTGGGCCAAAGTAATGCAGGGACTACTTTGAAGTCGGAGGGACTTGAAGTCGTACAGATATGAATGGTACTCATTGGAAATAATGGGGGAACGACTTGTCATGCGACTTTGCAGTCACAAATTGCAGGGCAACTCGCACAAGTGTGAAAGGGGCCTATGATGTACTACTAGCTACAGCTCCACCACACACTGCAGTAACAGCAATAGTATTTTATTTTTGGATTAAAAGTTTTACATGCATGAATAAAAGCTAATCATTGTAAGCACTACTGGCAGTAGTAAAGTTTGTCTCAACACTAACTGCCATGTTTCCTGGACCGCTTGTTCTGTTGAACAGTCTTATTGGCTGGATCACCAGATGAAAAGGAAAAGAAAGTCTAAGAAAAGAAAAACGAATGCAGCCATCATATCTAAAAATTAGCAAGCGCAATAGAGAGAATGTTTTATTTTCACTTTAACGCTGCTTGAATGCATTAAAGAAGAACTTGAAGGAAAATTTTTATTTTGCATGGGTTAACTGCTCATTTTTATCTAGGGGACTGTAGAGCGGATTATATCATTTTTTTTTTACGTCCCTGGACAAAACGAACAATGCAGTGTGTGCACAGCCCCACTGCATGGGAAAATAAATCTTGCCTAGAGTTCTCCTTTAAAGTAAAAAACTGTTAAAAAGGAAAAGTCCAGGCAAAGCTTGTTTGGCTGTACTTCTATGGATCACAGGAGTGCAGTTTGTTTTGCACTCCTGTGACTAGTGTTCAGCAGAGAGCGGACTGAAGTCCTCTCTGCTGACGTCACCAATGTCAGTCCAGGCACCGCGTCATCCTGACAATGGGAGTCTGGAACCACCAGGTGCCAGGACCGATATGAGTTGCAGCCTCTCAGTGAGCCACTGAGAGACTGAGCCGGCAGCTCCCAGCCCCTCCACAGCCCAGCGCTTCAGTGAGCAAGGAGGGAGAAGAGCAGAGATTGACAGTCTACAGCTCTCCGCTAATGGAGCTCTGAAAACCGAATGATCGGCGGTTCACCTTTTTGAACAGGTTACGCTGAGCCTGGGAACTGCACACATCGCATGTGATTCACATCGCATTGCTGTGCGATTCACATGCGATGTCTGTGCAATGCAAATTCAGCCATACAGTCGTTTGGTTGAACTTGCACGAAAATGGTGCAGGAACCTTTTTTCCCCCGCACTGGAATCAGTTCGCAGTTCACACTGCGATCCGATCTGGGGGTGTTATTAACATTGTATTGACATCTGCATCGGTTCACAGAGGGCAGTGTGAACTGCCTGCGGGAGAGATGTGATGCGGGAGTCGGCACTGGAATCGTGATTGTTCCCGCATATATGTGTGAACCCAGGCTGAAGGTTATTTGCCTTCATGCATAAAGGTACAAAACCTTCAGCCTTTGAGGGCCCATTAGTGTTACAATGTTTCTAAAGTCCAAGCATAAAACAATTAATATGTTACAGACCTAAATGTCCATCAGGTTCATTATGGGTTCCCACAAATGCAGTAAAAAAAAAAAAGAAAGTTAGTTAACCAGCTACGTGATCAAAAAAAAAAAAAAGGAAAAAGGTCACGTGCAAGCTTTTTTACATTGTTTTGTCAGTTTAACAAAAGTAAGAGCTTCAGAGCACAATGTGAAACAATGCACTTTACAACATCCTTCACATGTGACATGGTTTAGGCACAATGTACTTCTATTTACTTTGTTCCTGCTTTTCTAGTATTTACCTGCTTTCAAAGCTTGTGCTAGTGAGCATTACAAAGCAATGTTAAAGTGGTAATAAAGTCTAAATATATAAAATAAATAAATTAAAAAAAAAAACACACACACACACACACACACTTATAGTCCCACATGTTACTTTAAGGCCCCTTTCACACTTGTGCGATGTGATTTTACCGCGATTTCGGATCAGTACAACTTTGGCACAATGACAACCTATTACAAAGTTGTACAGAAATAGTACAGAAAGCACATCTATATTATTCAGGTGCTATTTGCATGTGACTTTGAGGGTTTAGGCTAGGTTCACACTGCTGCGAACTGTACTGCGAATAGGATTGCGTTGCGATAGATTAAATTCGCAAGTCATCTCCAATAACAGTGTTCTACCAGTGCAGTTCACACTGATGCGTTGCGAATCTAATCCGTGAAGAAAAAGGGTCCTGTGCGAGTTTGATCCGTGTGCGATGCTGTGTGTTGCGAATTCAGCTCCATAGACTACAATAGAACACGGATTGAAAACGCAATCTCCCATTCACATCACTGAGATAGCTTCCCCCTCCAACTCCAGCTACAGCTTTGCAGTAGATTCGCACCAACACATGTAGAAATCGCACTTGTGTCTGTACTGAAAAAACGCGCATCGCAATCATATTCAATTTGCAGAAAATTCGCACTGCAGCAGTGTGAACCTAGCCTTAACGTTGAAGTCTATGGACCTCAAGTTGCATCAAAGTTGGGCCAAAGTAATGCAGGGACAGCTTTGAAGTCAGTCCGACTTTAAGTCGTACAGATATGAATGGTACTCTTGGAAATCATGGGGAATGACTTGTCATGCGACTTTACAGTCCCAAATCGCAGGACAAGTCACACAAGTGTGAAAGGGGCCTAACCGAACAAACTGCAGGAAAAGTAGACATTAGAGGGCTGAGACAAACCATTGACCTGACTGTTATATATATATATATACACACACACACACACACACACACACACACACACACACACACACTGCCTTGCCAAAGTATTCGGCCCCCTTGAAGTTTGCAACCTTTTGCCACATTTCAGGCTTCAAAGATATAAAACTAATTTTTTGTGAACAAACAAGTGGGACACAATCATGAAGTGTAACGAAATTTATTGGATATTTCAAACTTTAACAAATAAAAAACTGAATTGGGCGTGCAAAATTATTCAGCCCCTTTACTTTCAGTGCAGCAAACTCTCTCCAGAAGTTCAGTGAGGATCTCTGAATGATCCAATGTTGACCTCAATGACTAATGATGATAAATAGAATCCACCTGTGTGTAATCAAGTCTCCGTATAAATGCACCTGCACTGTGATAGTCTCAGAGGTCCGTTTAAAGCGCAGAGAGCATCATGAAGAACAAGGAACACACCAGGCAGGTCCGAGATACTTGGAGAAGTTTAAAGCCGGATTTGGATACAAAAAGATTTCCCAAGCTTTAAACATCCCAAGGAGCACTGTGCAAGCGATAATATTGAAATGGAAGGAGTATCAGACCACTGCAAATCTACCAAGACCTGGCCGTCCCTCTAAACTTTCAGCTCATACAAGGAGAAGACTGATCAGAGAGGCAGCCAAGAGGCCCATGATCACTCTGGATGAACTGCAGAGATCTACAGCTGAGGTGGGAGACTCTGTCCATAGGACAACAATCAGTCGTATACTGCACAAATCTGGCCTTTCTGGAAGAGTGGCAAGAAGAAAGCCATTTCTTAACAGGTTCCCCACCGCGCGCCGTCTTTTCACGGCGGCAGTCGGGGAGCCCTGCGCGAATCGCCGTAAATAATCAGCGATTCACATTTGGCCACCAGGGGGCCCGCCGCACTCCTGGGGAGTGTGCCCGCGGCTCGGGTGGACCCGATGTCCGCCGGCGAGCGGCTACAGGGAAAGATCGGGGAACCGCCGATTTAAACACGGCGGTTCCCCGCCCTGTCAGTGGGGCATGAGAGATCTACTGATCCCTGTCACTGGGATCAGTTAGATCTCTCATGCCCATGTTAGCCCAACCCCCCCACAGTAAGAACACACCCAGGGAACACAATTAACCCCTAGCTCTCCCCCTGCAGGTTAACCCCTTCACTGCCAATGACATTTATACAGTAATCAGTGGATATTTAAATTTCTGATCGCTGAATAAATGTCATTGGTCCCAAAATGTTCCGACATGTCTCCCCCCAATATCGCATTACCGCTAAAAATCGCAGATCGCCGCCATTACTAGTAAAAAATAAATAAATAAATAAAAACCCCTTTAAAGAATTCTCACCATCCGTAAACGCGGCCACTTTTGCGCAAACCAATCAATAAACGCCGATTGCAATTTTTTTTATCGCAAATATGAGGAATTATATAATTCGGCCAAAAAAGGTGAAAAAAAATTTTTTTTTTTGGATTTGAATTTTAGCATAAAAGTAAGAAATTTGGGTTTTTTTGCAAAATGGTCGCTCTTCTTTTGTTTATAGCGGCGATAAGAAATGACGCAGAGGCGATCAAATACCACCAAAAGAAAGCTCTATTTGTGGGAAAAAAAGGACGCAAATTTTGTTTGGGTACAATATCGCACGACCGCGCAATTATCAGTCAAAGCGACGCAGCGCCGAATCGCAAAAAGTGCTCTGGTCCTAAAGCTGCAAAACCTTCCGGTTGGTAAGTGGTTAAAAGATATCCATAAAAAAAGTGTCATTTAAAGTTTGCCACAAGCCCCCTGGGAGACACACCAAACATGTGGAAGAAGGTGCTCTGGTCAGATGAAACCAAAATCGAACTTTTTGGCAACAATGCAAAACGTTATGTTTGGCGTAAAAGCAACACAGCTCATCACCCTGAACACACCATCCCCACTGTCAAACATGGTGGTGGCAGCATCATGGTTTGGGCCTGCTTTTCTTCAGCAGGGACAGGGAAGATGGTTAAAATTGATGGGAAGATGGATGGAGCCAAATACAGGACCATTCTGGAAGGAAACCTGATGGAGTCTGCAAAAGACCTGAGACTGGGACGGAGATTTGTCTTCCAACAAGACAATGATCCAAAACATAAAGCAAAATCTACAATGGAATGGTTCACAAATAAACATATCCAGGTGTTAGAATGGCCAAGTCAAAGTCCAGGCCTGAATCCAATCGAGAATCTGTGGAAAGAACTGAAAACTGCTGTTCACAAACGCTCTCCATCCAACCTCACTGAGCTCGAGCTGTTTTGCAAGGAGGAATGGGCAAAAAATTCAGTCTCTCGATGTGCAAAACTGATAGAGACATACCCCAAGCGACTTACAGCTTTAATCGCAGAAAAAGGTGGCGCTATAAAGTATTAACTTTAGGGGGCTGAATAATTTTGCAGGCCCAATTTTTCAGTTTTTTATTTGTTAAAAAAGTTTGAAATATCCAATAAATTTCGTTCCACTTCATGATTGTGTCACACTTGTTGATTCTTCACAAAAAAATACAGTTTTAGATCTATGTTTGAAGCCTGAAATGTGGCAAAAGGTCATAAAGTTCAAGGGGGCCGAATACTTTCGCAAGGCACTGTATATTTATTCATTCCATATACGACAAAGTCGGGGGCTTTTTATAATTGCTTCTCCGACTTTGTTGTACAAGGACTTATATGTCTATGTGGGCCGTACTATATGCCCCTTGCGATGTCACTTTGGGGAGCATTGAATGAATGAATGAATGAATGAATGTAATACATACACACACACACACACTTTTTTCACTCCCATATCCCCTCCATCAAATTCATTACTTACGTGTATTTGTCTTGTCCCTTCAGACCTATTCCCCAATTTGGTTTTCAGTGTCTTTCCTGTTCTCTCCCTCTCTCTGGAGACAGACGTATGTATGTATGTATGTATGTATATTATTAATATAAATTGTTATCATTCATCCCCAGTTTAGGATGTACTTTGAATAGTTACATTCTCACTTTCCGGTCCCCTTCCAAGAACAGGCTGTGATCGTTTGGCAATAAATAAACCTAATAACCGGAATAGACAATCTGTACAGCGTCATAGACATTCCCCCTTTTTTTAATTATTATGCCTTTTCAATCATCATGCCTTTTTAACCATTGTAATGTACTCACATCCATGTATTTGATGGTCATTTGATTGCGCTGTCTTTTATTTATTGTTGTGATCATATATTCGTTTTTGGTATACCAAAACGTGAGTACTCTTAGATTGTAATCTAGGCCTTTTACTATCTCCCCTGGTACTAATAGATCTTTCCATGTTGTCCCATTCCCACCCATCATAGTATAAATATCTTGTCCAGTCACTCCAATAGCATCCTAGCCTGAAGAAGGGGCGCGACCAACGTCATCATAGCCGTCACGCCCACGAAACGCGTCGCACGATTCGGACGTCATCCGCACGTGCCTGGAGAGTGCTGCTAGCCAAGCCTCGTTTTGAGTTCCCTGCCGGCTTATCCTCCACTCCGAGCGGCTTGTGAGTGAGATGACCAGCATCATTCAGCCTGACAGCTCCAACGCATTGGAACGGATTGAGAAGTCCTTCACCCACTGGAACCACATATTATATGTGCCTTACCCACTTCCATATCTTGTGAGAGTGTTTAGCTTTTGGGCCATAATAAATGGTTTTAATTACTACACTTAGAGGCACCTCTCCTTGTGTACTCAATCCCTGTGGAAGCTGGAGATCACTGTAGTAGACACGGATACTACAGTGAGCGATATCAGCTTTCTGGTCCTATACCAATGGGCAAAAAAAAAAAAAACAAACAAAAGGCCGAGACCTGACTTCTTGTATCATTGTGTAACCTTCCAGGAACTTCATATCAAATCATGCACCACATGCATCACAGAATAGGGCATTTTTACCACTCTGGACCACACCTCCCTCATTAAAGTGGTTGTAAAGTCAGATTTTTTTTTTTATCCCAATACGGTCTATGCATGAAGATAAAAAATGCCTTCTGTGAGCAACAGCCGCCCCAATACCTAAGCCCCATCTCTATCCAGCAATGTCCACAAGTGCCTCGGTTGCCCAGGACTCTCCCTCCTGATCGGCTAAGATACAGCAGCAGCGCCATTGGTTCCCGCTGCTGTCCAAGTCACTTAAGCCAAGCAGGAGAGAGGGAAGGGGACAAACCGCAGCTCAGTGTCTGAGTGGACACAGCTGTGGCTTGGGTGCCCCCCTTAGCAAGCGGTTTGCTGTAGGGTCACTCAACAGGAGGGGAGGTGCCTGGAGAGCAGAAGAGGGACCCAATTAAAGGAGGATCTGGGCTGCCCTGTGCAAAACAATTGCACAGGGCAGGCAAGTATGACAGATTTGTTATTTTTATAGAAAAAAAAAAAAAAAAAAAAAAAACCCTGAAACTTTACAAATCACTTCAACACCCCTTTTATGATTTTAGAATTTTTTTTGTAGTTGTTCATTTTCACCCACTTTTTTGGGGGAAAAATTTTGTTGCTATGCAGATTTTAAAACGCAAAATGCAAGTCGCGGTAAAAAAGCATCAAAAGCGCAGCACTTGCTGTTTTCTTGCTTGGCCATTGAAGTCTATTACATGAAAAACGCTGCTTTTTGTGGGAAAAAAAAACCAACCCCTTCCAAAAATGCATTGAAGCGAGCATGTTAAATTTTTTTGCTTTTTATTCTATGCATTAAGATAAAAAAAAAAAAAAACTTGTGTATAACAGCCTCCCCAGCACCCCTAATTACTTACCTGAGTCCCTGCTCTCTTCAGCAATGTCCATGATCCAACTCAGCCATCCGGGACACTCCTCCTGACTGGCTGAGACCACATCTGCGCCATTGGCTCCTGCGGCTGTCAGTTAGCCAATCAGGGGAGAGAGGGGCCGGGGCTCTGTGTCTGAATGGATACACGGAGCTCTGACTCAGCTGCCCCCTGTAGCAAACTGATGGCTATGTGGGCATTCGATAGGAGGGAGGGGCCAGGATCACAGAAGAGGGACCCGTGAAGAGGAGGATCTGGGCTGCTCTGTACAAAACCAACTGGACAGAGTTGGTAAGTATAACATGTTTGTAAAAAGGTCACTGGTTCGAATCCCAACCACGACACTACCTGCCTGGAATTTGCATGTTCTCCCTGTGCCTGCGTGGGTTTCCTCTGGGTACTCCAGTTTACTCCCACATTCCAAAGACATGTTGGTAGGTCAATTGGCTCTAGTATATGAATGAGAGTTTGGGACCTTCGATTGTAAGCTCCTTCAGGGCAGACACTGATGTGAATGTACAATATATATGTAAAGTGCTGCGTAAAGTGATGGCGCTATACAAGTACTTAAAAAAAAAAAAAAAAAAAACCCTGAGCCTTTATTTCAACAATCAATTTAATGAAAAGAGCTTAAACATGCAGTATGGAGAAGGTTCCCTTCAAATCACTTCTTTACACAGATTGCAAACAAGTTGTGCAACAAAATATCAGTTTAATTTCTATAAGATCGATAAACATAGCCCTGTGAACTGGGTATATGGATCTGTGACCATGTGAATAAGCCCTAAAGCTATAACTTTTTTTTTTTTTAACCTAAAAACACACACTGGGGAATGGGCAGTGCCTGCATCAAATTCATATACATTTATACACCTGGTACAGGGGAAGCACCAAGGTGTTAGATCTTCTACCGAAACCATTGCAATGCTTTTCTGAAATAGACGGAAGCCATTCTACCTAAAAAAAGTGTCGTATTTCCTTAATTTAATCCCCCCCACTGACACCAACACTATGGCAGGCCATACATCATACAATTTTTCTTTAGATTTACCAAAACCATATAATATGAGGTCAAACCTAAACACTTTCATTTTGTTTGCCATCAGGCAGGCCTTTGCACTACATAGTTAAAAGTTAAATCGAAATGGAAATTGAATAAGAAAATGGTATAATGTATGGCCAGCCTATAATTAACCTAGAACAGCTCTGATCTAACTATTTTATCTTTTTCCCAGCCTTTTTATTACTTTGTGTTGCTTACAAAAGACTAATAGCAAAGGGGAAAAAAAAATATATAGATTACATCTTTTTCTCCTAACAGAGGGCAAGTTCACAGTACAGGGGTGGGTTCTAACACTAGTGATCATGGTGATTGATTATCAGTGATCACATGATCAAGTGAACTCCCAGCCCAAACCGATGCTGCCCCACAGAAGAAAGCCCACTTCCATGATGCTACATACAGTATATGTGTTAAACTATCAAATTAACGCACCCCTGATGAGCACAGACAGTACCCAGTTGAAAACAGCTGCTGTATACTGCATATAAAATAAAATATACACACAAAAAAACTGAAACATGCCATGAGTTGGTTAAGGGGAACACTATCTGTTGATCAGAATTCAGTTTGTCCAAAAAGTTATAGCAAAGATTATCAGACATAACTCATTTAATAAAATGGTATCAGCATCCATGTAAATAGAAGGTACCACGGATATATTTTGTATGCTACCTAAGCCAATGCCTAAAAAGTCCACAGCACCTGATGAAAAATTTCCCAAGACGATGCAAGCAGTGCTGGCAAATAATTAAAATTGATAAAACATATGATATAATGAATCAGAAAGTCCACTAATTTGTAGATGGGGAATAGGGGTCCAAGAACTTGCTTCCGTCATCACACCACGTGCGAACACCAGGGGAGGTTAGACCCCCTTTAAGTGGATAAACTCACCAAAAAGGTAAGAGCAATGCACGTCCAAAAGATCAATATGGTGTCCCCATGGAATGTTTCCACCACTGTCAAGCGCTCCCTCCGCCACAGGAAAATGAATGGTCACACATCCAATTTTTCTCAGGCAATTACCATACACTATGCAGACTACGTGTGCAGGATGGAGAGAAGGTGCAACTTTATGAATCACCAGGAGCTGGAAACTTATAGCTCACTCCCTCTGATCCTGAAGAAACTTTAGAAGACTCAAAACCTATCCAAGTGTTTTGTAATGGAGATCTCCACTAGGGCCTCTGCACCCACGGTGATAGTTGCTTCTCCTCCAGTGGAGAAGGAACCTTTGGGAAAACTGAGACAGTTATGGGGGGTGAAGGTCCCACAACAAGGATAGCCAAAAAGTATCCAAGATATGCAACCCCTCCAAGTCCACTGTCCCTGGAATCATAGGGGAGCATATACTAGGAAGACCCTGCAACTAACATGAAGGCCTAAGGAAAAATAATGAACCGTTCTGATGTTCCTGATAAACACAAATACTGAAGAGAGCAGCTGACTGTGTCTTAATTGATTGTGGATGAAGTGTTTCCTGTTTTAGGTAGGCAGAGCCTCTCTTTCGTATCCTGCAGTACACAAATTAGAGGTGTCTTTAGGCCAAAAAAATATATATTTTTTCATTCATTCATTCATTCATTCAGAAGCCTACCACATTTCTCAAAACAGGTTTCTTCTCAACTTGCAGGGTCAAAAAGGTACAAAACCTTTCTACATGGCTGACAGATATATACTACATAGATGTTTTTTTTTTTTACCCTGCCATACACATTAAACATAGAGCAACTATCCAGTTTGCTCCTTTAAAGGGCCAACTCTAGAACCACCCCCCCCCCCCCCCCCGTTAGTCTAGGAGCAGCATTACACACAAAAGCAAACATTATATTACAGGTCCTTGTATGGTTTAGAGCTTTCACTCAAGATTAGGAAAACACCAGAGCCAACTGGGATGAGGAAATTAGGCAAGGGAACCCAGGCTCTTCATAGCTCGCCCCAAGACATATCCAGCAATAAATACTAGCAATGCTTTTTTTTTCCCTTGGAGTTGGGCAATAAAGGGTTAGTTCACATTTACCAAAAAACTGCCAATGCAGGCAAGGGGTGCCTGTAGATCAGAGCTGCACGATTAATTGTAATAAAACTGCAATCTCGATTCACCCCAGCCCCCCCACACACAACCTGCATCGTGCATTACCACAATTTTCAGTGCAGTTAATGGAGTCCCACTTGCGGGGCGACTCAGCACAACTTGACTAGAGGTCAATGCAAGTCGCCTGAAGTCTCTCCAGGAACCTTTTTCTAAGGCGGAGCCGCTCATATCTGGGCAGACTTCCAAGTCTGAGATCACTGCTGATAAAAAGCAGCTAGAAGAGATACAATGTAACTACTTCAAAAGGAACGAACTCCACAGTGTATAGAAAAGTTTAGTTTAAAGTGGATGTAAACCCACCACCCACCCAGTATAAACGAATGACACAGTATTAACCACTTACCAACCGGAAGGTTTTGCAGCTTTAGGACCAGAGCACTTTTTGCGATTCGGCGCTGCGTCGCTTTGACTGACAATTGCGCGGTCGTGCGATGTTGTACGAACCTTCAGACGGGTCTATACTCGCCGAGGCGGAATCTTTTTCCAAGGACCTCTCTGAAGTCCGCTGAACGTAACTGGAGATCAGTTCAACACGACTCAGCGGGGCGTTCACCCTGAGGTAATTGACGTGACTTTTAACACCATTACGTGCTACGTCCAACACACACCCCCCCGACCCCA
>BLSH010351783.1:7478-25185 GCA_018402905.1 Glandirana rugosa | reverse complement strand
AAAAAAAAAAAAAAAAAAAAAAACATTTTTTTTCACCGTTTTTGGCCGATTTATATAATTCCTCATATTTGCGATAAAAAAAAAACAAAAAAAAAAAAACGGCGTTTATTGATTGGTTTGCGCAAAAGTGGCCGCGTTTACGGATGGTGAGAATTCATTTCTGGGGTTTTTATTTTTTTTTTATTTTTTACTAGTAATGGCGGCGATCTGTGATTTTTAGCGGTAATGTGATATTGGGGGGGACATGTCGGACCATTTTGACACTTTTTTGGGACCAATGACATTTATTCAGCGATCAGAAATTTAAATGTCCACTGATTACTGTATAAATGTCATTGGCAGTGAAGGGGTTAACCTGCAGGGGGAGATCTAGGGGTTAATTGTGTTCCCTGGGTGTGTTCTTACTGTGGGGGGGTTGGGCTAACATGGGCATGAGAGATCTAACTGATCCCAGTGACAGGGATCAGTAGATCTCTCATGCCCCACTGACAGGGCGGGGAACCGCCGTGTTTAAATCGGCGGTTCCCCGTTCTTTTCCCTGTAGCCGCTCATCGCGGCTCGCCGGCGGATATCGGGTCCGCCCAAGCCGCGGGCACACTTCCCAGGAGTGCGGCGGGGGCACGCGCGCGCGCCCCCTGGTGGCCGCTTATTTACGGCGATTCGCGCAGGGCTCCCCTGCTGCCGCCGTGAAAAGACGGCGCGCGGTCGGGAAGCAGTTAATGTATATACCGTCAGGTCCATAAATATTGGGACATCGACACAATTCTAATATTTTTGGCTCTATACACCACCACAATGGATTTGAAATGAAACAAACTGGATGTGCTTTAACCGCAGACTTTCAGCTTTAATTTGAGGGTATTTACATCCAAATCAGGTGAACGGTGTAGGAATTACAACAGTTTGTATATGTGCCTCCCACTTTTTAAGGGACCAAAAGTAATGGGACAAATTAACAATCATAAATCAAACTTTCACTTTTTAATACTTGGTTGCAAATCCTTTGCAGTCAATTACAGCCTGAAGTCTGGAACGCATAGACATCACCAGACGCTGGGTTTCATCCCTGTTGATGCTCTGCCAGGCCTCTACATCAACTGTCTTCAGTTCCTGCTTGTTCTTGGGGCATTTTCCCTTCAGTTTTGTCTTTAGCAAGTGAAATGCATGCTCAATCAGATTCAGGTCAGGCGATTGACTTGGCCATTGCATAACATTCCACTTCTTTCCCTTAAAAAATTCTTTGGTTGCTTTCGCAGTATGCTTCGGGTCATTATCCATCTGCACTGTGAAGCACCGTCCAATGAGTTCTGAAGCATTTGGCTGAATATGAGCAGATAATATTGCCTGAAACACTTCAGATTTCATCTTGCTGCTTTTGTCAGCAGTCACATCATCAATAAATACAAGAGAACCAGTTACATTGGCAGCCATACATGCCCACGCCATGACACTACCACCACCATGCTTGACTGGTGGGTGATACTTAAACTACTGACTGATCCTTAAACTACGGCCCTCCAGCTGTTGCAGAACTACACATCCCATGAAGCATCGTAAAAACTCTGACATTCACAGACACAGGATTTGTAGTTCCTGAACAACTGGAGGGCCATTGTTTGAGGACCCCTGTTTTGGATCATGAGCAGTTCCTTTCCTTCTCCATACTCTTCTCTTCCCATCACTTTGGTACAAGTTGATATTGGTCTCATCTGTCCATAGGATGTTGTTCCAGAACTGTGAAGGCTTTTTTAGATGTTTGGCAAACTCTAATCTGGCCTTCCCGTTTTTGAGGCTCACCAATGGTTTACATCTTGTGGTGAACCCTCTGTATTCACTCTGGTGAAGTCTTCTCTTGATTGTTGACTTTGACACACATACACCTACCTCCTGGAGAGTGTTCTTGATCTGGCCAACTGTTGTGAAGGGTGTTTTCTTCACCAGGAAAAGAACCCACCACAGTTGCTTTCCGTGGTCTTCCGATGTTGCTGAGCTCACTGGTGCGTTCTTTTTTAAGGATGCTCCAAACAGTTGATTTGGCCACACCTAATGTTTTTGCCATCTCTCTGATGGGTTTGTGTTTTTTCAGCCTAATGATGGCTTGCTTCACTGATAGTGACAGCTCTTTGGATCTCATATTGAGAGTTGACAGCAACAGATTCCAAATGCAAATAGCACTCTTGAAATGGACTCTGGACCTTTTATCTGCTCCTTGTAAATGGGATAATGAGGGAATAACACACACCTGGCCATGGAACAGCTGAGCAGCCAATTGTCCCATTACTTTTGGTCCCTTAAAAAGTGGGAGGCACATATACAAACTGTTGTAATTCCTACACCGTTCACCTGATTTGGATGTAAATACCCTCAAATTAAAGCTGAAAGTCTGTAGTTAAATCACATTTTGTTTGTTTCATTTTAAATCCATTGTGGTGGTGTATAGAGCCAAAAATATTAGAATTGTGTTGATGTCCCAATATTTATGGACCTGACTGTATACACATGCAAGCCTCCTGCATCTATCCCTACCTTGCAAATATCCTTCCCTGTAAGCACTAGCAGCTCTGTAAAAAAAGAAACAGTGCTGTTAGCCCAATTTTTGTGTATAAGAGGTTACGCCGCGAGAATCGTGATCTTTATTCGAAACAAAAAATCATGATTCTCATTTTGGCCAGAATCATGCAGCTCTACTGTAGATAAATCAAAACTGTGCAACTTTAGATAACACCCTTACCACAGGTGTAGGCCACGTACAGACCTCCCGAAGCCTGAAAGAAAAACTACCATAGGTGGCAGCACCCCATTCTGTTTTGTTGCTAGGCTGTTGCTAAGGCACTCCCAGCCATTACTTCTCACCCCACCATCATAGGAGTGAGTTCTCAAACCCCACACATATGTGGTTTATGTAATTGCGACACAAGTCATAACTTAATTGAACGTTACTAATAATTACCTTTCATGGTTAATCTGCAGCTCTGTAAATTTTCTGTAAAGTGCAATACATTATGCTTACCTGGAAGTGTTCTGTACAAAGAGTGTACAGAACACCCCCCAGAAACACTTACTGCTTGTGCGATTGGCTCACTAATTTTCCCAGAAGTCTACACTAAGATACAAGTCAGATTTTTAGCATCTTTTGCAACAAAAATTTAATTTTTGGTAAGATACTCCCAATAGGAAATCACATCTAAAAAAGGGATGCAGGCCCAGCAGCTTTCCTCAGAGGCCTGATTCTGCATCAGCTGGTTGAGAATTAGGATACCACTCCCATTAGACTCACTCAGCACATGGGCACAGAGGAACAAACAGGGATTTCTTCAGAACAAAAAAAAAAAAAAAAAAAACACAAACACACCACCATAAGAAATCAGCAACAAAGTTTGTTGAAATCCCTACAATGTACATAGACCACCCATGTTTTTTCTCAACAAAAGTTGAGTTAAGCTTTAACTCTGGTCAAAGCTGCAAAGTTTGCTTTTATCTACAGGCACCCCTTACCTGTATAGTATACCATACAGTCTATAGGATAATTAATGGTTGCAACCTCATCCCATCATATGTTACTATACAGAGAAATTCCCCCACAAAAAGGGACTTTAAATAGGTTGAGCAATCACTGTTTTGTATAAAAACAATAGTTTATTACAGGAAAGTCAATAAATCAAGACAACCTAATCAAAATGAAAAAATTGTCAGAATAATAAAAGCTTTGGTATTAAAAATGTTCACATAAGTATTGCACCAGTGTTGCCTTAGAAAGGTGTTGATTGAGGGGGCACAGTTGATGGGCCGCAAAGAGTGCGGTTTTACCCTCCGCGATGTAATGCGGTTACCGGACATAGGTTTCGAAGCCTTCACGCCCTTCATCAGGGGTAACTGAGCAACAGATTGTGGCAACCGAATATGTGTTGTAGTAAGACACTAATGGTCTTCACTGGTTGATAATGATCACAGATATACCCCACATCTGTGGGGGGAGATGGGTAATGCTACAGATGGACGGACGGATCTTTGTCAGTGGGGCACATATGAGTGCATTCATAAATATTCGTGAAGAACCTCCAATAGATCATTTACAGATCCATATCAAAAAAAAATATATGTAGATGTCCAAAAGGGAAGGGAGAGAAATGAGGTCAAAAACAGTAGAGACTAATCAATTATGTCCTTTTTTGGTGGGGCCGAGGGAATCTGCCCACGGTCCCAAATATATGCGTCTCTATCTCTGCCGACCCTCTATTGCCCGCCACCACGTGTGTCCGTCCGTCACTCGGATTGTTCTGAACAAAGCATTTCCTAGCACATCAGCTTTCAAAGCCTCAAAGTGGAGGTAAACCCACCTATCCATTTCAGCCAAAGAAGCTGCTATCTTGGCCTCTGTTGAATCCTAAACGGGATGCACGTAATCAGTTAGGACACCAGCCATTGTATTGTTTGACAGTTTGATTGAGGACACATCCAATGTGACAGTTAGCATTTCTGGCACGCCGGGAATGTAACGGTTTTCGACACCTTTTCTTGCATTAAACATAATGTATGACCAAATGGTATTCTCAGATCACTGACAACAGGAAGAACTGCTGTATTACAACAAAGACTGAATGAAAAACCAAAGCACTCAATTCCCTGTATACAGCTCAGGATTGGCTTCGCAACCATGTGCCCTGGTCATTGTTAAAACAGCTCAACTATATACAGTTGTATGCAAAAGTTTAGGAACCCCTGACAATTTCCATGATTGTCATTTATAAATATTTGGGTGTTTGGATCAGCAATTTCATTTTGATCTATCAAATAACTGAAGGACACAGTAATATTTCAGTAGTGAAATGAGGTTTATTGAACAGAAAATGTGCAATATGCATCAAAACAAAATTAGACAGGTGCATAAATTTGGGCACCCTTGTCATTTTATTGTTTTGAATACCTGTAACTACTTAGCACTGATTAATTGGAACACACAATTGGTTTGGTGAGCTCATTAAGTCTTGAACTTCATAGACAGGTGCATCCAATCATGAGAAATGGTATTTAACTGCTTTCACACCACGCGCAGTACATTTACTGCGGCAGTGTGGATGCTTCCCGCGAATAGCCGTAAATAAGCAGCGATTTATGGGTGGCCGCTAGGGGGCGTGCGCCGTGCTCCTGAGGAGTGTGCCTGCGGCTCGAGCGGACCCGATGTCAGGTGGCGAGCAGCGACGAGCGGCCACAGCAAAATAACTGTCAGTGCGGGCATAGGAGATCTACTGATCCCTGTCACTGGGATCAGTTAGATCTCTTATGCCCATGGTAGCCCAGCCCCCCCCACAGTTAGAGCCCACCCAGGGAACACAGTTGACCCCTAGATCTCCCCCTGAAGGTTAACCCCTTCACTGCCAGTAACATTTAAACAGTAAATCAGTGGAAATTTCAATTTCTGATCGCTGTATCAATGTCATTGGTCCCAAAAAAAGTGTCAAAATGGTCCGACATGTCCACCGCAATATCGCAGTACCGCTAAAAAAATCACAGATCACCGCCATTACTAGTAAAAAATAAAAACCCCAGAAATTAATCATCCGTAAACGCAGCAACTTTTGTGCAAACCAAACGCCGATTGCGATTTTTTTTACCAAAAATATATGAGGAACAATATAAATTGTCCAAAAGCGATGAAAAAAAATGGTTTTATATTTTTTTGGATTTGCATTTTAGCAAAAAGAACTTTTTTTTTTTTGCAAAATTGTCGCTCTTTTGTTTATAGCGGTGATCAGAAATGACGCAGAGACGATCAAATACCACCAAAAGAAAGATCTATTTGTGGGAAAAAAAGCGCGCAAATTTTGTTTGGGTACAACTTCGCACGACCGCGCAATTGTCAGTTAAAGCGACGCAGTGCCGAATCACAAAGAGCGCTCTGGTCCTAAAGTGTGAAATCCTTCTGTGGCTGAAGTGGTTAAGGTGGCCAATTGCAAGTTGTTGTTCTCTTTGACCCTCCTCTGAAGAGTGGCAACATGGTGGCCTCAAAACAACTCTCAAATGACATGAAAACAAAGATTGTTCTACATTATGGTTTAGGGGAAGGCTACAAAAAGTTATTGCAGAGATATAAGCTGTCAGTGTCTACTGTGAGGAAATGGAAGACCACAGGCACAGTTCTTATTAAAACCAGAAGTGGCAGGCCACATAAAATATTGGAGAGGCGAAGGATGGTGAGAACGGTCAAAAATAGCCCACAGCCCACCTCCAAAGACCTACAACATCAACTTGCTGCAAATGGTGTCACTGTGCATCGTTCAACAATTCAGCGCACTTTACACAGGGAGAAGCTGTATGGGAGAGTGATGAGAAAGAAGCCTTTTGTGCACACACGCCACAAACGGAGTCGCTTGAGGTATGCAAACGCACATTTGGACAAGCCAGCTTCATTCAATTGGAGGTGCCATCATGCTGTGGGGCTGTGTAGCCAGTGCCAGTACAGGGAATCTGGTTAAAGTTGAGGGTTGCATGGATTCCACTCAATATCAGCAGATTCTTGAGAATAATGTTGAGGAATCAGTCACAAAGTTGAAGTTACGCTGGGGCTGGATATTTCAACAAGACAACGACCCAAAACACTGCTCAAAATCTACTCGGGCATTCATGCAGAGGAACAAGTACAATGTTCTGGAATGGCCATCCCAGTCCCCAGACCTGAATATCATTGAACATCAGTGGGGTGATTTGAAGCGGGCTGTCCATGGTCAGCAACCATCAATCCTAACTGAACTGGAGATGTTTTGTAAGGAGGAATGGTCCAAAATACATTCATCCAGAATCCAGACACTCATTACAGGCTATAGGAAGCGTCTAGAGGCTGTTATTTCTGCTAAAGGAGGCTCTACTAAATATTGATGTGATTTTCCTGTTGGGGTGCCCAAATTTATGCACCTGTCTAATTTAGTTTTGATGCATATTGCGCATTTTCTGTTAATCCAATAAACCTCATTGCACTACTGAAATATTACTGTGTCCTTCAGTTATTTGATAAATCAAAATGAAATTGCTGATCCAAACAACCAAATATTTATAAATGACAATCATGGAAAATGTCAGGGGTTCCCAAACTTTTGCATACAACTGTAAAATTGGATTAGCAAAGCATATGTATGAGGAAAACATTTGTAAAATATGTGAAATAACACTACACTGTATAAAAGCAGTTGTAAATCCTAACTGAATGACAGTTTGCCAAAAGCACTGTGGAACAATTGCCTTTATTAAAATACTGTTTTCATATTTTTTAATCTTTGGCGGCATCTCAACACTGATGATCTCCTGCAGCGTCTTTGCCACCACTTCCTTTCATTTACTCCAGCATGGCACTCATGACAGGTTTTCCTGATGGATTAAACGGTGCATCCTGTCTGCATAATCTTTTACAATGGCCAAGGGTATTGACTCCCCCCATAGGAGGACCACCAGATATCATAGCAAGTACGTATAGCCAAAAGTATGTTTTGGATTGCGTGGGGAGGGATTAGAACCAATGTCTGGTTTTTAATTATGGTCTGTATCAACACTGGGGAGATTAACCCTATTTGTGCTGCTGAACATCACTGAGGGTAAAGTAAAAAAAAAGGGAAAACACACACACACACACAAAATTAGGCGTCATCACTGACCAAGAGCTGAGGGAAGGGCCCGTTCACACCACATGCAGTGCTTTTGTTTTCTGCATCAAAACAAGCAGGGAAAGTAGGTTACATGGGTTCCAATGGCATAGTTCACACCAGTGCAGTGTGTTGCAGTGCTTTTCAATTCTAGAAAAAAAAAAAAAAAAGTACAACAGCTGCTTTTTTACTTCACACAACTGTACTGGAACGTGAAGGGAGGAGGATAAAAAGAATGGAATATATCTGGAAAACATCACAAATGCATTAAAAATGTGCTTGCAGAAAACACATCCAGAACAGATCTGGAGAAGGTTTATGTGGTGTTAACGGGCATGAAGACCCTGTAAGCTCTACAGCAATCTAAAGCTGTACACAAGCAGCAAAAGATTTTGTTTTAAAAACATTTGTTTGATTTTCTAATCACTAGTGGGGTCAATTGGATGTTCGTTTTCAATTGACAGAAAAATCCAATTGAAGTGGATGAAAGCAGTCTTAATTTACACTTCTGAAGTCACTTTGACTTCAAAAAAGGTTCCTGTACTAATTTTCAAGGTGACTTCTATCTGACTTGTGCCCATAGAATTCAATGGAAGACGCCTCCAAGTCGGATCCCCACCTATATTGAAGAGACTTTACAGGAAGAATAAAATAATTTACTCAGTGAAAAACCAAGGCAACCCCCGCCATTCCTTCTCTGATTGGCTCAGGCAAAGTTGCCTGGCATGGAGGTCACGCTGTAAGTCGCCCAAAGTCACGCTGAAGTTGCCAATGAAGTCGTGCCTGAAGTCGGATCGCCCCTGTATGAACAGAGCCTAATAGCAAATATATTTTTGTTTGGAAAATTACATCCATTCCAAAATTAAAAATGTTAAAAGCAAAAAAAAAAAAAAAAAACTTTTGCTTAAAGTGTTACTAAACCCAGGTCAATGCATTCTGGTCTTACATAGAACATGGAAATGCAATCATTTTAGTGAACATAAACTGCTAAAATACTTTTTCTCATCAGCAGTATGTAGCAGTCTTGTGACATCTACCATTGTCTGGCTGAGCACTGGTTAAAGCGGTTGTCTACTCAAAAAAAAATATGTTTTTTAAAAATAAAAACCTGCAAGATAATAGCATAATGAGCTAGTATGCACCGCAGACTAGCTCATTATGAAATACTCACCTTGAAACGAAGATCCGACCGAGCCGCTCAGTCCCCTCCGTGGGAGCGGACATCTTCACCTGGATCTTGCTTCTGGGTACGCGGCTCCGGCGCTGTGACTGGCCGGAGCCGCGAGACGTCACTCCCGCGCACGCGCGCGGGGCTCGTTTTTTCCGGCAGGGTCCGGAACTAATGCCGGCTTTTGCCGGAACATACACGGCGCATGCGCCGTAACAATATATTACATTAGAAAGGGAATATCTTCTAAACCATACAGGTTTAGAAGATATTCATTTTACCTACAGGTAAGCCTTATTCTAGGCTTACCTGTAGGTAAAAGTAAACAAAAAAGGGTAGACAACCGCTTTAAAACTTGTGGGAGGAGTTTTCATTGTCCACTGACTGTCCCATGTGGCTGCAGGACCGCCGACCATCTGTCTACACAGAGCCGATTGGCCCTGTGCCGATCACATGCACCCTCTCCCCCAAAAAACCCTCTCTAGCAATACACACCCAACTGAGCATGTCCAGAGTGCCCCAAGACTCTGTACTACTAGGAGATGGATAGGGGACAGTGGAAGAAGGGGAGGATCAGAGAAAACAGGATCAAACAGCCTTTTTCCACAAAGCAGAGGATTAACCCCTTAGGTTAATATAACAAGCATGCTTTACTGCATATACAATGAACAAACAGAATTTTCTTTCAAAAGTTTAAAAATCGACTAGGGTATGGTCAGCTTAGTGTCATTAAACCCAGACTATGAAAAACTCTCATTACATGTTAAATAAGAGTGTGCATACTTATAAAGCCACTAAAGCACTTGTTTTGTGTAGAGTGACATACCTGGTTGATCCTGCCTTCAGCTGTCCCTCCCATCTTCCCTGTGTCTCCATTGCAGCCCGAGATTTTGTAGACCAGCTGTCGCCATCTACTGAACATGCCTAATTTTAGTTCCCTTCTAAGCACTTCATTTCCATCTTTTTTTATGTCTGTAGCCCAGGTGACTATAAATTCGTGTGTGTGTGTGTGTGTGTGTGTGTGTGTGTGTGTGTGTGTGTGTGTGTGTGTGTGTGTGTGTGTGTGTGTGTGTGTGTGTGTGTGTACACACGTAAAAAAAACGCCCCCTTCCTCAATGTCTTACTTCTAAACCCTATGGGAGAGGGATATAGTATGCTCATTGATTACACCTAGTTTTAATATAAATCAGTATGCCCTGCATATCTCCTAAACCTGCATGGTTTAGGAGATATACAGTGTACTGGCATTGCCGACATCATTCAGCACATGCACGGTGAAGAAGCGGCCTGCTGTGCCATTTCTTCACTTTGTTCGTGCCGTGACTGGCGGCTCCTGCGCGCATGTGTGGAGTGAGGTCATGCGACTCCGGCCAGTCACAGAGTCGGAGTCGCTGCCCGGGAAGGAAGAGAAGCTGAAGATGGATGCTGCCTGCACAGGGGACATCACAGGCTTCGTTTGCAGGCAAGTGACACATAATGGGCTACTATGCAATGCAATGCATAGTAGCCCATTATGCTTTTACTTTGCAGGGGAATATAGACTCCATCAGGGTTTACTTCCTTTTAAAGCACAAATAAAATACACATTTGATGTTCAATTAGGCTGGGTTCAAACTGCTGCGAACACTACTATGAATTTAAGCTGTTGCGATAGATTAAATTCGCAAGTCATCTCCAATAACATAGTGTTCTATAAGGGCTGTTCACATAGATGCGTTGCGAACCTAATCCATCAAAAGAAAAAGATCCTGTGTGAGTTTGATCCATGTGGGATGCTGTGCATTGCGAATACAACTCTATAGCATACAAGAACACATGTAGAAGTCGCACTTGTCACAAAAAAACCCCACACTGGCAAATTAGCGGTAAATTCGCACTGCAGCAGTGTGGACAGAGCCTAATGGTTTATTGGGAGCTGTAAAAACAGTTAATATTTATAAAATGTATAATTTCAATTGCTTTTGAAACTTTTTTAGTCATGTGACTGGCACAGCACCAATCAGAGCTGGCCGGAGAGACTCACATGATAAAGTGTATCAGCAGTAGAAGCCCCTCCCAGAGATTTTTCCCTGCAGATGCCAAACAGGGAAAGATCATGCAACCACAGCTCTACAGCAATAAGGTTCTTCGAGAATTCAAAGAAAAAAAAAAAACCACACAACAACAGTGGCAGGATATATATTATTTATGTGAATGAATTATGGCAATTAACACTTCTCTGTTTGGGATCACTTTTAGGGCCTGTGTCAACAGGCTTTTTTTGGCTTCAGACAAGTTTAGTTTAGGGCCCTTTCACACCAAACGCAGTTGGGTTCATTTTGAACTGCACTCCAACTGCATAGACAGCCCAAAATCAAGATAATCCTATGGGCAAAGGATTTTTTTTTTTTTTTTAACAAACATGTTATACTTACCTGCTCTGTGTGAGGGTTTTGCACAGAGCTGCCCCAATCTTCCTCTTCTCAGGTTCCTCACCAACGCTCCTGGCCCCTTCTCCTGCTGAGTGCCCCCAGAGCAAGTAACTCCCGAGCCACTGCTCTGCATGGCCAGACACACACAGACACACACAGACACAGCTGTGGCTCAGCCCTGCTCCCTCTTCTCATTGGCTCCGACTGACAGCTGCAAGAGCCAATGGCTCCTGCTGCTGTCTTTACCAATGGGGAGGGAGAATCCCCAGAGAACCGAAGCGCTCATGCACATCCCTGGATGCCAATGGGGGTCAGGTAAGTATTGGGTAGAGAGCGAGCCTGCATGAGTGCCAGCAGGGGACCCCAGAAGAGAAGGATTGTGGCTGCTCTGTGCAGAACCATTTCACAAAGCAGGTAAGTATAACATGTTTGTTTAAACACAGGACAATAAACTAGAAGTAAAGCCTAAACTATAATCCAAGTTTTAAATGCTGTCTGCCATTGTCACTACATACATTTCTGAACAAGTTGCATTTTCTATGTGGTCACGTGACCACAAAGCTCCAACCCCTCTGGAGGGTTGATAACAGCTAAACCACAATGATGTCTCCCTCAAATATCCAGTAGAGCAGGGGTCCCCAACCACCGGGACGTGGCCTCACTGCAGCCTGGCCGCGGGTGCGGCTGGCAAGAAAGAGCTGGCGCATGAGAGAAGCGGACGGACAGGCAAGCAGAGATTACATATCTCTCCGCCCACCCCACATCACCGCTCTTCCACCCTCAGACGGTGTTTTGTCAGCCTCTTCAATGTAGAAGGTGTGGTGGGGACCAGAGAGATGACACCTCTCACTGCCCACCGCGCATCACCGATCTCCTGCCCTTACTCAGAACCCAACACTGCACAGAGGCCTGCCTCTGTGCTAAATGGACCAGTGCTACCACCAATGCAGTGACAATCCACATCCAGTGGCAGACGACAGTGCAAGTCACAAGCTGCATCCGGTGGCAGGCGACAGTGGCAAGTGACACGCTCAGGGCTCTCACTGATTCTACATTATGGGGAGTTGAACTATTTAATTTATTACTACAAAGTAATAATAGAAATAATGCACTTAAATCACCCTGACACCCTATCAAGCATGGTGCCGGGATGATTGAATCGCTAACACCAGCCATTGCCCTGACACATTGCCCAAGAAAAATTGCTTACCCCCCGGCATAATTTTCTTCCATGCAGCCAGTCCACAGTGCCAAAAAGGTTTGGGACCACTGGACTAGAGGTTGTCAGCAGAGAGAGCGGTCAAACCCACCAGCAGCACTGAACGAAGTGAGAGCTGGAGCTATGCAGCAAAAGAAAAAAAAAAAAAAAAACAAATACACACACTGAAGAAAAAAAAATAAAAAATAAGTTTTTAGATTGAAATTTATTAGAAAATAGAGGAGGCAATGTGAAAAGTTTATAGTTTAGCCTTTTCTTTTACTTTAAGTGACTGCCATGCATTTTTACTCTTCCCTACTTGATCCAAAAAACACAAGAAAATTCTGCAATACATACATACATTTTAAAGCCCAACCATAAGCAAAAACTATAAAATGTGTGCAAACTCAACATATACAACACCTAACAAAACAATTGTAAAAGGAAATGCGAACCCAAGGGCGCTTGTGTGCAGTGTTGCCCACTGTCAGTTTTTAACACCAAAGTAAAAAACAGCAATATTGTCTATGTTGAAATTGGTAAAAAACAAGACCAGCCTGGGTTACTATAAAAAAAGTAGAAAGTTTATTGAAGACTTACATATAAAACCATGGCAGGCTTGGGAAGGAGCCGGGATGCTCGTTGCTATACAGGCTGGTTGACAGTCCTCCCTGGTGGAACCGGAGGTTTCCCTGGGCTATAGTGATGCGTGATCCGGAAGGAGATCGAGCCACAGTGTCCTCACAGAGCCACTGGAGATGGTGTGGGCTGGGCAATGGAGGTGACGTCTGCATCACTAGTATGCAGAGACCGAGGCATGGAGGGGCCGCAGCAAGAGCTCTCACCGGTACGTTCGCTCCTGGTGTCTGCAATGCAGGTACTGGATAGTGGTCCCGTCAGCGCAACGACATGTTTCGCGACACCGCTTAATCATGTCACCATGTCCACAATTCACAATATATGATCAGCGCCTAATCCTTTTTCATTTTCTTAACAAAACAATTGTGCAATGTTAAATAAATGCAAACATGTGCTTCACAAGCGATATCAAATGACCGCAATTATGAAAAAAAAATTATATATATATATATATATATATATATATATATATATATATATATATATATATATATATATATATATATATAAATAATCTCTCTCTATATCCCAAACTTGTTTTATTTATTTTTTCTACTGGATCACAAGATCTTGGAAGATTGTTTTTTTTCACACTTGAGAGGGCATCTGATGACATCTGAAACAAGTCCTGTTTGCATTTAACATAGTATTGTTATTTTGTATTGAATATGTTAAATTTGCACACATTTAGTTCTGCACGAAAAATTGCCTTTTGTTATCCTCTTCTGGACCAGCGACGCACTGGTACGCCGCTGGACTTGAGGTGGTTCTACCAGGAGGATGCCTGGTTTTTTTTTTTTTTTTTATAGTTGGGGGTTGGCTTTCTTGTAAAAGCAATCCTGGCAACCAACTATAGCTGCTGGATTGCTTTTACAAATCAGCGTGAGGGGATGCCGCAACCCTTCCTGCAATGTCCGCTGGCTGGTCAGAGAGCTGAACAAAGCCTAGATCAGCTTTGATCGGCTCAACCATGGTAACCTGGAAGCGATGACCTGACATCAGTTCAGGTTTACCCAGATGTCAAACGGCACCATTTAAAAAAAAAAAAATCAAAAGCATTCCAAAACACTGATCTTGGTGTTTGAATGCTTTTAAGGGCAGAGGAGAGATCTGTCTGGGGTCTTATAGACCCCTGATCTCTCCATAAAGAGTACCTGTCACAAAGATGTTTACATTCCTTGTGACGGCAATAAAAGTGATCACAAAATAAAAAAAAAAATAAAAAAAATTTAAAAGCAAGCGTTAAACAAAAAAAAACCCACAAACACACAATTAAAGTGCCCCTGCGCAAAGGCTAATGCACACGTTGGTCCTGTACACACACAGCGATCGACCCACACATGTGAGGTATCACAGTGAACGCCAGATCATCTGCAGTAATTCTAGCACCAAACCTCCTGTGTAAATCTAAAGTGGTAACCTGTAAAGGCTCTTAAAACATCACCTATGAATAGTAAACTTTACGTCGTTTGTTGCACGAGCGTGCACAATTTTAAAGTGGGTTTGGTACCCATTCACTCAGCGTAACGTCTTTTCAATTCTACATACAAATTTGATTATGTATTTTTTCCATTAAAATTCAAAAAAGTACATTTTCCACCCAAAAACTGGGTTTTTAAAAAAAAAAAAAAAAAAAAAAAAAAAAACCACTGCATAAATAACATGTAACATAAAAATTATCAAAAAACACCAATTCATTCTCTAGGGCAGTGGTTCTCAACTCCTGTCCTCAGGACCCACCAACAGGCCAGATTTTAAGTATTACCTTGGGGAGATGCAGACTAGAATACTGAAATCACTGAGCAGCAAATGACTGATTTATTTCAGTTATCCTGCAAACCTGGCCTGTTAGTGGGTCCTGAGGACAGGAGTTGAGAACCACTGCTCTATGGTCTCCGCTTAAAAAAAAAAAAAAAAAAAAATAAAAAATTAAGAATCTATAAATATATATTTATATTATGTTTAGGGTTTCTAAGTAATTTTTTAGCCAAAAATACTGATTGCTACATGTAAACAAAAAGTGGCAGAAAAGGGTCTGGTCTGGAAGTGGAAAGTGGATATACTATGTCTGGTCCCCCTCAGTCTCATTTCAATGTCAGCAGTCTTCCGGATCCTGACAGTACTCCTCTGCTGCCCAGTCAATAGGAATTGTCCATGTCACTTGGGTATCCAGAGGAAAGGCCCCTCCAGGAAGTGGACATGGAGGTAGTCGGCACTGGATAATCACGTGACCACAGTTTTGGTAAGCGAAGTTAGTGTTTAGAAAGCGCCCCCCAACCCAGTGTTCGTATTGAGGGGAATGGGATGGTGGGAGATTAACCTCATCCCAGAATTGGGCTTTAATGAATGCTGTGAGTTCAAAAACGTTGAAGATCCCTTCTAACTAAAGGCAAAACTATTTTGTTTTTGTACAGAGTGGAGAGGCATTACAACACCTGAAAGGTTTTTATTGCTGTGTCCCCATTCGGTATATTCACCTTCTCCATTTATGCTGTAAACTATCACCAAGTGAAAGAAAATTACAAAATTTTGGATTGTCAACAAAACGGGAATAGAGGGGAAATCATCAAATGGGGATACCAGTTTTGGTAACAACCTCACTATGTAGGGGTTTCCGCTCACTTCCTGTTTTGGGGCAGAAAGTGAAGAGAAAAGCCATCTCAAAAAAAAAAAAAAAAAAAAAAAAGTCCAGGGATGCTGTTAAATCATCGGCAATCGTATGCACTGTTTTACTTCGGGATATCTCTCTTGTCCAGTTTTGTGCACTGGAGGGAAAGTCTTCAGATGTCTACTAAGCACTTTCCAGCTACCACGAACGAAGTCACCTTAGGCCCTGGTTACCAAATACCATGCTTGATAGGTTTAGAATTGTGTGTGCGCATTTTTTTTATTTCTACCCAGTTTTCATTTCAAGCCTAGGTATGCCCAATAGGCTTAGTTAATGTAACTTTTAAGCTTAAAGCGGAGTTCCACCCTATTAAAAGTCAGTAGCTGCAAAAAGTGTAGCTGCTAACTTTATAATTGGACACTCACCTGTGCCAGGCTCCAGCAATGCAGCTGCCCGAAGGCTCCCTCTTCTCCCCCTCCTTTGTGCAGCACCGGCATCACAAGTTTGGGCACCCAGCTTTGGCTTCAAAGCCTGGCGCGCACTGCGCATACGCGAGCTGCGCCGCATTTTGTGAATTCCTGGCTTATCTTCTGGGACCTGTGACGTGTCCCAGAAGATCACCGAGAGGGAGGGGGCGGTGGGTGGAGTGGAAGGTGAACTTCCTTCCTGTGCCGTGGAGCCAGAGGAGGAAGTGCAGCTGGGACCCTGTCAAAACCAGGTTCCCGCTGCCCCTCCAAAAAAATGGCATGCCAACTGTGGCATGTCAGGGGGGGCACCTTCCTTTAAAGCGGAAGATCCACTTTTGGGTGGAACTCCGCTTTAATAAAAAAAAAGAATTAAAAAAAACTGACAGGTGGTTAAAACATATTAAAAGTGGTGTCTTCAGCTGGTATTAAGCCACCGGTCCCACCAGTGCGACTCGTCATACAATTCGACAGTTCCAGTTCCGCATGACAAGTCGCACCCCATTGTCGGCAATGGAACTGTTCAAATTGGTGCTGCACCGATTTGAAAAATAGGTTCCAGCACTATTTTTTGAGATTTCAGGTGCAACTTGCATGACTAACACAAATGTCAGGCAAGTCGCACCTGAAATATGTACTAACCCTCGGCTTTGAAATCGTGCTACTTCAAGTTTAGAAGCATGATTTCAAAGTCTCATTCAGTATGAATGGGGGCCTACCCAGCTTTTTAAAAAAGCTTGCCGACAGGCAGGGCATTTATGACCGAAGAGACCCTTTCTGTCTCTTCTGTCATGAAGGCTTCCTCCTGCCTGTCAGCTGTCATGTTCATTGAGCCACACAGGTGCAGCTCTGCACAGTTGCTAAGTGGTTAGCGCTTCCATCAGGCCATTTAAATCCCAAGCACGGCACTATGTGCCTGGAGTTTGCATGTTCTCCTTGTGCCTACGTGGGTTTCCTCTGGGTATTCCAGTTTCCTCCCACATTCCAAAGGTAAGTTAGTTGGCTCCGGTCTAAAGTGGCCCTAGTGTGTGTGTGTGTGTGTGTGTGTGAGAATGAATGGGAGTAAAGCGGGCCTTAGAGTAGGTGGTTTCAGCCGGTTCAATAGAAACCAGCTGACATTCGGCCCATGTGTACAGCAGCTGGTCCAGCTTCTGTCAAAGAAGCATGACCGAAAAAGGTCCGCCGCTCTGCATCTGATCAGCGCTGGCAGCCAATGGCTGAGAGTAATGACTGGTGTGTCCTCGTGGGGGGAGGGGGGCACCCTCCTGTCAGAACACAAATAGCTCAGCGGGGGGAGACTGCTGTACTAATGTCAGATTGTCATTAAAGTGGAGTTCCACCCATGTAAAAGTCAGCAGCTACAAAAAAAAGTGTAGCTGCTGACTTTTAACAATCGGCCACTTACCTGTCCCTCGCTCCAGCACTGCGCCTTGTGACTGGCCGGCTTATCTTCTGGGACCTGTGACGTCCCAGAAGATCGCCGAGAAGGGGGGGGGGGGTGTACTTCCTTCCCTGAGCAGCGGGGCCAGGGGAGGAGTCCCAAGGTCCAGGTGAAGGAGGGGACCGGGGCGACGAGTCCCTTCCTTCA
>BLSH010351782.1:113725-126959 GCA_018402905.1 Glandirana rugosa | reverse complement strand
GTGGCTTAGTGCAGGGCGTCATATGCAGTTATGCCGGGTCCTCAGTTATGGTGATTCAGACTTTGCTCCCACTGTGGCTAGAGAAGTCTCTATACACATCCCACTCTGGCCCTCCTCTGCTGCAGGTGTAATGCTAGTGATTCCCTGTGGGAGTAAGACCAGAGGAGAGTGATTGCAGGGTGGGAGGCACCGCAGGGTGTACCAAGATGGCGGACGGACCTCTGCACAGCAGGACAGTCCAGAGGTGTCTGTGAGTCTGCCGCCGCTTCCCCGCTGCGCCACAGACCAGGAACTCAGGAATTTCCTGTGGGCGCACAAGGACCGTAGTCTGTGAGAGCAGCGCCGATGGCCGGGTGCGGCGAGTGATTGTGGATAGGCCGCAAGATGGCGGCCGCTCCCTCCGTGAGGTAATGCGGAGGCCAGGTGTCTCCGACTGCGGGTGGCGCTGGCACCAGCGACACACAGTGCGGCTGAAGGAAGTCAAGGGAGGATGCCCCGTGGGAGGCGACAGCTCACCCGAGCTCCAGGAATGCGGATGCCAGTGGACGAATACCGAGGGATCGGCGGTGAGTGCTGTCAGTCTTGCCGGTGTTGTTTTCAGTGCGGTGCTACTCGGAACTGCCCCAGACTTTCCAGGTACATTGAGTACAGTAGTGCGACCACGCAGGGACGTTTTTTGGGGAGATACTCCTTTGCTGGCGTGTGCTAGGGTTGCTAAGGAGTCTTGGGCTGAGAGGAGCTGGGGATCACACGTCCATCTTGTTCAGCAGCTGGCCACGCCCCCAGCAGTGATCTTCTGTAGGAAGTTTTGCAGTCAGTCAGTCATAACACCTTCACAAAAGAGATATCTAAAAAGTAAAAAACTATTTGAAATTGTGGGTAGGTGTGCTGGGTAAATGTGACATATAACAAACATATACTGATCTTTTCATAATTAAAGGTGTAAATTCACTTTAAAGCAATGTTTATTGTGATTTTTAATGCAACTTTTTAAAAGCTTGCTATTACATATTTTTGTTACTGTATAAAGTACAGATACTTACAGATTAGCTATTAGAGGGTGCAAACAGATAATTTAATTGCTCTCACTCCCTTCTTAAAGTATAACTAAAGGCACATTTTTTTTTGTTTTGGATAGAGTGCAGAGGGATTAGAATGCTTGTCAGTTTTTATTACTGCCTGTGCTCCCCCTCTCCATTTGTCCTTTTTACCATTATTATTGGAAGTGAAAGAAAATCCCACATTTTGGGTTGTCCCCAGAAAAGTAATAGAGGGGGAATCTTCCAATGGGGGCACAAATTCTGGTGACCTGGGGGGGTCCCTAAGGAATTCCCTTAACTTGCAGGGATTTCCTCTCACTTCCTGCCTGGTTATGGGACAGGAAGTGAAGGGAAATCTCTGGGATGGGACAAAGGTGGTGAAGAAAAACTGACAGGGGTTTTAACCCTCCCTTGCTCTATTGAAAAAATGCAAAAATAAATTTTGATTATAGTACTACTTTAACCATTAGCAGACAGGAAACACATTTTTCCAAAAGGTGAACCAAATCAGTGAGTTAAGCTCAATGCCCAAAATTCAGGTTTTACACTCCATGCTTTCATAGTGTCAGGAACAGCTTCACCTGTTGGTTTCACCCAGACCTATGGGCTGCAGTTCCAGTGTCCACCAGCGGGTGTTTCTTTAGCAGTCGGAGGCTGAGCAGTTCCGGTGTCCATCAGCAGGTGTCTCTTGGCAGTCAGGTGCTGACATTATCCCCTGCAATCAGGCATCACCTGATGCTGACTGCAGGAAGCATATTTAAACCTGATTAACACTGTGATTCTTTACCTTGGAATTGTCTCCTGGTTCCCTGAAGCCCATTTCCCGTCTCCTGTTCCTGGACTCCAACCTTGATCTTGCAGCCTGATCTCTTCCTACCCGCTCAGTCCGGCTCCTGACTCCCTTTTCCCTGTCCTGTCTGCTCCCAGCTTCCCCCTGCTTGATATCCTGTGTATGACCCTGGCTCTGGCAAGTTTATGATTTGGATATCCCTTGTGCTGTACATATTGGATTTTTCTGTTATTTGGTGTGTGTGTTCACTGTTGATTTATTTACTGGTTGTTTTCACTATTCACTATATTGGAGGTGTATTTTCTTGTTATTTCATTTATTATATAATAAATCATACTGTTTATACTTTACCTGCGTTTGGTACACTCTGTTGCAGTCCACACATTTCTGGTCACACCAGTCCTTGACACATAGATTGTTATGATCTTGGGGATGACATAAATATTTATTTTTTTTGTTTTAAACAGGTAAGGTTTTATTTAGACTCACAGCATAACAGTGAAACAGTACACTGAAAATACAATCATGGACTGTATAAGAAGTATATATCAGTGAATCTGCAACATATACAAAAACAAAGGAAAAAGGAGAGATAATAATAAAAAAAAAGGACCAAGCATTACCCCTTAATCAAACTTTAATGCAAGAGCTTTATTCCCGCAGTAGATCGAATAGTCGCCAACCTTGACCTTGCACTGTCCTCAATTGCCCGTGCCCCCCCCCCTAAAATTCGGTCAATTGTCAGCTCCCTAGGCGACAACCCAGGGGTGTCTAACCACGGTCCCATAATTTATCAAACTTGGCTTCACAGTTTCTGTGTTGAAAAATGTATTTCTCCAATCGGAGCATATCTCCCATTCGAGCAATCCATTCCTTCAGAGAGGGGGATTGGAATCCTTCCAATGGTGTAATATCAATTTGCGTGCCTGAAAGAGTGCTCTACCGATGGCCTGCTTTGGAATGTCATCAATAGGGAGATAATCGAGGATGCCCAGAAGAGCTGCTTTAGGGTCCAGCGGGATGGTGACCCCAAAGACTCTGTTAATGGTGTTAATTACTCCATGCCAATATATATGTAATTTTGGACACCTTCAAAGCAGGTGAATCAGGTCTCAGTGGTCTCTACAGCACCTAGGGCAGTGCGGATTCTCCCTCAGTCCCATTTTTAAAGAGTTTAACTGGTGTTAAGTGAACCCATAGTATAATGTACAGTTCTGTCTGGCGTTGTGACAGACTGAGTGAACACAATGGCACCGCCTGAAACACCTCCTCCAACTGCTCATCCTCTAGTTGTCCCACATCTTCCTTCCATTTATCTCCTACCTTCGATGGGCACCCCTCTAGAAAAGTGCTTAGGAGAATATAGTAACATCGGGATATGAATCCCTTAAAGTATGACTCCTCAACTTCATAGTTAAACACCGGGGAGGGGGAGCTAACCCACCCTACATGGTCAGTTTGAGCCTGAACTGCATGTTGTAGTGTTAAGTATTGGACAATTGCAGGGTACCATTCACAAATATCTGGGACAGGCGGGCCACCCCCGTACTGCTTCCACCTGGGTCCATCAAGCAACTTTTGCAGCTCTGCGGAAAACTTATTGTCCCATATGAGGTTATACCTGGTAAACCCCTGTATGCCTTGCACCTGATGGACCTTACTCCAAATTTTTGCATGAGCACAAATGTGGGAAATCGCCTATTGGATTTTGCAAACATCATGCCCCCCAGACCCTCCTCCACATTGTCCACCCCCGTTACATATCGTAGTAGAGCAAGTGTAGGGTCTAACTGTTCTCCCTCTCTGAATGACAAATGTTTAGCTTTAAGGCTTTTTTGTGGTTTCTAGTATATGTAACATTGCATGCTGATACCTGAAGGTAGATGGAAAGGGACTTTTGGATGGGTATGTGTGCTGTTTTTTTTTTTTTTAAGCTATAGAAAAGAAAGACACCCAAATATTTCACAAGTCAGTTATTCAAAAAAAGTAAAATCCCCAAAAATCTCCTCAGTCAAAATTAAAAACGGGAAGGACTCAGCACAAACTACTGATCCCAGCGGTACTCCTACTATCAAGCAAGCAAGGGGAGGGTGGAGATAGTGGTGAAATCACTGACCAAATATGGCCCTGTAATCCAATGTGCTGTGATGACCACAGCTGCCAGAGACACAGTAGGTGCCATTACCTACTGCTTCTTTCGGAACCATGGACAGTGGGAAGCTGTTATGTTTAGATGTGGTAGAGATACTGCTTCTATATATTATACTCGGTTCCCACTGAACAGGGGGGCCAAAGGGGCAGAAGTTTGGGCATTTGTCTGTTTGCCTGAATAGCCAAAGTGTAGTCTGAACCTAAGTTCGGACCAAACCATTGGCTCATCCCTATATGTGAGATCTATTGATGTGATGTTGTTTTAGTGCTTGTCGGGTTTTCCTACATACTTCTTGGACAGAATTGTGTATATGGAGGTTTTCTATTGATTTTTTTTCTATTGGTTGAACTAGATGGACTCGTGTCTTTTTAAAACCCGACTTACTATGTAACTATGTATTCCCATCTAACTTATAAAAAACCTGAATATTCTAAGAAGGTTTAGCTGATAAGCAAGCTGGCCTCATAGGAAAGTAATTACCCAAATATGACCTTATTACTGTGGTTGGATTGTACAAATAGAAGCCATCAATTATTATTGTATATTATTATGCTGTAGAACCAGCTTATGTTGTAAGATTGTGCTTCTACCCCTTAAATGCCCCTGCACCTGCCACTGAAGGGATTTAGTGCTGCTGGTATATGGTGGGCTCCATGGTAGACAGCCAATACAATATTTTATGTAAATATTACTTTGAAGTATGTAGGGAAGAAATATAGTAATATTTTGGTATGAAATTAATTACCATGATTACTGTGTTGTTTAACCACTTCAGCCCCGGAAGGTTTTGCAGCTTTAGGACCAGAGCACTTTTTGCGATTCGGCACTGCGTCGCTTTAACTGACAATTGCGCGGCCGTGCGACGTTGTACCCAAACAAAATTTGCGTCCTTTTTTTCCCACAAATAGAGCTTTCTTTTGGTGGTATTTGATCGCCTCTGCGTCATTTCTGATCGCCGCTATAAACAAAAGAAGAGCGACCATTTTGCAAAAAAACCCAAATTTCTTACTTTTTGCTAAAAAGTCAAATCCAAAAAAAAAATATAAAAAAACATTTTTTTTCACCGTTTTTGGCCGATTTATATTCTTCCTCATATTTGCGATAAAAAAAAATCGCAATCGGCGTTTATTGATTGGTTTGCGCAAAAGTGGCCGCGTTTACGGATGATGAGAATTCATTTCTGGGGTTTTTATTTTTTTTTTATTTTTTACTAAAAATGGCGGCGATCTGCGATTTTTAGCGGTACTGCGATATTTCAGCGGACATGTCGGACATTTTTGACACTTTTTTGGGACCAATGACATTTATTCAGCGATCAGAAATTTAAATGTCCACTGATTACTGTATAAATGTCATTGGCAGTGAAGGGGTTAACCTGGGGGGGGAGCTAGGGGTTAACTGTGTTCCCTGGGTGTGTTCTTACTGTGGGGGGGTTGGGCTAACATGGGCATGAGAGATCTAACTGATCCCAGTGACAGGGATCAGTAGATCACCCATGCCCCACTGACAGGGCGGGGAACCGCCGTGTTTACATCGGCGGTTCCCCTTCTTTTCCCTGTAGCCGCTCATCGCGGCTCGCCGGCGGACATCGGGTCCGCCCGAGCCGCGGGCACACTCCTCAGGAGTGCGGCGGGTGCGCGCGCGCGTCCCCTGGTGGCCAATATGCAAATCGCCGTATATTTACGGCGATTCGCGCCCAGCTCCCCGACTGCCGCCGTGAAAAGACGGCGCGCGGTCGGGAAGCAGTTAATGTAATGTTTTTGATTACTTTAGATCTTATCCTGAAATACTCCTGAAAAAAGCAGAGAATATTGTATCTTTGAAACACATCAAGTGAGGTGATCCCAAGCTTGCTGCAATACCATTGTTGATACATACTAGCTGATATACATACATGAAGCCATTGTGCTCAGTTGTCAAGGTTATTCATTGTAAACATCAAAAAGTCTAGAGTGCAAAAGACCCAAGAACACCACATGGAAGTTAAGGGGTTAATTTACTGAAGACAAATAGACTGTGGACTTTGCAAGTGCAATTGCACTCTGCAAGTACAGTTGCCCCAGAGCTTAGTAAATTAGTTAAAGCTTCACTTGCAAAGAATACCCAATTACATGCAAGGAAATGTTTTTAAAAAAGCATTTGCTTGCATGATTGGATGATGGAAGTCAGCAAAACTTAACCCCATCTACTAAGCTCGGGAGCAAATGCACTTGCAGAGTGCAACTGCACTTCCAAGTGCACAGTATAATTGCCTTTAGTAAATTAACCCGTATGTGTAATAAATATGATGTGGTAAATGGGTCCGTTTTCTTCATGCTGGTTTTTTATGTGCTTGTAGAAGAGCTTTCTTCACTTGATCAATGATTTTTTCGATATTGTGAAGAAAAAAAGCATGTTTTTATTATAGCAAATTGTATAAGCTGTGCCTTAGAAGTCTGACTTTCCCTGTATGATAAATTTAGTTTACTGACATTCACTCTGCTGGATGAACATACTCTTCTCCCACAGATGGCACAAAATAAATCTTTGAGTGTATGGTCAGCTTTAGGACTGAGACACTAATTCCTAAAGACTCAGGAACCTCATCTCTTACATACTTTATCCCAGAATTAAAAAATGTTAATAAATAGGGCCGTAAAGCAAACTGCTGTGGGATTATCATAGCTAAGTATGTATTTTTCTAAGAGTAAGGCTGGCCATACATTATACAATTTTCTTGTACACTTTTCCTTTACATTTACCAAAACCATATAACGTGAGGTCAAATTTAAACACTTTCAATTTGAATGCAATCAGGCAGGCCCTTGCACTACATAGTTAAAGGTAAATCTAACGGAAATTGAATAAGAAAATTGAATAATTTATGGCCAGCTTAATCTCCTCAACTAATCTAAACCAAACACTAACATCAACTGCTGCTCCTGATCTTAAGTCTGACCTAGGAACCAGGGGCGTTTCATGAAATTAGTGGGCCTGTGTGCAGGATCATAAGTTGGGCCCCGGACACAGAGGAGAAGAAAATGCGGCGCACACAGCTGCAAAAATGTGGGTGTGGCTTACATTGTGCTAAATGTTAAGTGTGGCTTAAAGCTATGTAGTTAAAAAAAGAGTCTGAGATGGCTTATAAAGTGTATATAGTGTATAAATACATTGTTAGGGCCGAGTTCACCTGCTGGTGGCACTTTGTTGCTCTGGGCTGAATGTTGCAGTTCCAGAGTCCACCAGCAGGTGTTTCCTAGAGGCCAGCAGGCCCCAATAATCAGTTTCAAATGGTCTCACATGCTAGCAGGACCTATAATGCTTCTCATGTGTTTTGATTGCCATCCTTGCTCCCAGATCCTTATGCCTGTTTATCCTGCTCCTGAGCTAACCTTGCATCCTGTAACCTGATGCTTACTCCTGCTCCTTGTTCCTGTATCCCCCTTCCTTGCATCTCTGGTATTCCCTGTTACCTGTGTCCCTCATTTTGTATATATTTTGTATATAGTCAGTTATTAGGTTAATTAGGTATTTCGTTATTGGGGTTTGTTCATGCTTACTGTTTGCTGTTGTGTGATTGTCTTTTGTTTGACTGTAAATAAATCTCACTTTAAACATATATATACACTGTTCAGTCCCAGTTTTCTTATGTAGCTACACATGTCTGCTCCTCTCAGCTGCTTACTCTTGACATACATAGATGAGTGCAAGTCAGAAAATGAAAAAAAGTTCCATGGATGCAGTGGTAGCTACAGCCTTGTGTCCCTCTTCTGTAATGATGGGTCCAAAGAAAATGCTAAGGAGTTACTTCCATTTACCCCACGTTTGCAGTGTGTGTCAGGGCACAGTGGGCCTCCCTTCCCTTGGGGGTCTGTGTGCCCTGCACACACTACACACATGGATAATATGCCATTGCTAGGCACTCTCCATCATAAATGAAACCCTTGTTCAGCCTCTGAGGTTCTGTGCTGTGAGTCAGCCTCTTAGGCCTGGCTACCCAAGCTAACCCCCTAGGTTTTATGTTTCAATATAACTTTTTTATATGTGTGCCCAATCTTGTTGCAAAGGACCCCAATACTCTGGTCTTTATGCCTAGACAAATTTCTGTGAAGCCTGTGTCTTTATCAGTCTGTTATGTTTCACAGTTGCCACCATAAACCCTGGATATTAAATATTCCATTCAGCCAGTTCAACAAAACAAAAATTAGAAACTGCATCTTCAATAACAATTTTAACATCCATTCATACCCAACTATTCTTCCAACTTAGCTGTAATATATTTCCCAAAACTAAAATTTTGAGGAAACATCCTTTTTGTCCCGTGTTACCCCAAGAAGGGGAAAAAAATATTTTTCACTCACAAGAGATAACCTTATTTCTTTCACTACCTGGAGAAGGAGTTACTGTATCTTTCCACTTTCTCCATAGAATACCCCCATCAGCCCAGAAAACCATATCCTTTCTCCTTAGTGGAAGAAAATTTCCTCAAATTATTTAATTAGATTTCAATTACACCTTACAGTGAAAAGAAAGGGGGCAAAGATAGGTATACAACTCTTACATACATTCACTTTCTCCCACCTTTCAGTCCACTAAGTACCATTTGCACTTCTACCCTACTACTGTATCTGCTATTTCTTTCAACCTCAATGTCTACTCCAGCTTCTGCCCACTTCCTCATACTGTCCACCGTCTGAATGTGTAAGAAGGGGATTGATCTGGGGCCCACTTCCACTCACAAAAATACTACCACTTCATTCCCTCATAAAGGTGTCCATTTATGAAACTGGGAACAGGGGTGATCCCGAGGATCGCCGCTGATTACGGTTCATTTTCGGTTTATGAAACAGTGATGATCGGTGGAGAACATGTTCTCCGCCGATCATCTCCACACACGGAGAAGCTGTCACTGATTGACACAGGAACGGCCAGTTTATGAAGTTGCAATCTGAGCACTTCAGTGGCGACCATGTGCCCCTGCCATGTGTATATATATATATATATATATACACACACATATATATATATATACACACACACACAGTATCTCACAAAAGTGAGTACACCCTTCACATTTTTGTAAATATTTTATTATATCTTTTCATGTGACAGCACTAAAGAAATGACACTTTGCTACAAAATAAAGTAGTGAGTGTACAGCTTGTATGACAGTGTAAATTTGCTGTCCCCTCAAAATAACTCAACCTACAGCCATTAATGTCTAAATTGCTGGCAATAAAAGTGAGTACACCCCTAAGTGAAAATGTCCAAAATTGGGCCCTATTAGCCATTTTTTCTCCCCGGTGTCATGTGACTCATTAGTGTTACAAGGATTCAGGTGTGAATGGGGAGCAGGTGTGTTAAATTGGTCCCTGGAAGTTCAGCACCTCATAGCAAAGAACTCTGAGGATCTGGAAAAAAAGAAAATAATTGTTGCACTACATAAAGATGGCCTAGGCTATAAGAAGATTGCCAAGACCCTGAAACTTAGCTGCAGCACAGTGACCAAGACCATACAGCAGTTTAAAAGGACAGGCTCCACTCAGAACAGGCCTTGCCATGGTCGACCAAAGAAGTTGAGTGCACATGCTCAGCGTCATATCCAGAGGTTGTATTTGCAAAATAGACATATGAGTGCTGCCAGCATTGCTGCAGAGGTTGAAGGGGTGGGGGGGGGGGGGGTCAGCCTGTCAGTGCTCAGACCATACACCACACACTGCATCAAATTGGTCTGCATGGCTGTCATCCCAGAAGGAAGCCTCTTCTAAAGATGATGCACAAGAAAGCCTGCAGTTTGCTGAAGACAAGCAGACTAAGGACATGGATTAATTGAAACATGTCCTGTGGCCTAATGAGACCAAGATAAATGTATTTGGTTCAGATGGTGTCAAGTGTGTGGGGTGGCAAGCAGGTGAGGACTACAAAGACAAATGTGTCTTGCCTACAGTCAAGCATGATGGTGGGAGTGTCGTGGTCTGGGGCTGCATGAGTGCTGCTGGCACTGGGGAGCTACAGTTAATTGAGGGAACCATGAATGCCAACATGTACTGTGACATACTGAAGCAGAGCATGATCCCCTCCCTTCGGAGACTGGGCTGCAGGGCAGTATTCCAACATGATAACGACCCCAAACACACCTCCAAGATGACAACTGCCTTGCTAAAGAAGCTGAGGGTAAAGGTAATGCACTGGCCAAGCATGTCTCCAGACCTAAACCCTATTGAGCATCTGTGAGGCATCCTCAAAACGGACATTGGAGGAGCACAAGGTCCCTAACATCCACCAGCTCCATGATGTCATCATGGAGGAGTGGAAGAGGACTCCAGTGGCAACCTGTGAAGCTCTAGTGAACTTCATGCCCAAGAGGGTTAAGGCAGTGCTGGAAAATAATGGTGGCCACACAAAATATTGACAGTTTGATCCCAATTTGGACATTTTCACTTAGGGATGTACTCACTTTTCTTGCCAGCGGTTTAGACATTAATGGCTGTGTGTTGAGTTATTTTGAGGGGATAGCAAATTTACACTGTTATACAAGCTGTACACTCACTACTTTACATTGTAGCAAAGTGTATACACACACACACATATATAACGTTTGTATATATATATATACATATATATATATATATATATATATATGTATATATACACATATACACACACGTGTATATATATATATATATATATATATATATATATATATATATATATAAATGTGTGTGTGTTTATATGTACACATATATTGTGTAGGGGGACTAATTATTTTATTAACGAGGAGGGCAGTCTCCTCCGAGAATGTCCGTTACTGAGCAGTGATAATTTATCACTGCTTAATAAACTGACATCTCAGTTTTTTATGGTGAATTTTTGGTACCGTAATCTCATTAGGTCTCACGAGATTCCAGTATCAGGGGGTGTTCTCTGCTGTTTGAAATGTTTGTAGAACGCTTCACTTCACAAGAGGTGAAGCGATCTGCACCGCTTCATAGCTAGGAATCCAGAGGAAGACAATCTCCTTTGTGAATGCCGGAGAACTGAGCAGCGAATTTTTTCCACTGCTTCATAAACAGACACCAAAAATAGAGGAAGTTGACAAAGACAGGACTAAGCATACTGCAACTCAATCCACCCTTCTCATGGCAACAAGTACTCTTCTATCCTATCTAGGAAACCAAAGCACACCTTGCTGGGAGCAGTAGTGCTCATCACAGTTTGAGAATAGCTGCACAATTACATTCTTAAATATTCACCACCATTAACTGTGATGTGGCCAAGTGCAAGTAAGCTAATCTAATTCAGAACCCCTGCAGGTATATCTTAATTTGAATGCATGCAAACACACTGGGGTTTATTTACTATAGCGCTCAGTGCCGCAAATGTGCATCTGAGCGCTATTTTGCACCAAAAATGGCAAATGGGGCTAAATAGCATCCAAATGGAATTCACAATAGTGTTGGAGTAAAAATACTCCCAAATTGAAATTCACTAGAGTGCTCAGGCAACAGATAGCACCCAAATCCTTACTCCAGTCAGGACCTGGAGAAGTGCACATGGAAATAATGTTTAGAGCGTGATATAACCTAAATTGTACTAAAATATGTGGTATATTGTTTAAAGATAATCTGCTTTTAACCACTGGGCACTTAAACCCCCTTCCTAACCAGACCAATTTTCAGCTTTCAGTGCTCTCACATTTTGAATGACAATTACTCAGTCATGCAACACTGTACCCACATGAAATTTGCGTCCTTTTTTCACACAAATAGAGCTTTCTTTTGGTGGTATTTAATCACCACTGGGTTTTTTATTTTTTGCGCTATAATTAAAAAAAGACTGAAAATGTTGTAAAAAAATGAATTTTTCTTTGTTTCTGTTATAAAATTTTGCAAATTAGTAATTTTTCTTTGTACATTTTGGCCAAAATTTATACTGCTACATATCTTTGGTAAAAAAAAAACAAATTAGTGTATATTATTTGGTCTTTGTGAAGGTTATAGAGTCTACAAGCTATGGTGCCAATCACTGAAAATTGATCACACCTGATGTACTGATGGCCTATCTCATTTCTTGAGACCCTAACAAGCCAGGAAAGTACAAATACCCCCCAAATTACCCCTTTTTGAAAAGTAGACATTCCAAGGCATTTAGTAAGAGGCATGGTGAATTTATTGAAGTTGTAATTTTTTCCCACAATTCTTTGCAAAATGAAGATTTTTTTTTCACAAAATTGTCAAATGTTAACAGGTTATTTCTCACACCCAGCATATGCATACCACAAATTACACCCCAAAACACATTCTACTACTCCTCCTGAGTATGGCGATACCACATGTGTGAGTCTTTTACACAGCCCAACATGCAGGGAGCACCATCAGGCGATCTAGGAGCATAAATTACACATATAATTTCTTGACTACTTCTTGCACTTTTGAAGGTCCTGGAGCACCAGGACAATGGAAACGCCCAAAAAATGACCCCCTTTTGCAAAGTAAACACCCCAACGTATATTCTAGGAGGCATAATAAGTCTTTTGAACATGTCATTTTTTCCACAAGTTTTTGGAAAATGTGGAAAGAAAATGAAAACGCATTTTTTTTTTTTTTACACAAAGTTTTCCATTTATACAATATTTTTAACACACAGCATGTACTTAGCAAAAATGACACCCCAAAACATATTCTGCTCCTCCTCCCGAGTATGGCGATACCACATGTATGACACTTTTACACAGCCTGACCACATACAGAGGCCCAACATGCAGGGAGCACCGTCAGGTGTTCTATGGGCATACATTTCAAATCTAATTTGACTACCTTTTACACTATTGTGAGGCACTGTGGTGGCATGGATAAGCACTGTAGTGGCACAGATGGGCAGGGTAGTGGCACGGATGAGCAGTGTAGTGGCACGGGTGGGCACTGTAGTGGCAAGATTGGGCACTGTAGTGGCATGGATGGGCACTGTAGTGGCATGGATGTGTCACGGATGAGAACTGATGTGGTATGGATGAGCATGAATGAGGCACAAATGAGCCACGGATGGGGATGGATGAGCCACGGATGGGGATGATTGAGCACGGATGGGGATGACTGAGCACGGATGGGTGGGTGAGCATGGATGGATGGGTGAGCATGGCTGGGTGGGTGAGCATGGATGGATGGATGGCTAGGTAAGCATCGCTGGGTGGGTGAGCATGGATGGATGGCTGGGTGAGCATGGCTGGGTGGGTGAAAATGGATGGATGGATGGTGAGCATGGCTGGGTGGGTGA
>BLSH010351782.1:94984-113304 GCA_018402905.1 Glandirana rugosa | reverse complement strand
GATGGATGGTGAGCATGGCTGGGTGGGTGAGCATGGATAGATGGCTGGGTGAGCACGGCTGGGTGAGTGAGCATGGATGGATGGATGGTGAGCATGGCTGGGTGAGCATGGATGGATGGCTGGGTGAGCACGGCTGGGTGGGTGAGCATGAATGGATGGATGGTGAGCATAGCTGGGTGGGTGAGCATGGATGGATGGAGGAGCACGGCTGGGTGGGTGAGCATGGATGGATGGCTGGGGGAGCACGGCTGGGTGGGTGAGCATGGATGGATGGCTAGGTGAGCACGGCTGGGTGGGTAAGCATGGATGGATGGCTGGGTGAACATGGCTGGGTGGGTGAGCATAGATAGATGGCTGGGTGAGCATGGCTGGGTGGGTGAGCATGAATGGATGGGTGGGCATGGATGGATGGATGGGTGAGCATGGATGGATGGCTAGGTGAGTATGGATGGGTGGGTGAGCATGGATGGATGGATGGGTGAGCATGAATGGATCGGTGATCATGGATGGATGGGTGAGCATGGATAGATGGGTGAGCATGGATGGGTGGCTGGGTGAGCATGGATGGGTGAGCATGGCTGTGTGAGGATGGATGGATGGGTGGCTGAGCATGGATGGGCTGAGGATGGGTGGGTGAGCATGGATGGGGTGAGGATTGCTGGGTGGGTGGTGGATGGATGGTGGGGTTGCTAACTGTCACTTAGCAGTGCTGTGGGCATGACACATCGCCCACAGCACTGCAGCACGTCTTGTCTCCCCCCTCTCTCCTCTCGCAATGCACAGATCGGTACGGAGAGGAGAGAGAAAAGCCGGCGGAAGCGCTGGCTTGCTGACATGTGATCGCACCGTCATTGGACGGCGTGATCACGTGGTGAAAGGCCGCTCACAGCGGCCATTCACCGCAGTCACGCGGACCCGGCGGTCACGGATGCTCTCGTGTGCTTGCCCCAGGGGGCGCGCGGGAAGCACGATTCTGGGAGGACGTCCATAGATGTCCTCCCAGAATAATGCAACCGCCCTGTGGACGTCTTTTGTCTATAGGGTGGTTGGGAAGTGGTTAAACTGTGTGCAAAAAGTGATTTCTACACTGAAATATCTTTAAAAGTCTGAGAAGAAATACATTCCCCGTCTTTTTACAACTAGGTGCACAGCACAGCTAAGTACAACTGAGCATACTCAGACCTGAAACTGCTCTTATTTTTACTCCAATTGATTATTTACACTGTGCTATAGTAAATATCAAAATGAGAGCTATTTTAAAGAGAGTTTTTTGGGAGTGAAGATGGGAGTTATGTATCCCAATGAAAGTTTCAGCCATGTATTCGAATGGTACAATTGTAACTTCCCAAAGAAATCCTTTTTATTTTGAGATGAAATGTATCTTTCTCTCAAAGAAATTGTTCTTGCAAGAATGTTACTTCTTTATAATCTATTTTGTTTTAAGAATGCAAGAATGTGGAATGTTTTCATGTTTTGTTAAAATATTTTATTCTCTGTCCCTTTCACTTGTTGATCTCAATCTCATAAAAATATTTCCCTAAACACATGTGTCTTTACAAACCACAAGCAATACCATTGCTTATGCAAATTCAAATTTAGTCACATTTTTTTTTTTTATTCTTTCCAAATGATCATAATTTGAGGCCAAAAAATGTGATATGCTTACCAACATCAGAAATAAAAATGTCATTCCCAAAAATTAGAAGGTAACATTACTATTCCTCACAAATGTGCTTCTGGAAGAATGGTCAACCATTCCCATAGACACACTCCTAAACCTTGTGGACAGCCTTCCCAGAAGAGTTGAAGCTGTTATAGCTGCAAAGGGTGGCCCAACTCTATATTGAACCCTGAGCTGCCATTATAGTTCATGTGTGTTTAAAGGCAGGTGTCCCAATACTTAGGACAATATATTGCTTGTGACACTGAGTAGGGATGGGCTCCCGAATTGAGTCAAACATATGTTCGACCCAAACATTGGGTGTTCGCCTGTTCGGCAAATTCCAAACTTTATGGGGCATTTGCAGGAAATTTGAGCACCCCATAATGCATAGAAATTGCGGGGAAATGCCGCCCACTGATTGACCAAAGTATGCACATGACCTGCATGCTTTGGCCAATCATAGCACACTCTGCTGTGAGAGCCATGGTTGGCCAAAGGCAGGGTGCTGGCAGCTGCGAAGGATGCAGGACAGGGTTCAGCATTGGAGCTAGTTCTGCCTCCAAAAAGCTGTTGGTGATTCTGCCACATCTGCCTCCTCCACCCCCTCCTCTTCTTCTTCCTCTGTGACCTCTTGTCCTTTGAACCAGCAGTGCTCCCTAAGTGTTCAAGGGGCTACACAAGAAGTCAGGCTAAAAGATGCCATGTGGTGCTTCAGATGGTCTGGGCCAGAGATTCTGTCAGCTCTGTGGGGGCAGACTCAGAGGTGGTTGATGCCACAGCAGCTTGAGCCAGGAATGGTTGTATGTGACAATGGCACCAACCTTCTCTCTGCCTCCGACAGGTACACTTGACACATGTTCCATGTTGACACATGTCCTGAATTTGGTGGTGCAGCTTTTCTTGACCAGGTACCCAGACTTACCAGATATTCTCAGGCAGGCCAGAAAAATCTGTGGTCATTTCCGGTGGTCATACAATGCTCGGCTGGCTGACATTCAGTGGGAATTCAACCTGTCCACCAACTGTCTCATTTGTGACATGCCCACCAGGTGGAACTCAACATTGGCAATGCTGCAGCAGCTGCACACACAGCAGAGGGCCATCAATGACTACCTGTGTGAATATGGCACCAGGACAGGCTCAGGGGAGCTTGGCTTCTTTTCACCATGCCAGTGGTTACTGATCAAGGATGCATGCACTGTCCTGTCACCATTTGAGGAGGCCACAAGGATAGTAACCAGCGACAATGCATGCATCAGTGACACTGTCCCTCTAGTCTTCTAGTCTTCCTGCTGGAGCACATGCTTTGTGGAATCATGGACAGGACACTTAAGGCAGAACAGTTGGAGGAAGAGGAGGACTTCCTGTCCTCTCAATGCCTCCTTTATGCAGATAGCATTTCTGCAGAGCCGCAAACACACAGGAAGAAGAGGAGGAGGAGAATTGTGTCAGCATGGATGTAGAGGATAACACACGATGTCAGAAGGGGCGGGGTCACTCAGTTACATCACTGGGTGGCCCCGCCATTACCTATAAAATAACTGTCAAACTGAAGACCGCCCATTCTGGGAGTTGCCTCTGGACGGCACGGCAGTGGCGGAGGAGAAAGAAGAAAAAGAAGAAGACAATGACGAAAGGAAGGAAGAGGCAGAGGAAGACTGAAAGAAGAAGTAGAAGACCAGAACAAGAAGCGGGGAAGAAGATGGAGGAAGATCAGAGGAAAGAAGATGATATTTTTTTAATAAAAGGACTTGTTAAAAACTGTCTACAGTTTTTTGTAACATTACTACACTCCTTTTTTGGTGAATGGGTAGGGGTACAATGTACCCCATACTCATTCACATGGGGGGCGGGATCTGGGGACTCCCTTATTAAAGGGGGCTTCCAGATTCCAATAAGCCCCCCGCCCACAGACTCCCACAACCACCGGCAAGGGTTGGGGGGAATGAGGCCCTTCTCCCCATCAACATGGGGACAAGGTGCTTTGGGGGACCACAAAGCACTCACCCAATGCTGAGGGCATGTGGCCTGATATGGTTTGGAGGGGGAAGGGTGCTCGCTTGCCCCCCCTTCTCCCCTGTAAGGCTGCATGCTCGGATAAGGGTCTGGTATAGATTTTGGGATGGACCACCAAACCATTTTTAGAAAAAATTGGCACGGGTTCCCCTTAAAATTTATACCAGACCCAAAGCGCCTGTTTTGTATTTTGGGGGGACCCCCACGCATTTTTTTTATTAATTTTGGCTCAGGGTTTCACTTAAAATGCATACCAGACACTATGGAGATCCACGCTCCCACCGCTTGTGTGCGCAGCGCAGCAATCAAGGTTGAGGCTTGTCCGTCGGACAAAGCACAGCCCTGATCATGGTAAAGAGCCAATCACAGCCGGTCACATGATATTAACAAACCGCAGTAACCAGCTGTTACCGGGTTCTCCTCCTCACACACGAACATGTGTGAGAACAAGATTGTGGTAACAGCTCGTTACTGCTTAGTGTACACACCAAGCACACTGATTCCCCCCAGTAATAAAGAGGACCTGTCACCTGCCCATCAAAGTACCTGTCACCACCCCATCAAAGTGCCTGTCACAGCCCATCAGAGTACCTGTCACCAGCCCATCAAAGTACCCGAGTACCTGTCACCAGCCCATCAGAGTACCCAAGCACCTGTCATCAGCCCATCAAAGTACCCGAGTACCTGTCACCAGCCCATCAGAGTACCAGAGTATCTATTTGCAGCCCATGCCTAACAGAATATACCTTTGGGTGTTTGCTTTCCAAAATGGGGTCATTTTGTGGGTTATTCCACTGTCCTGGTGCTCCAGGACCTTAAAAAGTCTGATAGGTATGAATGAAATTAGGTAATTTATGCTACTAGAACGCCTGAAGGTAGTACTTCAATGTTGGACCTCTGTATGTAGCCAGGCTGTGTAAAAGTCTCACACATGTGGTATTGCCATACTCAGGACAAGTAACAGAATGTATTTTAGGGGGGAATTTTTGCTATGTAAATGCTATCTGTTTTGTAAAGAGTTTTCATTTTCTTTCTACGTTTTTTAAAGACTTGTGGAAAAAAATGGACCATTCAAAAGACTCATATATCTCACAAGATAAATAGAGTTGAGCGAGCCCGGACTGTAAAGTTCAGGTCCGTACCGAACTTTGGGGTGTCTGTGCCCCGAACATTTGAAAAAAGTCTGGGTTCGGTATTCAGGTATTTCTCGCGCTTTTTCTATAGCTGCAGGGCAGCCAATCAACAAGAGTTTTACTCATTTGCCCTTAGAAGCCATCACAGCCATGCCTACTAATGGCATGGCTGTGATTGGCCAGTGCATCATGTGACCCAGAATATTTTTGGCGCCTGATGAATAGCTGCAGGGCAGCCAATCAACAAGCGTTTCACTGTTTTGCCCTTAGAAGCCATCACAGCCATGCCTACTAATGGCATGGCAGTGATTGGCCAGTGCATCATGTGACCCAGCCTCTATATGAACTGGAGTCATGTATGCCGCCTGTCACATCGTCTCAGGCTAGTGTAGGGAGAGCATGCTGCCGGCGCTGTGAGAGATAGATTACCGATCTAATATGATCTCATCCTGCATTACAGACAGATTCCTGGCGATGCTGTGAGGGGAAAGCTTAGCATTCTAAAACCATCTGATACTGGACTAGGTAGAGTTTAATAGTGCTTTGAGGGATAGCTTACCGATCTAATATGATCTGATCCTGCATTACAGACAGGTTCCTGGCGGTGCTGTGAGGGGAAAGCTTAGCGTTCTAAAACCATGCTATACTGGACTAGGTACAGTTTACTAGTGCTTTGAGGGATAGATTACCGATTTAATATCATCTCATCCTGCATTACAGACAGGTTCCTGGCAGTGCTGCGAGGTGAAAGATTAGCGTTCTAAAACCATGTGATACAGGGCTAGGTACAGTTTACTAGTGCTGTAAGGGACAGATTATTGTTCTAAAGTCAACTTCTAATGCTATAGGGAGAGGTTCCTGCTGGTGCTGTGAGGGACAGATCATTGTTCTAAAATCATCTCCTAGTTCTATAGGGAGAGGTTCCTACTGCTGCTGTGAGGGACAGATTATTGTTCTAAAATCATCTCCTAGTGCTATAGGGAGAGGTTCCTGCTGGTGCTGTGAGGGAAAGATTATTGTTCTGAAATCATCCCCCAGTGCTATAGGGAGAGGTTCCTGCTGGTGCTGTTAGGGACAGATTATTGTTCTAAAATCATCTCCTAGTTCTATAGGGAGAGGTTCCTACTGCTCATGTGAGGGACAGATTATTGTTCTAAAATCATCTCCTAGTGCCATAGGGAGAGGTTCCTGCTCGTGCTGTGAGGGACAAATTATTGTTCTTAAATCATCTCCTACTGCTATAGGGAGAGGTCCCTGCTGGTGCTGTGAGGGGCAGATTATTGTTCTAAAATCATCTCCTAGTGCTATAGGGAGAGGTTCCTGCTGGTGCTGTGAGGGACAGATTATTGTTCTAAAATCATCTCCTAGTGCTAAAGGGAGAGGTTCCTGCTGGTGCTGTGAGGGATAGATTATTGTTCTAAAATCATCTCCTAGTGCTATAGGGAGATGTTCCTGCTGGTGCTGTGAGGGACAGATTATTGTTCTAAAATCATCTCCTAGTGTTATATGGAGAGGTTCCTGCTGGTGCTGTGTGGGACAGATTATTGTTCTAAAATCATCTCCTAGTGATATAGGGAGAGATTCCTGCTGGTTCTGTGAGGGACAGATTATTGTTCTAAAATCATCTCATAGTGCTATAGGGAGAGGTTCCTGCTGGTGCTGTGAGGGACAGATTATTGTTCTAAAATCATCTCATCATAGTGCTAGAGGGACAGTTTCCTGCTGCTCCTGTGTGGGACAGATTATTTTTCTAAAATCATCTCCTAGTGCTATAGGGAGAGGTTCCCGCTGCTCCTGTGAGGGACAGATTATTGTTCTAAAATCATCTCATACTGCTATAGGGAGAGGTTCCTGCTGCTTCTGAGAGTAACAGATTATTGTTCTGAAATCATCTCATCATAGCAGTAGAGGGAGAGTTTCCTGCTGCTCCTGTGTGGGACAGATTATTGTTCTAAAATCATCTCCTAGTGCTATAGGGAGAGGTTCCTGCTGCTCCTGTGAGGGACAGATTATTGTTCTAAATTCATCTCATACTGCTAGAGGGAGAGGTTGCTGCTGCTCCTGTGAGGGACAGATTACTGTTCTAAAATCATCTCATACTGCTAGAGGGAGAGGTTCCTGCTGCTGCTGTGAGGGACAGATTATTGTTATAAAATCCTCCCCTAGTGCTATAGGGAGAGGTTGCTGCTGCTCCTGTGAGGGACATATTATTGTTCTAAAATCATCTCATGCTGCTAGAGGGAGAGGTTCCTGCTGCTCCTGTGAGTGACAGATTATTGTTCTGAAATCATCTCATCACACTGCTAGAGGGAGAGGTTGCTGCTGCTCCTGTGAGAGACAGATTATTGTTCTAAAATCATCTCCTAGTGCTATAGATAGAGGTTCCTGCTGCTCCTGTGAGGGATAGATTATTGTTCTAAAATCATCTCATACTGCTAGAGGGAGATGTTCCTGCTGCTCCCGTGAGGGACAGATTATTGTTCTAAAACCATATCATCGTAGTGCTAGAGGGAGAGGTTCCTTCTGCTCCTGTGAGGGACAGATTATTGTTCTAAAATCATCTCCTAGTGCTATAGGGAGAGGTTCCTGCTGCTCCTGTAAGGGACAGATTATTGTTCTAAAATCATCTCATACTTCTTGAGGGAGAGGTTCCTGCTGCTCCTGTGAGGGACAGATTTTTGTTCTAAAATCATCTCCTAGTGCTATAGGATGAGATTCCTGTTGTTCCTGTGAAGGACAGATTATTGTGCTGAAATCATCTCACACTGCTATAGGGAGAGGTTCCTGCTGCTGCTATGAGGGACAGATTATTGTTCTAAAATCATCTCATACTTCTAGAGGGAGAAGTTCCTGCTGCTCCTGTGAGTGACATATTATTGTTCTAAAACCATCTCATAATACTGCTAAATGGAGAGGTTGCTGCTGCTCCTGTGAGGGACAGATTATTGTTCTAAACTCATCTCCTAGTGCTATAGGGAGAGATTCCTGCTGCTCCTGTGAGGGACAGATTATTGTTCTAAAATCCTCTCCTAGTGCGATAGGTAGAGGTTCCCGCTGCTCCTGTGAGGGACAGATTATTGTTCTAAAATCATCTCCTAGTGCTATAGGGAGAGATTCCTGCTGCTCCTGTGAGGGACAGATTATTGTTCTAAAATCATCTCCTAGTGCTATAGGTAGAGGTTCCTGCTGCTCCAGTGAGGGACAGATTATTGTTCTAAAATCCTCTCCTAGTGCTATAGGGAGAGATTCCTGCTGCTCGTGTGAGGGACAGGTTATTGTTCTAAAATCATCTCCTAGTGATATAGGGAGAGGTTCCTGCTGTTCCTGTGAGGGACAGATTATTGTTCTAAAATCATCTCATCATACTGCTACAGGGAAAGGTTCCTGTTGCTCTTGTGAGGTACAGATTATTGTTCTAAAATCATCTCCTAGTGCTATAGGGAGAGGTTCCTGCTGCTCCTGTGAAGGGCAGATTATTGTTCTAAAATCATCTCCTAGTGCTATAGGGAGAGGTTCCCGCTGCTCCTGTGAGGGACAGATTATTGTTCTAAATTCATCTCATACTGCTAGAGGGAGAGGTTACTGCTGCTCCTGTGATGGACAGATTATTGTTCTAAAATCATCTCATACTGCTATAGGGAGAGGTTCCTGCTGCTTCTGAGAGTAACAGATTATTGTTCTGAAATCATCTCATCATAGCGCTAGAGGGAGAGTTTCCTGCTGCTCCTGTGTGGGACAGATTATTGTTCTAAAATCATCTCCTAGTGCTATAGGGAGAGGTTCCTGCTGCTACTGTAAAGGAACAGATTATTGTTCTAAATTCATCTCATACTGCTAGAGGGAGAGGTTGCTGCTGCTCCTGTGAGGGACAGATTATTGTTCTAAAATCATCTCATGCTGCTAGAGGGAGAGGTTCCTGCTGCTCCTGTGAGTGACAGATTATTGTTCTGAAATCATCTCATCATACTGCTAGAGGGAGAGGTTGCTGCTGCTCCTGTGAGGGACAGATTATTGTTCTAAAATCATGTCCTAGTGCTATAGATAGAGGTTCCTGCTGCTCCTGTGAGGGATAGATTATTGTTCTAAAATCATCTCATACTGCTAGAGGGAGATGTTCCTGCTGCTCCCGTGAGGGACAGATTATTGTTCTAAAACCATATCATCGTAGTGCTAGAGGGAGAGGTTCCTTCTGCTCCTGTGAGGGACAGATTATTGTTCTAAAATCATCTCCTAGTGCTATAGGATGAGATTCCTGCTGTTCCTGTGAAGGACAGATTATTGTGCTGAAATCATCTCATACTGCTATAGGGAGAGGTTCCTGCTGCTGCTATGAGGGACAGATTATTGTTCTAAAATCATCTCATACTTCTAGAGGGAGAAGTTCCTGCTGCTCCTGTGAGTGACATATTATTGTTCTAAAACCATCTCAAAATAATGCTAAAGGGAGAGGTTGCTGCTGCTCCTGTGAGGGACAGATTATTGTTCTAAACTCATCTCCTAGTGCTATAGGGAGAGATTCCTGCTGCTCCTGTGAGGGACAGATTATTGTTCTAAAATCCTCTCCTAGTGTGATAGGTAGAGGTTCCCGCTGCTCCTGTGAGGGACAGATTATTGTTCTAAAATAATCTCCTAGTGCTATAGGGAGAGGTTCCTGCTGCTACTGTGAGGGACAGATTATTGTTCTAAATTCATCTCATACTGCTAGAGGGAGAGGTTGCTGCTGCTCCTGTGAGGGACAGATTACTGTTCTAAAATCATCTCATACTGCTAGAGGGAGAGGTTCCTACTGCTGCTGTGAGGGACAGATTATTGTTCTAAAATCCTCTCCTAGTGCTATAGGTAGAGGTTGCTGCTGCTCCTGTGAGGGACAGATTATTGTTCTAAAATCATCTCATGCTGCTAGAGGGAGAGGTTCCTGCTGCTCCTGTGAGTGACAGATTATTGTTCTGAAATCATCTCATCATACTGCTAGAGGGAGAGGTTGCTGATTATTGTTCTAAAATCATCTCCTAGTGCTATAGATAGAGGTTCCTGCTGCTCCTGTGAGGGACAGATTATTGTTCTAAACTAATCTCCTAGTGCTATAGGTAGATGTTCCTGCTGCTCCCGTGAGGGACAGATTATTGTTCTAACACCATATCATTGTAGTGCTAGAGGGAGAGGTTCCTTCTGCTCCTGTGAGGGACAGATTATTGTTCTAAAATCATCTCCTAGTGCTATAGGGAGAGGTTCCTGCTGCTCCTGTAAGGGACAGATTATTGTTCTAAAATCATCTCATACTGCTTGAGGGAGAGGTTCCTGCTGCTCCTGTGAGGGCCAGATTTTTGTTCTAAAATCATCTCCTAGTGCTATAGGGAGAGATTCCTGCTGCTCCTGTGAGGGACAGATTATTGTTCTAAAATCCTCTCCTAGTGCGATAGGTAGAGGTTCCCCCTGCTCCTGTGAGGGACAGATTATTGTTCTAAAATCATCTCCTAGTGCTATAGGGAGAGATTCCTGCTGCTCCTGTGAGGGACAGATTATTGTTCTAAAATCATCTCCTAGTGCAATAGGTAGAGGTTCCTGCTGCTCCTGTGAGGGACAGATTATTGTTCTAAAATCATCTCATACTGCTAGAGGGAGAGGTTCCTGCTGCTCCTGTGAGGGCCAGATTTTTGTTCTAAAATCATCTCCTAGTGCTATAGGGAGAGGTTCCTGCTGCTCCTGTGAGGGACAGATTATTGTTCTAAAATCCTCTCCTAGTGCGATAGGTAGAGGTTCCCCCTGCTCCTGTGAGGGACAGATTATTGTTCTAAAATCATCTCCTAGTGCTATAGGGAGAGATTCCTGCTGCTCCTGTGAGGGACAGATTATTGTTCTAAAATCATCTCCTAGTGCAATAGGTAGAGGTTCCTGCTGCTCCTGTGAGGGACAGATTATTGTTCTAAAATCATCTCATACTGCTAGAGGGAGAGGTTCCTGCTGCTCCTGTGAGGGCCAGATTTTTGTTCTAAAATCATCTCCTAGTGCTATAGGGAGAGGTTCCTGCTGCTCCTGTGAGGGACAGATTATTGTTCTAAAATCCTCTCCTAGTGCGATAGGTAGAGGTTCCCCCTGCTCCTGTGAGGGACAGATTATTGTTCTAAAATCATCTCCTAGTGCTATAGGGAGAGATTCCTGCTGCTCCTGTGAGGGACAGATTATTGTTCTAAAATCATCTCCTAGTGCAATAGGTAGAGGTTCCTGCTGCTCCTGTGAGGGACAGATTATTGTTCTAAAATCATCTCATACTGCTAGAGGGAGAGGTTCCTGCTGCTCCTGTGAGGGACAGATTTTTGTTCTAAAATCATCTCCTAGTGTTATAGGGTGAGATTCCTGCTGTTCCTGTGAAGGACAGATTATTGTGCTAAAATCATCTCATACTGCTATAGGGAGAGGTTCCTGCTGCTGCTATGAGGGACAGATTATTGTTCTAAAATAATCTCATACTTCTAGAGGGAGAAGTTCCTGCTGCTCCTGTGAGTGACATATTATTGTTCTAAAACCATCTCATAATAGTGCTACAGGGAGACATTGCTGCTGCTCCCGTGAGGGACAGATTATTGTTCTAAACTCATCTCCTAGTGCTATAGGTAGAGGTTCCTGCTGTGCTCCAGTGAGGGACAGATTATTGTTCTAAAATCCTCTCCTTTTTTTTTTTTAAGATATGTTAAGATAGGCAAATCTGCCTGTTGGCCACAGCCCCTAAAGCATGTGTCTGTGGACGATAAACCCATTTTATATAGTCTATGAGGGGGTGAGATGAGACTGGTGGAAGACTTTAATTTGAATCACTCGATCTCTAGAAGAGATTACAGATGATTTGAAAGTGTCGGAGAATTCTGACCAATCCTCCTCTGTAATCTGTATATCTAGGTTAGTCCATTTAGTTTGGGCATTCCGGAACCTGGGGTTGATGTCTGCAGCTAAGGCCATGTAATAGGTTGAAATGAGTTTAGTGGTAGCCGGGTCCCTGAGCAATTTTTCTAGAGAAGGCATGCAGGGTATGTTGTCTAATATACCAAACTGCGCCCTAATTGCATGTCTTAGTTGGTAATAGTAAAATAGATAGGAGTTTGGAAGATCAAACTCCCGTTGGAGTTGCTGAAAGGGTTTAAAGCCCTGTGCATCAAAAAGATGGCACAGGTATTTAACTCCCTTTGATGACCATCTCACAGGGTCCGGTATAGACTCAAGTTCCCCAAGAGTGCCATTATACCATAAGGGTGTGTTCGGCGAGGCGTCCCATGACTCCTGGGCGAATTTGGTTTTAATGGTCCGAAAGAGAGAGAGGGTCATGTGTATTATAGCTGTCCCTGGCCTATTAGGGACACAGTTTCTAGAGATCACGTTGTGGAGTGTTTCCATGGATGAGACAATAGCCCCCTCCGTGCTAGTGCAGGCATTAGCGTCACTAGGGTGTAACCAGTCATGTACGGACACCAAATGGGAAGCCAGGTAGTATAGGTAAAAATTAGAGAGGGCCAGGCCAGCCAGGTTGGAAGGAAGTCGGAGTGTCTCAAGGGCTATTCTAGGGGATCCACCTCGCCAAAGGAATGTTGTGCATGTGGAATCTATGCGTTTAAAAATGGATTTAGGGACCCTACATGGCGCGTTGGCTAGGACATAAAGTAGCTTAGGGAGATAGATCATTTTAATAATATTGGCCCTGCCCATAAGATCCAATGGGAGATCCATCCATTTCTGAGTGTGTTCTTGTAATTGTTTTAATAAAGGGCAGATGTTATTCTCAATGTACCGAGAGAGTGGTAGCTGTATCAGCACACCTAGATATCTAAATGAGGAGGCGATCTGTAGTTCCGACCCTGCATAGATCAATGAGGTGGCCGCCTGGTCCAGGGGGAAAAGGATGGACTTTTCCCAGTTCACCCTAAAGCCCGAGTAGTCACCGAGCGTATTGATAAGAGTTAATAGGTGTTTAAGGGAGTCCTGTGGATCCGCCAGATATACCAAAGTATCGTCAGCATAGAGGGATATACGTTCTTCTATCGTCCCAATAGGGAGAACTTTCATTTGGGAAGTGTTACGAATTTGTATGGCTAGGGGCTCCATAGCCAGGGCAAACAATAGGGGGGACAAAGGGCACCCCTGCCTAGTTCCCCTGGTGATCGGAAACGCCTCCGTCACCGAGGAGTTAACCCTGATATGGGCTGTTGGGGAGCAGTATAAGATTCTAATCCAGCCTATCATACGTGGGCCAAACCCATAATTTTCTAAGATTTTAAATAAATAGGGCCACTCCACACTATCGAATGCTTTTTTAGTGTCCACCGACACAATTACCCTGGTAGGTGTACAGTCATGGGGGTATTGTAGATTATGAAACAGTCTACGTATATTCATTCTAGTGGATCTTCCTGGTATGAACCCAGCCTGATCACATCCTATTAATTTTCCAATAATTAGATTAAGGCGGTTAGCGAGCACTTTAGCAAGAATTTTAACATACACCTGGTAGGTGTACAGTCATGGGGGTATTGTAGATTATGAAACAGTCTACGTATATTCATTCTAGTGGATCTTCCTGGTACGAACCCAGCCTGATCACATCCTATTAATTTTCCAATAATTAGATTAAGGCGGTTAGCGAGCACTTTAGCAAGAATTTTAATGTCCACGTTTATTAAGGATATGGGGCGATATGAGTCGCAAAGTAATGGATCCTTTCTAGGTTTCAATAATAGAACAATTAATGCTTCCCGCATGGATGGTGGGAGGATACCTTGTTTAAAAGCTTCATTATAGGTATTGAGGAGGAGAGGGCCGAGTAGCGAGGCAAACCTCTTATACCACTCAGCCGGGAAGCCATCCAAGCCTGGGGATTTATGATTTGGGAGTTGTGAAATTGTCATCTGAACTTCCTCTATCATGATGGGGGCCTCAAGATCCCTCATTTCCTGATCAGTTAAACGCGGAAGTGGGATCTGTGCAAGGTACTCGGTCAGATGTGAGTCTGAAGAGTGGGCCCTTGTAGTGTATAGGTCTTTATAGAAGGATAGAAAAGCTTCCACAATATCTTGCGGGACGTCACTAATCCCTCCTCGTGGGGTAAGAATTCGGGGGATAGAGACGGGGTTATGATCTGGTCTAACTAGGTATGCCAAGAGCCGTCCGGCCTTGTTACCATGTTCAAATATTTTTTGTGTTAAGTGTAGCATACGTTTTTGAGTTAAATCTAGTAATTTGAGTTCATATTCTCTACGTTTAGTCAACCACGAGTCACGTCTCTGGGGTTCCGGGTGAGCAACATATTCTGCCTCAGCCACCACCATTGCCTCCTCCAATTCCCTAGTGCACTGCACAGCATTTTTGCGCAGGACACCCGTCACAGACATAAAGGCGCCCCGCAATACAGCCTTGGATGCCTCCCAAACAGTGGAGGGATCCGTAGACCCCCTATTGGTTCTCCAGTAGTCCACTATGTCTCTCCCGCATGATCTCTGTACGATCTCGTCCTCCAGCCATTGCGGCCCCATGTGCCACACGGCCCTTGTGCAGGCAAGAGGAGGATATACACCACTAAAGGTGCGTGGTCAGACACCCCCCTGGGCAGATACGACACAGACGATACCAACGGGAGAGCATCGGGAGTAACAAATGCTAGGTCAATACGAGACATTGTATGAAATGAATCAGAGTGACATGAATACTGGCGATCAGTGGGGTGTTTCCACCGCCAAACCTCGGTGAGGCCATAAATTCCAACCCAATCTACAAAGGAGGGGCAAGATCTACCGCCTCCCCCCAAGCGGTCCATGGAGGGGTCAAGAACAGCATTAAAGTCTCCTATATATAGTACCGGTCCAGGGGATCTAGCAACAAGGAGGAGAGATAATCTGGAGAGAAGATCTGGGGCAAATGGGGGAGGTACATAAACATTGACCAAAGTGAAGGTCTTTCTGGCAACTTGTATAGTGAGTACAATAAATCGACCATCGGGGTCCGTCGTTACGGATATAATTTCAGCTGATAGTGATTTTGCCAGTAAAATGGAGACACCCCTAGAGTATGTGATGTGTGTGGCATGGTATGAGGAAGCCACCCATGCTCTTTTGAGCGAGCGTACCCTTTCCTTAACTAAATGCGTCTCTTGGAGGCAAATAATGTGTGGTTTGTAACGCCTAAGGAATGAGAAGACCAAGGACCGCTTGTGAGGAGAGTTTGCCCCCCTTACATTCCAAGAGATAATTTTTAGTGGTTTAGCCATCTATAAAATATAAAACATTTCCTATACTGTAAAGGATAATACAGGAATCAACATCATAAAGAGCAAGCCACAGAACATAGGTTAAGTATACCCATAAGTAGCATAAAAAAACCAAAAGTCTCGCCAGTGTGAAACAATGGGAAAAAGGTAGTATTTTAACAAGAAAAAACTCACTCGACCTTGACCGGTCTACAGATTCCCCCCATCCCCCACCCATCCCATCCCGCTTTACCAACCCCAACTTAGCGAGCTTGGATCCCGAACCAATTAGAAGTTCAACAAAAAACCCAAAAAGAAAAAAACACTTGGAGAACAGTTCCCATGGCTTCGCCATGTAATGGAATGGGGTAAGTGAAGTGCATATCTAGCTCCACTAAAACATAACCGATGCTCCTGAAGGGAAAATGTAACGCGTTGGATCAGCCCTGCGACCACCTCTGTAGTTGTCCTTATCAATGAAATTTTTAAGGAGGAGGACTGGGACAATGTAGGTGACCTTGTGCGTGGTGCTGTTCACTGCAATGTGGTCTCTGGAATGGTCAAATAAGTGAGCCCGTAAAGTCACAGATCCCCCAGGAATTATAGAAGGCCAATATGGACTAATGAAGGATAGGAGGCACCTGTGCAATATCTGGGGTTTAGGAGGGTGGAAGTGTGGATACGATCCATGTCAATATCAGCTCATCCTTCTCACAATCTATAATCCCAAGTATAAAGTCAGTGACCATTTAAGGCCCTTCCCAGGGGGCACCGCTCATAGGATAACGTTCTAGGCCCGACATAAATTTAACCACATGCGCAGTCAGGGACCCAGCACGATGGCTACCTTCCTTGAAAGAGTATCAGACTGCTATTGACCAGTGCGTCCCCGTCGGCGTTGTGGGCTGACATGGTCGTCGAGCCAGGCCATGGCTTCCTTAGGTGAATTGTAGAAATGGGCCTTACCGTCCCAAATAACTCTCAGTTTGGCGGGGAAAAGCATAGCATACTGCAGGCCCTGCTGTCGAAGACGGTTCTTTACCGCAGAGAAGGAGACACGTCTGCTAAGAAGTCAGGATAGATGGATATGGCATTGCCATTATATTTGAGTGGGCCCTTTTCTCTGGCCAAGTGCAGAATGGTCACTTTATCTTGGAAATTGAGGATTTGTGCAATCAGAGAACGTGAAGGAGCCCCAGGATTTGGTGCTCGCGGCGGGGTACGGTGTGCCCTTTCAATAAGGAAGGTGTGGGACATATTTTCAACCCCCAGTACCTCTCGCAGCCAAGAATGTAGAAACCGTTCAGGACGGGAACCTTCAGATCTCTCCGGGAACCCCACAAAACGGAGATTATTTCTCCTGGAGCGGTTTTCCAAGTCGTCGATTTTCGCACGGAGGGCCGCCATCTCATCGGTGTTCGCCTGGACAGCGGCTGACATTGGTTGCACTGTATCTTCTAAAGTATTGATGCGCTCTTCAGCAGCCCCAGTTCTTTCCCTTAAAGTTTGCACATCTTGCTTCAGTAGGGAATTGTCAATGCGGATAGTCTCAATTTGTAAGGATAGAGATGTTTTGCAGTCCTGAATCGCCATCATAATCTCAGCCAGTGTAGGTTCTGCCGTGGGTGGTCCAGAAGCTGTACTATCAGTAGGACTGCAGGGGGGGTCTAGCAGCATGCGGGATTCGCCCTGTGTTTTAAAGACAGCCGGGCCGGACTCGCTCATCCCCTGTGATGGTAATGAAGAGGGGGTCCCATGCGCTGGAGATTGAGGTGTGCACTCAGAGCCCACCGCATCACCCGCATCATCCTGCCGCCTAAATCGGGCCAGTTGTTCTGTTGCCGAAGCAGATGCAGGAGGGCCATATTTGACCATCATTCCGCCGTTGCGGGGGGGGACACAGCTCCCACTCACTGGTCAGAGTAATATACAGGAAGGGGACACAAGAGTACAGGGGATTGTCGATTTAAGGGTACATTGACCTCTGTGTACTCTGGTTGGGCACTCCAGCTATAGCTTGTATAAATATAGCAGAAGGTGGGCTGTTCCCCTGAGTAGACTGGTCCTACAGTCCACACCACCTCTACTCCTTCCTCAGATAAATCTCCTAGGGGGGCACAGGCAAATAGCAAGGCAGATGAATTACCAAATGTCTCCTTCCCCCTGATGGAGGATACACAGCAGGCCCTGTTGGGTGTACCAAGATGGCGGCGGTTCGTTCCCAGGCCTTGATTCCCTCCCTGTCCCCTCTACTCACATAAATCACGATCAGGGATGCCTCCGGATGAGTAATAGGGCGGCTGGATGATCGGATCAGTAGCCCAGGGGGTGACAGGAACACGGATGGCCCTGCAGCTGAAAGATCGGCGGCGCTCCGCGACTAGGCCGCAAGCCGGGGCCTCAATTTGCGGATCCGGCCGGCCGGTAAAATATGCCCCAGGATGTGCGGCTGACACTCCGCAAGTGTGTTGTGGTGTTGACTGGCCCAGTGGGGGAAAGAGATGGACGGATGGCACAGGATTAAGTGCAGGATGGAAGGAGCTCTTCAGCCAAACGTCCGCCGCTGCTCACATTCGGACACGCCCCCCTTAAAATCCTCTCCTAGTGCTATAGGGAGAGATTCCTGCTGCTCGTGTGAGGGACAGATTATTGTTCTAAAATCATCTCCTAGTGCTATAGGGAGAGGTTCCTGCTGTTCCTGTGAGTGACAGATTATTGTTCTAAAATCATCTCATCATACTGCTACAGGGAAAGGTTCCTGTTGCTCTTGTGAGGTACAGATTATTGTTCTAAAATCATCTCCTAGTACTATAGGGAGAGGTTCTTGCTGCTCCTGTGAGGGGCAGATTATTATTCTAAAATCATCTCAAACTGCTAGAGGGAGAGGTTCCTGCTGCTCCTGTGAGGGACAGATTATTGTTCTAAAATCATCTCATCATAGTGCTAGAGGGAGAGGTTCCTGCTGCTCCTGTGTGGGACAGATTATTGTTCTAAAATCATCTCCTTGTGCTATAGGGAGAGGTTCCTGCCTCTCCTTTGAGGGACAGATTATTGTTCTAAAATCATCACACACTGCTAGAGGGAGAGGTTCCTTCATGCTCCTGTGAGGGACAGATTATTGTTCTAAAATCATATCATAGTGCTATAGGGAGAGGTTCCTGCAGCTGCTGTGAGGGACAGATTATTGTTCTAAAATCATCTCATATTGCTAGAGGGAGAGGTTCCTGCTGCTCCTCCTCGTCGTCCTTGGAGAGGGAGATCGTCAAACTCTACTAAAATCTTA
>BLSH010351782.1:67992-93625 GCA_018402905.1 Glandirana rugosa | reverse complement strand
CCTAATGATATTTGGAGAGGTTCTTGCTGCTCCTTTGAGGGACAGATTATTGTTCTAAAATCATCTACTAGTGCTATAGTGAGAGGTTCCTGCTAGTGCTGTGAGGGACAGATTATTGTTCTAAAATCATCTCCTAGTGCTATAGGGAGAGGTTCCTGCAGCCGCTGTGAGGGACAGATTATTGTTCTAAAATCATCTCCTAGTGCTATAGGGACAGGTTCCTGCTGCTCCTGTGAGGGACAGATTAGTGTTCTAAAATTATCTCCTAGTGTTATAGGGAGAGGTTCCTGGTGCTCCTGTGAGGGACAGATTATTGTTCTAAAATCCTTTCCTAGTGCTATAGGGAGAGGTTCCAGCTGCTCCTGTGAGGGACAGATTATTGTTCTAAAATCATCTCATCATAGTGCTACAGGGAGAGGTTCCTGCTGCTTTTGTGAGGGACAAATTATTGTTCTAAAATCATCTACTAGTGCTATAGTGAGAGGTTCCTGCTAGTGCTGTGAGGGACAGATTATTGTTCTAAAATCATCTCCTAGTGCTATAGGGAGAGGTTCCTGCAGCTGCTGCGGGGGACAGATTATTGTTCTAAAACCATCTCATAATAGTGCTAAAGGGAGAGGTTGCTGCTGCTCCTGTGAGGGACAGATTAGTGTTCTAAACTCATCTCCTAGTGCTATAGGTAGAGGTTCCTGCTGCTCCTGTGAGGGACAGATTATTCTTCTAAAATCGTCTCCTAGTGCTATAGGTAGAGGTTCCTGCTGCTCCTGTGAGGGACAGATTATTGTTCTAAAATCATCTCATCATAGTACAGGGAGAGGTTCCTGCTGCTCTTGTGAGGGACAGATTATTGTTCTAAAATCATCTCCTAGTGCTATAGTGAGAGGTTCCTGCTAGTGCTGTGAGGGACAGATTACTGTTCTAAAATCATCTCCTAGTGCTATAGGGAGAGGTTCCTGCAGCTGCTGTGAGGGACAGATTATGGTTCTAAAATCATCTCATATTGCTAGAGGGAGAGGTTCCTGCTGCTCCTGTGAGGGACAGATTATTGTTCTAAAATCATCTCCTTGTGCTATAGGGAGAGGTTCTTGCTGCTCCTGTGAGGACAGATTATTGTTCTAAAATCATCTCATCATAGTGCTACAAGGAGAGGTTCCTGCTGCTCCTGGGAGGGACAGATTATTTTTCTAAAACCATCTCATCATAGTGCTAGAGGGAGAGGTTCCTGCAGCTCCTGTGTGGGACAGATTATTGTTCTAAAATCATCTCATACTGCTAGAGGGAGAGGATCCTGCTGCTCCTGAGAGGTACAGATTATTGTTCTAAAACCATCTCATCATAGTGCTAGAGGGAGAGGTTCCTGCTGCTCCTTTGTGGGACAGATTATTGTTCTATAATTATCTCCTAGTGCTATAGGGAGAGGTTCTTGCTGCTCCTTTGAGGGACAGATTATTGTTCTAAAATCATCTCATCATAGTGCTAGAGGGAGAGGTTCCTTCATGCTCGTGTGAGGGACAGATTATTGTTCTAAAATCATCTACTAGTGCTATAGTGAGAGGTTCCTGCTAGTGCTGTGAGGGACAGATTATTGTTCTAAAATCATCTCCTAGTGCTATAGGGAGAGGTTCCTGCAGCTGCTGCGAGGGACAGATTTTTGTTCTAAAATCATCTCATATTGCTAGAGGGAGAGGTTGCTGCTGCTCCTGTGAGGGACAGATTGTTGTTCTAAAACCATCTCATAATAGTGCTAAAGGGAGAGGTTGCTGCTGCTCCTTTGAGGGACAGATTATTGTTCTAAAATCATCTCATCATAGTGCTACAGGGAGAGGTTCCTGCTGCTCTTGTGAGGGACAAATTATTGTTCTAATATCATCTACTAGTGCTATAGTGAGAGGTTCCTGCTAGTGCTGTGAGGGACAGATTATTGTTCTAAAATCATCTCCTAGTGCTATAGGGAGAGGTTCCTGCAGCTGCTGCGAGGGACAGATTTTTGTTCTAAAATCATCTCATATTGCTAGAGGGAGAGGTTGCTGCTGCTCCTGTGAGGGACAGATTGTTGTTCTAAAACCATCTCATATTAGTGCTAAAGGGAGAGGTTGCTGCTGCTCCTGTGAGGGACAGATTAGTGTTCTAAACTCATCTCCTAGTGCTATAGGTAGAGGTTCCTGCTGCTCCTGTGAGGGACAGATTATTGTTCTAAAATCGTCTCCTAGTGCTATAGGTAGAGGTTCCTGCTGCTCCTGTGAGGGACAGATTATTGTTCTAAAATCATCTCCTAGTGCTATAGGGAGAGATTCCTGCTGCTCCTGTGAGGGACAGATTATTGTTCTAAAATCATCTCATCATAGTGCTACAAGGAGAGATTCCTGCTGCTCCTGTGAGGGACAGATTATTGTTCTAAAATCATCTCCTAGAGCTATAGGGAGAGGTTCCTGCTGTTCCTGTGAGGGACAGATTATTGGTCTAAAATCATCTCATACTGCTAGAGGGAGAGGTTCCTGCTAGTGCTGTGAGGGACAGATTATTGTTCTAAAATCATCTCATCATAGTACAAGGAGAGGTTCCTTCTGCTCTTGTGAGGGACAGATTATTGTTGTAAATTCATCTCCTAGTGCTATAGTGAGAGGTTCCTGCTAGTGCTGTGAGGGACAGATTATTGTTCTAAAATCATCTCCTAGTGCTATAGGGAGAGGTTCCTGCAGCTGCTGTGAGGGACAGATTATTGTTCTAAAAGCATCTCATATTGCTAGAGGGAGAGGTTCCTGCTGCTCCTGTGAGGGACAGATTTATGTTCTAAAATCATCTCCTAGTGCTATAGGGAGAGGTTCTTGCTGTTCCTGTGAGTACAGATTATTGTTCCAAAATCATCTCATCATAGTGCTACAAGGAGAGGTTCCTGCTGCTCCTGGGAGGGACAGATTATTGTTCTAAAGTCATCCACTAGTGCGGTAGTGAGAGGTTCCTGCTGGTTCTGTGAGGGACAGATATTTGTTCTAAAATCATCTCCTAGTGCTATAGGGAGAGGTTCCTGCTGCTCCTGTAAGGGACAGATTATTGTTCTAAAATCATCTCATCATAGTTCTAGAGGGAGAGGTTGCTGCTGCTCCTGTGAGGGACAGATTTTTGTTCTAAAATCATCTCTTAGTGCTATAGGGAGAGGTTTCTGCTGCTACTGTGAGGGACAGATTATTGTTCTAAAATCTTCTCATACTGCTAGAGGGAGAGGTTCTTGCTGCTTCTGTGAGGGGCAGATTATTGTTCTAAAATCATCTCTTAGTGCTATAGGGAGAGGTTCCTGCTGCTACTGTGAGGGACAGATTATTGTTCTAAAATCACCTCATACTGCTAGAGGGAGAGGATCTCGCTGCACCTGTGAGGGACAGATTATTGTCCTAAAATCATCTCATCATAGTGCTAGAGGGAGAGGTTCCTTCTGCTCCTGTGAAGAACAGATTATTGTTCTAAAATCATCTCATAGTGCTATAGTGAGAGATTCCTGCTACTTTTGTGAGGGACAGATTATTTTTCTAAAATCATCTCATCATAGTGCTACAGGGAGAGGTTCCTGCTGCTCTTGTGAGGGACAGATTATTGTTCTGAAATCATCTCATCATAATGCTAGAGGGAGAGGTTGCTGCTGCTCCTGTGAGGGACAGATTATTGTTCTAAAATCATTTCATACTGCTAGAGGGAGAGATTCCTGCTGCTCCTGTGAGGGACAGATTATTATTCTAAAATCATCTCATCATAGTGCTAGAGGGAGAGGTTCCTGCTGCTTCTGAGAGTAACAGATTATTGTTCTGAAATCATCTCATCATAGTGTTAGAGGGAGAGGTTCCTGCTGCCCCTGTGAGGGACAGATTATTGTTCTGAAATCATCTCATCATAATGCTAGAGGGAGAGGTTGCTGCTGCTCCTGTGAGGGACAGATTGTTGTTCTAAAGTCATCTCCTAGTGCTATAGATAGAGGTTCCTGCTGCTCCCGTGAGGGACAGGTTATTGTTCTAAAACCATATCATTGTAGCGCTAGAAGGAGAGCTTCCTGCTGCTCCTGTGAGGGACAGATTTTTGTTCTAAAATCATCTCCTAGTGCTATAGGGTGAGATTCCTGCTGTTCCTGTGAAGGACAGATTATTGTGCTAAAATCATCTCATACTGCTATAGGGAGAGGTTCCTTCTGCTGCTATGAGGGACAGATTATTGTTCTAAAATCATCTCATACTTCTAGAGGGAGAAGTTCCTGCTGCTCCTGTGAGTGACATATTATTGTTCTAAAACCATCTCATAATACTGCTAAAGGGAGAGGTTGCTGCTGCTCCCGTAAGGGGCAGATTATTGTTCTAAACTCATCTCCTAGTGTTATAGGGAGAGATTCCTGCTGCTCCTGTGAGGGACATATTATTGTTCTAAAATCATCTCCTAGTGCTATAGGTAGAGGTTCCTGCTGCTCCTGTGAGGGACAGATTATTATTCTAAAATCATCTCCTAGTGCTATAGGGAGAGGTTCTTGCTGCTCCTTTGAGGGACAGATTATTGTTCTAAAATCATCTCATACTGCTAGAGGGAGAGGTTCCTTCTGCTCCTGTGAGGGACAGATTATTGTTCTAAAATCATCTCCTAGTGCTATAGGGAGAGGTTCCTGCTGCTCCTGTAAGGGACAGATTATTGTTCTAAAATAATCTCATACTGCTAGAGGGAGAGGTTCCTGCTGCTCCTGTGAGGGACAGATTTTTGTTCTAAAATCATCTCCTAGTTCTATAGGGTGAGATTCCTGCTGTTCCTGTGAAGAACAGATTATTGTGCTAAAATCATCTCATACTACTATAGGGAGAGGTTCCTGCTGCTGCTATGAGGGACAGATTATTGTTCTAAAATCATCTCATCATAGTGCTACAGTGAGAGGTTCCTGCTGCTCCTGGGAGGGATAGATTATTGTTCTAAAATCATCTCATAGTGCTAGAGGGAGAGGTTCCTTCTGCTCCTGTGTGGGACAGATTATTGTTCTAAAATCATCTCCTAGTGCTATAGGGAGAGGTTCCTGCTGCTCCTTTGAGGGACAGATTATTGTTCAAAAATCATCTCATACTGCTAGAGGGAGAAGTTCCTCCTGCTCCTGTGAGGGACAGATTTATGTTCTAAAATCATTCCCTAGTGCTATAGGGAGAGGTTCCTGCAGCTGCTGTGAGGGACAGATTATTGTTCTGAAATCATCTCATATTGCTAGAGGGAGAGGTTCCTGCTGCTCCTGTGAGGGACAGATTACTGTTCTAAAACCATCTCATCATAGTGCTAGAGGGAGAGGTTCCTGCTGCTCCTGTGAGGGACAACTTTTTGTTCTAAAATCATCTCCTAGTGCTATAGGGTGAGATTCCTGCTGTTCCTGTGAAGGACAGATTATTGTGCTAAAATCATCTCATACTGCTATAGTGAGAGGTTCCTGCTGCTGCTATGAGGGACAGATTATTGTTCTAAAATAATCTCATACTTCTAGAGGGAGAAGTTCCTAGTGCTCCTGTGAGTGACATATTATTGTTCTAAAACCATCTCATAATAGTGCTAAAGGGAGAGGTTGCTGCTGCTCCCGTGAGGGACAGATTATTGTTCTAAACTCATCTCCAAGTGCTATCGGTAGAGGTTCCTGCTGCTCCCCTGAGGGACAGATTATTGTTCTAAAATCATCTCCTAGTGCTATAGAGAGAGATTCCTGCTGCTCGTGTGAGGGACAGATTATTGTTCTAAAATCATCTCCTAGTGCTATAGGGAGAGGTTCCTGCTGTTCCTGTGAGAGACAGATTATTGTTCTAAAATAATCTCATCATACTGCTACATGGAAAGGTTCCTGTTGCTCTTGTCAGGTACAGATTATTGTTCTAAAATCATCTCCTAGTGCTATAGGGAGAGGTTCTTGCTGCTCCTGTGAGGGACAGATTATTATTCTAAAATCATCTCAAACTGCTAGAGGGAGAGGTTCCTGCTGCTCCTGTGAGGGACAGATTATTGTTCTAAAATCATCTCATCATAGTGCTAAAGGGAGAGGATCCTGCTGCTCCTGGGAGGGACAGATTATTGTTCTAAAATCATCTTCTAGTGCTATAGGGAGAGGATCCTGCTGCTCCTGGGAGGGACAGATTATTGTTCTAAAATCATCTCATAGTGTTATAGGGAGAGGTTCCTGCTGCTCCTGTGAGGGACAGATTATTGTTCTAAAATCATCTCATACTGCTAGAGGGAGAGGTTCCTTCTGCTCCTGTAAGGGACAGATTATTGTTCTAAAATCATCTCTCGCTGCAATAGGGAGAGGTTCTTGCTGCTGCTGTGAGAGACAGATTATTGTTCTAAGATCATCTCCTAGTGTTATATGGAGAGGTTCTTGCTGCTGGTGTGAGGGACAGATTATTCTTCTAAAATCATCTCATACTGCTATAGGTAGAGGTTCCTGTTGCTCCTGTGAAGCACAGATTATTGTTCTAAAATCATTTCATCATACTGCTACAGGGAGAAGTTCCTGCTGCTCCTGTGAGGGACAGATTATTGTTCTAAAATCATCTCATACTGCTAGAGGGAGAGGTTCCTGCTGCTCCTGTGAGGGACAGATTATTGTTCTAAAATCATCTCCTAGTGCTATAGGGAGAGGTTCTTGCTGCTTGTGTGAGGGACAGATTATTATTCTAAAATCATCTCAAACTGCTAGAGGGAGAGGTTCCTGCTGCTCCTGTGAGGGACAGATTATTGTTCTAAAATCATCTCATCATAGTGCTAGAGGGAGAGGTTCCTGCTGCTCCTGTGTGGGGCAGATTATTGTTCTAAAATCATCTGCTAGTGCTATAGGGAGAGGTTCCTGCTACTCCTTTGAGGGACAGATTATTGTTCTAAAATCATCTCATACTGCTAGAGGGAGAGGTTCCTTCATGCTCCTGTGAGGGACAGATTATTGTTCTAAAATCATCTACTAGTGCTATAGTGAGAGGTTCCTGCTAGTGCTGTGAGGGACAGATTATTGTTCTAAAATCATTCCCTAATGCTATAGGGAGAGGTTCCTGCAGCTGCTGTGAGGGACAGATTATTGTTCTAAAACCATCTCATCATAGTGCTTGAGGGAGAGGATCCTTCTGCTCCTGGGAGGGACAGATTGTTGTTATAAAACCATCTCATCATAGTGCTAGAGGGAGAGGTTCCTGCTGCTCCTGTGAGGGACAGATTATTGTTCTAAAACCATCTCATCATAGTGCTAGAGGGAGAGGATCCTTCTGCTCCTGGGAGGGACAGATTATTGTTATAAAACCATCTCATCATAGTGCTAGAGGGAGAGGTTCCTGCTGCTCCTGTAAGGGACAGATTATTGTTCTAAAATAATCTCATACTGCTAGAGGGAGAGGTTCCTGCTGCTCCTGTGAGGGACAGCTTTTTGTTCTAAAATCATCTCCTGGTGCTATAGGGTGAGATTCCTGCTGTTCCTGTGAAGGACAGATTATTGTGCTAAAATCATCTCATACTGCTATAGGGAGAGGTTCCTGCTGCTGCTATGAGGGACAGATTATTGTTCTAAAATAATCTCATACTTCTAGAGGGAGAAGTTCCTAGTGCTCCTGTGAGTGACATATTATTATTCTAAAACCATCTCATAATAGTGCTAAAGGGAGAGGTTGCTGCTGCTCCCGTGAGGGACAGATTATTGTTCTAAACTCATCTCCTAGTGCTATCGGTAGAGGTTCCTGCTGCTCCTGTGAGGGACAGATTTTTGTTCTAAAATTCTCTCCTAGTGCTATAGGTAGAGGTTCCTGCTGCTCCTGTGAGGGACAGATTATTGTTCTAAAATCATCTCCTAGTGCTATAGGGAGAGGTTCTTGCTGCTCCTGTGAGGGACAGATTATTGTTCTAAAATCATCTCCTAGTGTTATAGGGAGAGGTTCCTGCTGCTCCTGTGAGGGACAGATTATTGTTCTAAAATCATCTCATACTGCTAGAGGGAGAGGTTCCTGCTGCTCCTGTGAGGGACAGATTATTGTTCTAAAATCATCTCCTAGTGCTATAGGGAGAGGTTCTTGCTGCTCCTGTGAGGGACAGATTATTATTCTAAAATCATCTCAAACTGCTAGAGGGAGAGGTTCCTGCTGCTCCTGTGAGGGACAGATTATTGTTCTAAAATCATCTCATCATAGTGCTAGAGGGAGAGGTTCCCGCTGCTCCTGTGCGGGGCAGATTATTGTTCTAAAATCATCTCCTAGTGCTATAGGGAGAGGTTCCTGATACTCCTTTGAGGGACAGATTATTGTTCTAACATCATCTCATACTGCTAGAGGGAGAGGTCCCTTCATGCTCCTGTGAGGGACAGATTATTGTTCTAAAATCATCTACTAGTGCTATAGTGAGAGGTTCCTGCAGCTGCTGTGAGGGACAGATTATTGTTCTAAAATCATCTCATACTGCTAGAGGGAGAGGTCCCTTCATGCTCCTGTGAGGGACAGATTATTGTTCTAAAATCATTCCCTAGTGCTATAGGGGGAGGTTCCTGCAGCTGCTGTGAGGGACAGATTATTGTTCTAAAATCATCTCATATTGCTAGAGGGAGAGGTTCCTGCTGCTCCTGTGAAGGAAAAGGTTATTGTTCTAAAATCATCCCCTAATGCTATAGGGAGAGGTTCTTGCTGCTCCTGTGAGAACAGATTATTGTTCTAAAATCATCTCATACTGCTAGAGGGAGAGGTTCCTGCTGCTCCTGTGAGGGACAGATTATTGTTCTAAAATCATCTCATCACAGAGCTACAAGGAGAGGTTCCTGCTGCTCCTGGGAGGGACAGATTATTGTTCTAAAACCATCTCATCACAGTGCTAGAGGGAGAGGTTCCTGCTGCTCCTGTGTGGGACAGATTTTTGATCTAAAATCATCTCCTAATGCTATAGGGAGATATTCTTGCTGCTCCTGTGAGGGACAGAATATTGTTCTAAAATCATCTCATACTGCTAGAGGGAGAGGTTCCTGCTGCTCCTGTGAGGGACAGATTATTGTTCTAAAATCATCTCATCATAGTGCTACAAGGAGAGTTTCCTGCTGCTCCTGTGAGGGACAGATTATTCTTCTAAAACCATCTCATCATAGTGCTAGAGGGAGAGGATCCTTCTGCTCCTGGGAGGGACAGATTATTGTTCTAAAACCATCTCATCATAGTGCTAGAGGGAGAGGTTCCTGCTGCTCCTGTGTGGGACAGATTATTGCTCTAAAATCATCTCCTAGTGCTATAGGGAGAGGTTCCTGCTGCTCCTTTGAGGGATAGATTATTGTTCTAAAATCATCTCATACTGCTAGAGGGAGAGGTTCCTTCATGCTCCTGTGAGGTACAGATTATTGTTCTAAAATCATCTACTAGTGCTATAGTGAGATGTTCCTGCTAGTGCTGTGAGGGACAGATTATTGTTCTAAAATCATCTCATATTGCTAGGGGGAGAGGTTCCTGCTGCTCCTGTGAGGGACAGATTATTGTTCTAAAATCATCTCCTAGTGCTATAGGGAGAGGTTCTTGCTGTTCCTGTGAGGACAGATTATTGTTCTAAAATCATCTCCTAGTGCTATAGGGTGAGGTTCCTGCTGCTCCTGTGATGGACAGATTATTGTTCTAAAATCATCTCTTAGTGCTATAGGGAGAGGTTCCTGCTGCTCCTGTGAGGGAGAGATTATTGTTCTAAAATCATTTCATACTGCTAGAGGGAGAGGTTCCAGCTGCTCCTTTGAGGGACATATTATTGATCTAAAATCTTCTCATACTGCTATAGGGAGAGGTTCCTGCTGCTGTTATGAGGGACAGATTATTGTTCTAAAATCATCTCATACTGCTATAGGGAGAAATACCTGCTGCTCCTGTGAGGGACAGATTATTGTTCTAAAATCATCTTATTATAGTGCTACAGGGAGGGGTTCCTGCTGCTCCTGGGTTCGACAGATTATTGTTCTAAAACCATCTCATCATAGTGCTAAAGGGAGAGGTTCCTGCTGCTCCTGTGTGGGACAGATTATTGTTCTAAAATCATCTCCTAGTGCTATAGGGAGAGGTTCCTGCTGCTCCTGTGAGGGACAGATTATTGTTTTAAAACCATCTCATCATAGTGCTATAGGGAGAGGTTCCTGCTTCTCCTGTGAGGGACAGATTATTGTTCTAAAATCATCTCATCCTGGTGTAGGGAGAGGTTCCTGCTGCGGGTGTGAGCGGTGCCTTTGCGGTGCATTTGCGGTGCATTTGCGGCGCATTTCAAAAGTGCTTCTACGTTGCTGTTTTCCAAAGAAAAAAAATAAGAATAATTTATTATTCTCTCTTTTTTTTGTATTAATTCATAGTTCTACATCGTACATTTGCGTCCAGAATGAGGAGAGCGTCAAATAAGGGACGTGGTCGTCGTGCTGCTGGTGCTGCTGGTGTTGGTGAAGTTCCTGTTGCAAGGAGAGGACATGGTCGATTTGTGCCAGCTACACGCATAAGTGAAATACCTTCCTCAGGTGCAATTAGCCAACAGAACTTTCAACGTTATATAGTAGGCCCGAATGCCGCTCAATGAATGGTGAGGCCAGAACAAGTACAGGCACTAGTAGATTGGGTGGCTGACAATGTCTCCTGTTGCTTCACATTGTTTCCCCACTGGTCCCTTGATGAAAGCGCAGAGTTGGCACCTGAACCCTATGGCCATCTGTCTTTCACCTCAGCCCCTTGTAAATCAGCCAAGCAGTCTGAGCCCCAAGTCATGCAGCAGTCTCTTATGCTTTTTGATGACTCTGCTGGTGTGCTTTCCGTGGGCCATCCAAATAGCCCTGACCCAGAAGTGGAAGACGTTAAGTGCACCGATGCCCAACCACTTCTGTTCCAGGACGAGGACATGGAAACACCACCGCAGCACGTCGCTGATGATGACGAAACACAGGTGTCAACTGCTGCGGCTTTCCATAGTGTGCAGACTGACAAGGAGGGCAGTGATGAAGGGTGGGTGGAAGAGGATGTGGAGTAGGATGATGAGGTCCTAGACCCCACATGGAATGAAGGTCATGCGAGTGACATGTGCAGTTTGGAGGTAGAGGTGGTGGTCGCACAGAGGCACCAGCACAGCAAAAGAGTAAGCAGGTTGCAAAAGCGGAGCGAGAGTCCCCTAGACAGTATGCCGCTTTCTACCCACCGCACCCAGGGACCTAGCACACCAAAGGCAGTTTAAAGGCGTTCCCTGGCGTGGCAGTTCTTCAGACAATGTGCTGATGACAAGACACGAGTGGTTTGCACGCTGTGCAATCAGAGCCTGAAGTGAGGCATAAATGTTCTAAACCTGAGCACAACCTGCATGACCAGGCATCTAAATTCAAAGCACGAGCTGCAGTGGAATAAGTACCTCAAAATCCAAGAAAGGTCTCGGCCTCCTCCTGCTTTCTCTTCTGCTGCTGCTGCCGCCTCGGCCTCTTCCTCCACCTCTACAGTGCCAGTTTCACCTGTCATCCAGCAAACAGAAGATGTGACAGCAACGCCACCATGTCCGCCACCGTCCCCAAGCATTTCCAAACGGTCCCATGGAAGCTTACAGCTCTCCATTTCCCAAACACTGGAGAGAAAGAGGAAGTACCCCCCTACCCACCCGCGATCCCTGGCCCTGGATGCCAGCATTTCAAAATTCCTGGCCTTTGAAATGCTGCCATTCCGTCTGGTGGACACGGACAGTTTTAAAAACCTGATTCCAGTGGCTGTCTCACAGTACGTGGTTCCCAGCCGCCACTACTTTTCCAGGCGAGCCATACCTTCCCTGCACAAACAAGTCAGGGACGAGATCAAGTGTGCACTGCGCAACGCCATCTGTGGCAAGGTCCACATAACCACTGATACGTGGTCCAGTAAGCACAGGCAGGGACGCTATATCTCGCTAACTGCACACTGGGCAAACGTAGTGGCGGGTGGGCCTGAGGCAGATAGCCATTTGGCACATGTCCTTCCACCACCGAGGATTGCAGGGCATTTGTTGCCTCCCCCTCATCCACTCAGCGTAACACCTTCACCACCAACTTCAGCACATCCAGGGTGAGACGACAGTAGGTTGTTTTAAAACTGATATGTTTGGGGGATAAACCCCACACTGCGCAGCAGCTGTGGATGGACATTGAACAGCAGACCGATGAGTGGTTGTTGCCACTGAGCCTCAAGCCTGGCCTGGTTATGTGCGATAATGGGCGAAATCTCATAGCAGTTCTGGGCCTAGCCGGTTTGACGCACATTCCTTGCCTGGCGCATGTGCTGAATTTGGTGGTGCAGAAATTTCTAAAAAACTACCCGGATATGTCAGAGCTGCTGCAGAAAGTGCGGGCCGTCTGTGCGTGCTTTTGGCGTTCTCACCCTGCTGCTGCTCGCCTGTCTGCGCTGCAGCGGAACTTCATCCTTCCCGCTCACCGCCTTCTATGCGACGTGCCCACAAGGTGGAACTCCACCTTGCACATGCTGGAGAGACTGTGCGAGCAGCAGCAGGCAATAGTGGAGTTTCAGCTGCAGCACCCATGGGTCAGTCGCTCTGCGGAACAGCACCACTTCACCACCAATGAGTGGGCCTCCATGTGAGATCTGTGTACCATATTGCGGTGTTTCGAGTACTCCACCAACATGGCCAGTGTCGATGACGCTGTTCTCAGCGTTACTATCCCACTTTTATGTCTCCTTGAAAAAACAGTTTGGGCGATGATGGAAGAGGATGTGGCACAGGAGGAAGAGGAGGAGGAAGAGGGGTAATTTCCACGGTTATCAGGCCAGTCATTCACAAGTGGCTCGGAGGGTGGGTTCCTGTGCCAGCATAGGCCAGGTAAAACATTTTCAAGCCAGGGCACAGTTCTGGAGAATGAGGAGGATGAGGATAATGATGAGGAGGAGGAACCGTGTTCACAGCAGGGTGGCACCCAACGCAGCTCATGGGCATCACTAGAGCTAGGGGGATACGGAGGACACAGATGATACACCTCCCACAAAGGACAGCTTGTCTTTGCCTCTGGGCAGCCTGGCACACATGAGCAACTACATGCTGCAGTGCCTGCTCAACGACAGCTGAGTTGCCCACATTGTAACTTGTGCTGATTACTGGGTGGCCACCCTGCTGGATCCCCATTACAAGGACAACGTGCTGTCCTTAATTCCCTCACTGGAGCGTGATCAGAAGATGCGCGACTACAAGTGCGTGCTGGTAGATGTGCTGCTGAGGGCATTCCCAAATGACACAGGGGGATCAGTGGAAGCACAAGACGAAGGCGGAGGAGGAGGAAGAGGTCACCAACGCAGCTGTGGCACTGCCAGCACCTCAGAAGGCAGGGTTAGCATGGCTGAAATGTGGAAAAGCTTCGCCAGCAGCATGCCACAACAAACAGCACCACCAGCTGATAGGCAGTGTCTTAGCAGGAGGCAGCATTTCAGCAACATGGTGGAACAGTATGTGTGCACACTGTTACACGTACTGACTGATGGGTCTGCCCCATTCAACTTCTGGGTCTCCAAATTGGGCACATGGCCTGAGCTTGCCCTTTATGCCTTGGAGGTGCTGGCCTGCCCTGCAGTTAGTGTATTGTCTGAACGTGTGTTTAGCACGGCAGGGGGCGTTATCACAGACAAGCGCAGCTGCCTGTGCACAGCCAACGTGGACAAGCTAACATTTATTATAATGATCCAGGCATGGATCCCACAAGACTTATCTGTACCTTGTGCAGAATAGACATTTAGACCGGCCTCACACAGCCATTGGTATACTTGTTTTTTTTAATATGTCTCAATATTTTGGGGGCTACCCCAATTAGAAAAAAAAACAAACAAACAAAAAATAGTGTTGGCTACCTCCTCCTCCTCCTCCACCGCCACTTCCACCTACACTGCCATGGTCACGGCCTACTTAACCTCCTGCTCCACATCCACTTCCTCCTCCATTTTTTTATGTGATTTTAAGTTATTTCCCTATCCACATTTGCTTGCAGGGCACTTGTCCTACTCTTACCCCCATTTTGCTTCCTTTTGCAGCCCTCTAGCCCTTTACAGCCATTTTTGTGCCCAAAAGTTCGGGTCACCATTGACTTCAATGGGGTCCAGGGTTAGGTTCAGGACAAGTTCAGTACCGAACCCAAACTTTTTTGCGAAATTCGGCCGAACCCAACAAACCCGAACATCCAGGTGTCCACTCAACTCTACTCATAATGCCTCCTAGAATATACGTTGGGGTGTTTGCTTTCCAAAATGGGATCATTTTGTGGATAATTCCATTGTCCTGGTGCTCCAGGGCCTTCAAAAGTGTAATAGGTCGTTAGGAAATTTTATGTGTAATTTCTGCTCCTAGAACGCCTGACAGTGCTTCCTGCATGTTGGACCTCTCTATGTGGCCAGGCTGTGAAAAAGTCTCACACATGTGGTATTACCATAGTCGGGCGAGTAGCAGAATGTATTTTGGGGTGTAATTGGAAGTATGCATATGCTGTGAGTGAGAAATAACTTATTTCAGGACCTCAAAAATAAGATAGGCGGTCAGTGCATCAGGTGTGATCAATTTTCAATGATTGGCACCATAGCTTGTAGACTCTATAACTTTCACACAGACCAAATAATATACACTTGTTTGGGTTATTTTTTACCAAAGATGTGTAGCAGTATAGATTTTGGCCCAAATTTTTTAACAAAAATTATTTATTTTCAAAATTGAATCATAGAAACGAAAAAAAGTGTTTTTTTTTTTTCCAAAATGTTCACTCTTTTTTCACTTATGTTGCAAAAAATAAAAACCCAGAGGTGATTAAATACCACCAAAAGAAAGCTCTATTTGTGTAAAAAAAATGATAAAAATTTTGTTTGGGTACAGTGTTGCATGACTGAGTAATTGGCATTCAAATTGTGAGTGCACTGAATGCTGAAAATTGGTCTGGGCAGGAAGGGGGTATAAATGTCCTGTATTGAAGTGGTTAATATTATGTTGTAATGCTTTGTTAAAATGACTGTTAAGTATATTTTTATAATTTTGCAGCTAAAAATGTGATGTGGGGGATGTTGAGTAGTTGTATGATAAAATGTGTGGCCTGTTATACACTGTGAAAATAAAGTTGTGTCCACTGTAAGGTTTAGGCCAATTTTAGATTGTAAGCTCCTATAAGCAGAGCCCTTAGAACCCATTTGCTAACAGTTTTGCTAAATGTAGCACCATATATACTGTAGAATACTTAATGTCAGTAAATATGTACATAATTGTGTTTCTGCAGGCAAAATAAAAAGTACATTATTGAGCTCTTGTTTGTTGTTTTTCTCTTTTGTTTCTTCTTACTTTTTAATTTGTTTTGGGGATGGTGGTTTTGGGGAAGTGGATTATCTTCCTTAGCGCTGGTTCACACTGCTGCAGTGTCCGAGGTCAGATGTGATTCGCACCGCAGTGCAAATCACATGCAATCCATGTGCTATGCAAATTCAGCCATACAGAAAGTATGGCTGAATTTGCATCGCACTTGGACCAAACTCACACAGGACCCTTTTTTTGTTCACACCCATGCGATCAGATTCCTGTCCGAATTTGCAGTTCACAGTGCGATATGCAAACTTCAGCGGATTCGCAGGGTTCCCGAATCGCACCCAACTCGCAGGCAGTTCACACTGCCATATGCAAACTGCTGGGAGTGTCAATAGAAAGCTATTGACACCCCCAAATCAGTTTGCAGATCGCACTGCGAACTGAAAACTCGGACAGGAATTGGATCGCATGGGTGTTCATCCAATTCTGCTGCGTAATAGAAAAGGGTCCTGTGCAAGTTTGGTCTGACTGATGTGATTTCAGCCATACTATCTGTATGGCTGAAAATGCATCAAACAGAGATTGCATGTGATTTGCACTGAACTGTGGATGCAAATCACATGCGATCGCGGACAACTCTGCAGTGTAAAATGGCCCTCAGTCATACTCTCATTTATATTTGCATAGTCCTTACAGATTTACATCACCAGAACAAATGCAGGAAGTGTAATGTGGCTGTAAACAGGAAGCAGGAAGTGATGTGTGCACATGGGCTGGAAGAAAATGTGTGGTGACGCAAAATAAATCAATGAACCCCACCCACACGAAATATAGCTACCACATCTTCTCCCACATTGATCAAAAATGTAATTTCAACTTGTTTGTGGCTGTAATATATTGTCAGCTCCCGGCAATACAGAATAAAAAAAAATATGGCATGGGGTCCGCCCAATCCATACCAAGCCCTTTGGGTCAGGTATGGATTTTAAGGGTAAGCCCACGCCAATTTTTTTTTTTTTAAATGGTGTGGGGTCCCCCCACAATCCATACCAGACCCTTATCCAAGCATGCAGCCTAGAGGTCGGGATGGGGGGGACAAGTGAGCGCCCTCTCTGGACCATACCAGGCCACATGCCCTCAACAGGGTGTGTGTGCTTTGGGGTGGGGGGCCCTGCGCCCCCCTACCCCAAAGCACCTTGGGGTGAATTGGTAGGGTTATGGTGTACCCTATACCCATTCACATAGGGGGGCCAGGATCTTAGGACCCCCTTGTTAAAGGGAGCTTCCACATTCCAATCAGCCCCCCACCCACAGACCCCAACACCCACCAGCCAGGGTTGTTGGGAAGAGGCGCTTTTTAAAGGGGACTCTCAGATTCCGATAAGCCCCCCGCCTGCAGACACCAACCAGGTGTTGGGAAGAGGCCCTTGTCCTCATCAACATGAGGACAAGGTGCTTTGGGCTCCCCTGCCCAAAAGCACCCACCCCTCCATGTTGAGGGCATGTGGTCTGGTATGGTTCAGAAGGGGGGCGCTCGCTTGTCCCCTCCATCCTGTCCGGTCAGGCTGCATGCACAGATAAGGGTTTGGTATGGATTTTGGTAACAACCATGCTCCTGTTGCAGCTGACAGCTGAATTAAAAAAAAAGAAACAAAATGCCACAAAAAAATGCATCGGGACCCCCCAGTTTCATACCAGGCCCTTTGGGTCTAGTATGGAGTCAGAGGGGACCCCCATGCCAAAATTAAGAAAAAAATGACATGGTGGTCCCCCCAAAATCCATACCAGGCCCTTATCCAAGCATGCAGCCTGGCAGGTCAGGATAGCGAGGGACAAGCGAGCAGACCCCCTACTGAACCATACCATGCCACATGCCCTCAATATGGGGAGTGTGCTTTGGGGTCCCCCCCAAAGCACCTTGTCCCCTTGTTGATGGGGACAAGAGTCTCTTCCCAACAGCCCTGGCCAGTGGTTGCCGGGGTCTGCAGACGGGGGGCATATCAGACTCTGGAAGCCCCCCTTTAACAAGGGGGCCCCCAGATCCCGTCCCCCCATGTGAAAGAGTATGGGGTACTTCATACCCTTACCTATTCACCAAAAAAGCTGAGAAATGTAAAAAAAAAAAAACAATTTTTGACAAGTCCTTTATTGTAAAATAGCTCTCAGGTGTCTTCTTCCCGGTGTCTTCTCTCCCACCGTCATCTTCTCCCGGTTCTCTGTTCCTCCTCACTGCCATCTTCTGTCACCATCTTCTCTGGTCATTGTCATTCCCGCCGCCATCTTCTCCTGCTGCCGTTTTTTGTCACCGCCTTCTTCCTCCGCTGTGTTCTTCCACGCTGCCATCTTCCTTCATTGTGCTAATACCTGCTGTCTGGCATCTCTTAAATAGCCATGGGGCATGGCCATCTGATGAGGTCACTTGGAGAGCCCGCCCATTGTGACATCACAAGGCTACATAAGGGCTGTCAGACAGCGGAGGACATCAGAACAGAAGAAGACAGCATCAGGAGAAGAACGGCGGTGAGGAAGAAAGCATAAGGAGAAGGCGGCGAGAGAGACAGAGGTCAGAGAAGATGGTGGCGAAAGAAGATGGCGACAAGGAAGAACAGACAACCAGGTGAAGATGATGGCAGGAGAGAAGACACTAGAGAGCTATTTTCCAATAAAGGACTTGACAAAAACCGGCTCTTGTTTTTTTTTACATTTCACAGCTTTTTGGGTGAATGGGTAGGGGTACAATGTACCCCATACTCATTCACATAGGGTGGGTGGGATCTGGAGGCCCCCTTGTTGTCCCACTGGCCTGGGTTATTGGGACTAGGCCCTTGTCCCCATCAACATGGGGACAAGGTGCTTTGAGGGACCCCAAAGCACCCTCCCCATGTTGAGGGCATGTAGCCTGGTATGGTTCAGGAGGGGGTCTGCTCGCTTGTCCCCCGCTATCCTGACCTGCCAGGCTGCATGCTTGGATAAGGGTCTGGTATGGACTTTGGGGGGACCCCATGCCATTTTTCTAAAAAAAAAATTGGCGCGGGGTTCCCCTTAAAATCCATACCAGACCTGAAGGGCCTGGTATGGATTTTGGGGGGAGCCTACGCAATTTTTTTCAGTGATTTGTTAATTGCTTGTCCCCTTTATCCTGACCTGCCAGGCTGAAGAAGGGCTGGGAACCAGCAATACATTACAGCCATGATCAAATTTAAATTACTTTTTTTCATTTTGCTCTGGCACTATTCTAAACATCGCACAGATGCACCACTTTACAGGCAGACTAGGGGGACCCCCAGGCACGATATTTAAAGGAATATTTCACTGTTATTTTTCAACTTTAATCATTATTAATATCACTGTGCCTTTAAAAACTATAGTTCGAAAAAAAATTGGTCTATTGAGACATGTTCCCTAGGGAAGTACCCAGGTCCCCATACACTTTTTATGGCAATGAACTTGCAAACAAGCTTTAAATAGAGGAATTTGCAATTTGCAGGTTCGAGACCGATTGACGGCCACTGTTCCCGCATATTTGAGCTGACAGGCATCTTCCCCCGGCAGTAGCGCTCAGTTCTGTTTGCATGTGCGTCCAGTTTCAGAGCATCGAAGTCTTAATTGCCTTTAATTGGGCACTATTTTCAGGCACTGCTGGAGCACATTTTGGTGCTATAGTAAATTACCCCCACTGTATCATAATAAATATTAATCATCCGTTCAATATATTTTTCATTCTATAATTAAAGAAAATATGATTTTGATTAAATATATTGTTCCCTGGTCACACTGTGTATTTTAAGTGGCATAGTAGAGTTGTCAGCTTTCAGATGTGTTTGTGCATATACATTATGTGACCACAAATTTGTTAGATAGTATGTATCAACAAAAAAATAATTTTTTAAAATTAATATTGGTGATACATTTCTATGTAAAAATATCACAATTATTAGTTATAAATATAATATTTAAATTGCCATAAACATTAAAAAAGTACCTGCATACATTTCTTCAATCTCAACCTGCCTTTTCCCTGCAAACAAGATGTATGCTTGGCAATAAGCAATTACAATGACTGATATACTGTATGTGCTTCACTTTAGGGGCTTTGGATGTGCATAGTTATGCAAGTATGCATGAGCTTTTAATGTACATATACATACAGTATGTATCTCTTTCTGCATCTCTGTGGCATTAGTATATATTGACAGTCCAGTGAGTGAATTTGAGGCTTTAGCAAACTAGGTCCTAAAAGTTATATAATATACAAAGTGAATTTATTATGGAATAATCAGTTAGTTTTTCTATTATAAAATGTCACATTACCAGTTTCGTTCAGACTGACGAAAGTGAAGCATTACCTGTATTGTTTCCAGATGAATTATGTCAATTTAAATGTATCTATTTTTCTCTAACAACAAATTTCAAAAGTAAATTACACTTTTTTGGTGAACTGCCAAAAGGCAAAATCCCATGAAGTTGACAGTTAAGTTTATATTGGGCCTAAACTGACCTTATGATGGAATGTAATTGAATTGACAATAATACTTAAAGTGGAAATAAACCCAAAAGCAAACATTTAATATATTGCAGCTTACAAATTCTTAGATGTGATGGCTGCATTGGTTTTCTTTTTTTAGGCTTTCTTTTATGTTTACCTGGTGATCTGGCCAATTAAGTCTTGCTGTATTTCAACAGAATACAGAATACACTCTACAGCAAATGTATCTGTTTAGAGTGTTAAAAAAAACATTTACCATTGGTAGGGGTGCTTACAATGATCAATGTTTGTAAAAACTTTATCCCAAAAGAAAAAAAACTGCCGTGTGAGCTGGAGTTTGGTTAGTGTATCTAAATCTGCTTGTACATCCAACACTCCCCTCCCCTCAGATTAAGAATGCTGCTGTCTGCTGTGCCCATTTGCTCCTTCCGCCAGAGTGGGGACACGCTAATACAGGAGATGAATTAAAGGCCAAATCACCAGAATAAAACAGGTGGAAAAAAGCCTAAAAAGAAAACTAATGCAGCCACCACATCATAGGATAGGTAAGCTGCAATATAATACATTTTTGATTCTGGGATTATAATGCTTTATGGATTGGTAACCTGCAATATAATACATTTTTGATCTGGGTTTATTATGCTTTAAACTGTTATAATGCATTTAGTGTATGTGACTCTTCCCAGTTATTTGACTTTATTCAATTCATTATAGGTGTGAATACACAATATTAGTCATTTGAGTGATTCATTGATTGCAGCAATTACAAATTGCCTTCACTGATGCTAAACTAAAGCCTCATACACACGGGTCGACGATCGTACGACCGAATGGCTCAAATCGTATGTTGGCTGTTGTATCTTGCGTACTGACATGCACTAAGCGATCGTACGACCAAGCCGAACATAGCGACGTGTTATGAACGTATAAAGAGAAAGTTCAGGAGCATGTAATTAGTGTCCGGCCATTCCTGACTTCTGAGCATGCGTGTTTTGGACAATACAACTTGTTGGACCAAATCTCTATACACACGATACAACGGTCGTACAACCGCTTGTTGGTACTGCCAAGTTTTCTAGTCTGCTAATACAACTTCTGTTGTACGACCGTCATATGTCGGCTGTTCTAATCGCGTGTACTAACGGTCAATTTAGCATACAATGGTCATTCGTACGACCTGTTGTATACGATCGTCGACCCGTGTGTACGAGGCATAACAGACTCCTATTGCATATGTGTGTCTGGTTCTTGATAATCTACTGAGATTCTCAATGTTCTTTACTGGCCTCAAATGATCATACAATGAATATACAACAATTAATATATGACAGTTATTTAAATAACAACCTGTAGCCTCACTGAGATAAGCTTTGCACTGTTTTACAACAAGCATCTACAACATCAAACCACATTCACTCATACCTAAAGTAAATGTTTTCTTTTATGGATGTGAATAAGCATGTGTAAGGCAGACAGGCTGAGCCACTGCAGAATTCACCTTTGCTTTTAAATGCATGCAATATTGCTCAGTAGTTTAAAATCAGTGGGGTTTTTGAACCATTCATTTAACCTCTGACCTAAGGAGTAGAAAGCTATATAAAACCCTAAAGGAGACAGACCTCTTTACACCACTCAATGTCTACAAGTCATTTTGCAACTATGATACAATGAAAGTTGATTTTGTATAACTGACACTCACAGGCTTTGTTGAAACATGGCAGTTTATCTCATTAAGGAATTGTTGCATGTTCAAATGTCCTTTTGATTATAATTGAATTTAATGCTATATTTGTTATTAAAGTCAGAATATATAAGATGTGAAAAGGCCCAGAATATTACTTCCCCTGCCACAATAATAACAACATACTAAAAATTGTTCACATGTTGCCAGTTATTTTTTGCCAAGTAAAAAATTATACTGTACAATCCATTTTAAAAAATGATACTGTATGATCCATTTTAATTCTCTATAGGGGTGCTAACTATTTTTCCAGAGTAAAATAATGTTATTTTTGGGATGTATAATTTTACTTATAATAATAGTACTATAAGCAGAAGAATAAAACATTTTGATTTGTGTTATTCATTCTTTTTAGCAGTTGCATTTTTGTTTACTTAATTCTCCTAAATCCACAGAATGAATCTCAAAGATCTATAAATGCCTGACAAATTATTGTTAAAATGAAAAAGACATAATTTTTCAGCAATGAGACAGCGAGACATCAGTTAGCAGATAAACGTATCAGAAGCGACAGATGCCTTGAAACAGTCAGTGATTCAAATCCTGATAGGAAGATTTCTCATTAATGCCAGTTTTAAATAATGTTTCAAAGCAGTGTCTACCAAACTCCTTTATAATTCACTGAAATCTCCCCCTGGCAATAGGAGCACATCAGCTAGATGGCTATGTTTCAATTATGACTTCTTAACATTTATAATAGTTAACACTGGTTTATTGCAGTATAAAAGTTATTTAACTCCTACACAACTAGATCAAATTATAATATTCAGAGATTAATTTTTAGGATAGATAGATATATAATGCCTTTTAAATGTTTGAACAGAATGCAATTTTTGAGTTTTCCAATAACTACATTTTCCATTCTTTTTTCTTATTTTCTTTTATATTTCAGTTCAGTTCAGAGTATAACAACAACCTACTAGGTAAATCTAGGAACAAAAGTCAATTTTCTGTAAATACCAGGGTTTGAATCCAATCTCTCGAAGAGTAATCTGCCCACTTCATTGCCCCTATCCCCCGTCATCCTTCCCAATACCGCCTCCTATATTTCAGATATTTCCTTTTCTATTGCAAAAAATAACCATATTGAACAGAGTTCAGTTTGTTTGGTGCTTATTCAAAGGTTTCCCATCCCCAAATTAAAGACTAAAATATATGGAAGTCTTACAAACTTACTGATGAAACAAAGCTTATTTTATTGATTCATGTGTCATTGGCCAGCCAATCACATATTTCTCAAATAGCCAGTCATTTTAATATCTGTTATTGTCTGCATTTCCTTTTCCTGCTCATGCACAATGTTTCATGTGTCCTACAGCTCTTCTGTTATGTAACACACCCCTCTCTGTACCCTCTCTATAAAGCTTGTCAGTTTCAGTATTGGTTTACCCATCATAGACATGGACCAACAAAATGAACATTAAGGCTACTTCAAGTGCCAGCTGAAGCCAGTGAGCCATCCTCTGGCTTACTGTTCAATATTTTATAACATGAAAACATTCAAAGATCATTTTTGTGTGTATTAAAGTTAAAAAAAATCTATCCCTGTGCTTACATGGAAAATATGTTGTTTATTCAGCTTCCAGTATGTTATATCACTTGCTAAAATAACTATTAGGCCTTAAGCACAAAAAATAGTTACAAAATTACAATAATAAAAACAATATTGTTGCAGAAGTTAATAGGTAGTTTATTATTGATACAATTTGAGTAAGTATTTAATTTGTGTGTTGTATTTTATAACATGAGGAAGAGTATATACAACATTAATTGCTACTGAAGAGGCTTTGAGTTGTCAAACAACACAAAGTGCATGTAAAACATGAATTCAAATTAGTGTTTGCCAATTTAACATGATTAATTAACCATATACTATATTCAAATTTTATTAAAAGATAGCACTTTAAAATGAAGTTTAGATTCTTAAGAAAATTATTATTATTATTTTTAATTGGGTCATACGAATTATAACCACACATGAATAATACTCCTCATATGTAATTAAACATAAAAACTACTTTTCAATCTAATAATTGTTGGGATCATTTTGGTTGATTAGCCCAACAATTAGTTTGGATTTACTTCAATTGATGGTTAATTCATTATCCCTCCGTGTCATTTAGCTAAGTAAGATCAGTTAATATGACCATTTACTCCTGTATGGCAAGCACGTGATTTAAACATTACGTTTTGTTAATCAACTATGTGCTTAAGAAAATCTAAAAAAAAATCAAAGCAAGCCACAAGATGAACGGGGGCTCATAAAAGGGAGAAATGAGTGCTTATTAAACGCTATAAAGTCCGTTATCTTTCTATTCAGCCCTAGGGACTGCCATCATTTAGCAGATGTCACGGCAGCAATGCAATACATCTGTGAAAAGTGTAACGAAGCATAAAAAAAATCCCACCGTTAATAAAACGTAAACGATCATTTTATTGCACGTATAAAACTTTTGTCTCCACAGGCCACTAACAGAAAGTAATCAAAGGCTACTAGGACAGAGAAACGAGTTGATCTTTAACAGGGGAGAAGTGTCCAGCAATGACAGATGATGTCCAGCAATGACAGATAATGTCCAGCAATGACAGATGATGTCCAGCAATGACAGATGATGACATCCAGTTCAGGGGCTATCGCCGTGTGGGTCAGCAGAGAATAGTAGGGGCACCCCTTCTTCTCTGTGAATTTGGGGACATGGAAAGGATCAGTGGATGGCCGTGACCCTCTTCTGATCCCGTGTGTAGACAGGCACATTCAAAGCTTTTTTTCCACTTGAAAGGACAAGGAAAATGAGCCTCCCACAATGGAAACAAAAGTTGGCCAACAAAAGTCTCAGCGTTGTCAGGAGCAAGAAGAAAAAAGCGAGCATGTTGAACTGAGCAGCCCCCATCCCCAGCAGATCCCTCTCTTACCTTCCTCCAGCACTGACTCCTCATAGGAGCCGGACGCTCTCCTCTGCCCCGGATCCCCCATAATTATTAACTGTCTGCTTAAGCTGGATGGAAGCTGAGTAGGTCATTATTGGCACATAGCAGGGCATCAATGAGCCATGACGTTACTTTAACATGCACCCTTTCGCTCCCACGGCTGTAGCGCCTCCCACGGGCCAATCAGAAGGCAGGGGTCTGCCCAATCGGAGGCGGCGGGAGTGGATTTATGTTAAAGAGATTAGTCGGGGATTAACTCTTCGGGGTCCGGTAATGAACGCCGCCTCTCCCCAAAGCAAATGATGGCTTTGCTCTCCATAGTCTTGTCATTAATGAAGGTGTGCGGTGGTCAGCCGTCGGGACGTGTATGCTCAGGTGTCCGCCGTCGGGACGTGTGTGCTCAGGTGTCCGCCGTCGGGACGTGTATGCTCAGGTGTCCGCCGTCGGGACGTGTGTGCTCAGGTGTCCGCCGTCGGGACGTGTGTGCTCAGGTGCGAGCTGATCTTCCCGTCTACTTCCTTTACAAGCCGAGGAAGGTCCGCTTGATCCTTGTAAAGCCTGGCTCCTGTGATCGCGCTATAAATACACACTGTGAATTAGTAAAAAGCCTGGGAATTGAATCAATAATCAGGAAGCATACAATCCTCCAGATAACGCTCATGCCGCCAATTAAAGGTCTTTCCCCGAGGAAAATTGGGCTCCAAAGAAATTATGTAAACTCGCTTAGTATTTACGTTGCTCTGATCTCTATCCAATGTTTGCAGGGTAGATAAACTAGATGAGATCTGTACTGCTTTCCTTAAAAGAGTCAGCTGCAGAATCCCTACCCTTGTGTATCTAGTATTAATAACACTAGTCCTTTCTTTCCTTTGATTTCAACTGTGAATGCTCAGTACAAAGAAGATCTGGGAAGGAGAACCTTCCCATTACACCAAATGCATTATTCATTGACATGATCACCTACCCAATAATGACACAGCATGATCGATAGCATTGGGGTGTTACATAGAAACACTGATGTCCCATAGATCGTCATGAATAGACTTTTCAGTGTCTCATCTAAGATAGACTGTATACGAGCCATCATCACTTACAACAACCTTATTTATGAAGCTAAAACGAGTGAGTAGCAGCAATCCATACCTATGTATAGTGTTACATTGTTTCCATGGGCTCTTCCATTTACATTTTGCGCTTCATCCCGACTACTTCCAGAGTACAGTAAAGAAGAT
>BLSH010351782.1:40492-60492 GCA_018402905.1 Glandirana rugosa | reverse complement strand
ATGATGGGGTTACCAGATCTGAGATTGTATGTAAGCCCTCCTAACCACATCAATGTTGGAAAATTCAATAGAGCCTCTGTGGTCAGCCAATCCCGTCCCGAACTTTTCCAGCAGTGAAGGAGTCCTCTAAAATATGAAGTATGTTTCCAATTACAGAGGATGCCTCGATTAGAAGGAAACATACCCAATCGAAATGTGATCTTAAAAGCGTCCAGTTGTTGAATCTGTTTTCCTTCAAACTGAAAACTTCCAAGGTGATTTCACAATCGTTCTCCTTCACCACTTGATCTATCGATTAAGTGATGAGAACCAATATGGCTTGGGGTGTAATCGATCTTCCCCATTAGCCCTTATTAGAGAAAATATAAGTGTAAGCCAATTGTTTTCTTCTTGTTGACAACTAGGCAGGAGCGGGGTTTTACTGTGTCTGTGAATTTACTCTTGGCATTGTAAAAGTCACCGATGTCTTTTAATGCTTTTATCAGCCCGGTTCTGATTTAATTAGGCGATTCAAGCCCCATGCGACTACCGACTTAATTAAATCTTTGGGAAATGTTTGTAGTTCCATGGCTGTCTGTCTAGGTGTGGTTGTCGTGAGAAATGAAGGGCTGTGGAGATTGCTATGGTTGTTCGGGCTCCCAGCGTTAGAGATCACAAACTCTAGGATCTGTCGGCTCCATCGCTGTGTTATGGTGGAGTCTGGTTTAGAGCAACCTTAAAGGAACAAGTAGGCCACAACTAAAGGAGTAGTACCTGGATTGAAAATCTGCGTATAAGGCTTTATAGATAATATTTAAACCAACTATTTAGATGTTTTTCTCAGCGAACACAGTATACAGATTAGATCTATGAAAATTGCTAGCGACACAAAAACGTATAGATTTAACCTTTATCTTTATTGCACCTTACAGACTATGCAACTATGTAAGGCGGAATTATTAAAAGAGTATAAGAATGTTCACTCAATAAATTGTATTAAGATCCACTTCAATTATCCAGTATTAAATGCCATCTTAATTTATTTCATCTGCACATAATTGGATAATTAAAGTGCATATTCACAACATTTATTGTGTTAACATTCTCAGGCCCATTAGTAAATCAGCCCTATTTAGTCTACTTGATCTGAATAGTACCTATTTAAGAAAAAAGAACAGTACCTTAAACAAAGTGTATTAGCTCCTTTAGTAAATCAGCCTCAAGTTTTTTTTTTTTTTTGTGGAAATATTCTCAGCTACTTAATTAATCCTTATTCAGTCTACCTGAACGGAATATCATCTAAGGTGAAAGAACTAAAACAGCACATTCTGAAACGTTCAATGCATTCTCATTGTATTTAGAACATCAGCCTTATGTAGGCTACTTGATCTGAATGTTATTCATTTAAGGTAAAGGAACTAAAGGAACACATCCTTAACTAAACGGCATTATCATATCCTTTAGTAAATCCGTCTTATTTAGTCTACATGATCTTAATATTATCTGTTTAGTTTTAGGAACTAAAGGAAAACAACCTTAAATGAAGTGCATGTTCATCTCCTTTAGTATTTAGTCTACTTGCTCTAAATATTATTTATTCAAGATAAAAAATAAAAAATAAAAGAAGCACATCCTTAAATTAAGTGTGATTTCATCTTATCAGATTTTTTTCTCTATTTGATCTAAAGATTAGCTATATAAGATAAAGGAACACAACCTTAAACGAAGTGCGTGAATGACATGGCTGCTTGAATGTAATAAAATGATGGACGTTTTCTAATGCCTTGTGAGACTTATCATTATTATTTATCCTCCCCCAGGGCTCTCCATATGATCACGGCACAAGCATGGCTGGTTCTTTAGGGTACCATCCATACGCTGCCCCCTTGGGATCTTATCCATATGGTGATCCAGCTTACAGGAAGAATGCCACCAGGGATGCCACCGCCACTTTAAAGGCCTGGCTAAATGAGCATAGGAAGAATCCCTATCCCACCAAGGGAGAAAAGATTATGTTGGCCATCATCACAAAGATGACACTCACCCAAGTGTCCACCTGGTTTGCCAATGCTAGGAGGAGGCTTAAAAAGGAGAACAAAATGACTTGGACTCCCAGAAACAGGAGTGAGGATGAGGAGGAGGAGGAAAACATTGATTTGGAGAAAAATGATGAAGAGGAGCCCCTAAAACCAGATGAGAAGGGGGAGCTGGATGTGGACACAGGTCAGTTTTCAATCCATTGAATTAATTTGATTAAATACACTGATGAAATATATCATTGTGTGGTATGCCATTTTATAGAATTTTATACATTACTCAAATTGTTTGTAGACTGTAGGAAGGCCTAATTAAACCCAGTAGTCCTTGTTTATTGAAGGCCATTTTTGTTAAGCCTAGAAGCAGTTAGTCCTGGATGTTGTCAGTAATCCTCTGAATGTTTTTCTGAACAGAAAAGCGGAGTCCAACCAGGGACGATTCTGATCGTTTGGAATGTGAAAATCTTCAGGAGAAGGATTTGATCTCCATCAGGGGTGATGAGGAGTTAAAGGAAGATGAAGAGACTAGTGATATTCTGTCTAAAAGCTCTGCTCCAACTTCTCCACTTATGTGCCAGTCTGGCCAGGCCCTGGAAGAACAGACTGCACATAATCGCCATCTTCACCACCATCATCATCACCACCACCATCATCATCCTCATCAGCCAGCCCAGCACCCCCACCAGCAGCAGCAGTCCCGCCCAATAGACCTTGTGCATAGGCGCACCCCACTTCATCATGGCACAGTTCCCAGCAATGCCGCATCGGTCATACACTCACCCCCTGCTTTGGTTTCCAAGCCCAAACTGTGGTCCTTGGCAGAGATTGCCACATCCTCGGACAAATCTAAAGAAAACAGTGAAATCACAGCTGGAACAGGGTCAACTACAGTCCAGTCCATGCTTGGCAGTTCGTCCCCCCTTTCCAAATCCCCTGGAGCAACGTGTCCCCTCCCTAATAACTCTGTGTTGTCCCGTCCCCTGTACTACAGCACCCCATTTTACCCCGGGTACACGAACTATGGCTCTTTTGGTCATATGCACAGCCACCATGGAACAAATACAACGGCTTCAGTCAACAGCAATGCACATTTTAATGGATTAACCCACACTGTCTTAAACAGAGCTGAAGGTATGGCCAAAGAGTGTAAGCTTAGAAGTCAGTCTCAAGCAGACCTTAGCAAGGACTCTGCTTACGAACTAAAGAAAGGTATGTCCAGCCTTTAATTCTGGATTCCTCTGCCAGTGTTGGGACTTACTTTAATTTATTGAATCGTAAAATGCCTTGACAGTTTACCTTTTCACCATCAAGAAAGTTTAGTCATTCAAAACATTCTAAACACCTAAAGGCCACTGCAGAATTATCTCTGGCTGGTCTCAGTATGTCTTACACCAGCTACAAGGAAATTCGGAATTTGTATTAATATGAACCTGTATATTTAATTGTAGCATTTTGTATTTAAATGAATCATCACTATCTTTGAAGTAAATTATGGAATTAAATCCTATGTACAATGATTTATGCTGTTTTTGTAATATAAATATATGAACTTTTTTTCTGAATTACTTCTTAGTGAATAATACAAATTTAACTTCCTTTTTTAAATGCCTTTTTTCTTTGCCTCTTTTTTTCTCACAGTCATATCATCAATTTATCTACCTTCTTGTAACTTACTTTCTTTTTTTTTTCTTTCTTATCTATTCTTTTTTCCCTCCTTTTATTCTTTTCATACAAATACTCCAATGTTTGTATGCATCATTTGCATGGGGAGTCTAATGAAAAGGCACGCAGCATTTATGTGTCGGTCCTCATTGGCTGTGAATGTGTTAACCTCATTAATTTTAACCAATGCCCCACTCCACGCTATGCAATCAAGCAGTGACCTTTACTAATGAATTCGATGTTATGCAGGAATCTTGGCATTACAAAGACTGTAGGAACTGAGTACAACCCAGATTGCTTTCATAATATATAAAACATACAATCATATGCACACACTGTTAATCTGTCTATTGCAATTTCTCAAACAAAGTCATTTTTCGGTTTGAGAAGAGGTAAAATTCTTGAGTGAACATGAGTTTCTTTTTCCAGAAGACAAGACTGGATAGAGGGCAGTCAGTCGTCCAGTGTAAGGTAAATCTAGGTCAATGCTCCGTTTCGCAGGTAGGTGTCGCTCTTGCGCTTGAATTCACTCTTTATTTGCATAGGTGTGAATAGCAGGCATATGAAAAAAGATAAAAATAAATAAATAAAAAATCTCCGATATGCAAATCATGATTTGGACAGAGAAAAGTATCAAGTATATTGAGATTCAAATCTGAAATAGGATTTACATGCCAAATCTCGAGCTAAGCATTTCAAATTTGTAATTACAGATTTTGTACCTAAACTTTTTTTAAGCCTGTCCAGCTTTTTCTTTTGTTTCTTTGTTTCTTTTTTATTTTTAAACAACCGGATAAAAGAAAATGGGGAGTAAAAGTTTTTTTCCCCTTAATAATTGTCACATTTATTTCACTCTCTGCGAAGGTAAAACAACGAATTTGGCCATCGTGGGCAACAATTCTGCATTTGTTCACTGTTTCTCTTCTCCGGTTTTTATTGCTATAAAAAAGTATTTTAAAAACTTCGATTTTTCAATAAATATTTTTAAGAGTGTCAAATAATTTTACATCAGTTCCCATATCATTCGCCAGTTAATTATTGTAATGCAAAACGCTGTAAAATAGGGCAAGGGTCTACAAGTTGTTATAGTACTAGCCCATTAATCATTTTCCTACAAATAAACATTGTAATAGTAGTGTCATGGTAACACACATTTAAATAGAACAACAAGAAATATCCTATTACATTAGTTGAATTCAAAACATGCATTTAGATATGGTAGGTGTACAGTATTGCTAAATAATATCACCCGATAATTTATTTCGTTAGAACAATAGAAAAAAGTTATTGACACATCGTGCATTCCTATTATTTTAGCGTCACGATCACTTTGAAAACACCATCTATATCATATTTATTGTCCACTTGGGAGAACTTTTTTCTTGTCTTTAGTTTAAAACAGATAAAATCAATGTCCACATGAAATCATCCCGAAAGTACAATTTCCAGTTTTTCTTTCCCGGATTTTTTAATGTTATGACAAACTATTTGTTAGTTCTGAATATATATTCTTATTAGTATTATTAAGTCACATCATATGATTCTGAAACATAATTCACGTTTGCAAATTGTTGTTTTTTAGCTATCGAAAATAGCAGTCTTGTTTGCATTCAGCTATTTGTTTTGTGAATTGGCCATTTAAGTAAAATCGTTTAAAATCGCTTCAACAACAAACTGATCTGTGCTAGCAGTTCAAAATGCAGAAGGGATATTACGATGCAATACATATTCGATACGTGCTCTCTAGTCAATTTATTGAATACGAACTATTTTAATCAATCAACATTTTATTTAAATATAATTATTTACTATTCAATATAATAATTTATACAGCTTGCACTCCAGGTAGGGGGACTTTCCGTTCTAATTTCCAGAGAAAAATAATATATTTAGCTTACTAGATTTAGAAAACAAATTCATATAGGGTTGCAGATGATTACAGAGCTACATTACATTTATTTAATACTTGTTCACTGCAACATCCTTTTTTATTATATGGTCCAAACTTTACTATGAAAACTAGCGTGGCACTTAATATGTATAAATCGATTATTAAACGTTTGACTGTTTGAAAACTTCTAATTTTATATTTTATATAAAATGATAGAAACTCTATTTGAACAACAAGATTCTCAATATTCGTTTGCAATTAATTCATAGAACGAATACGTTGGCATTACAGCATGTTATTCCTAGGATTAAAAGTAATGACCTGACCTACTGGTTTCGTTTGCCCAACTGCACTGCCATTATCGCTAGTGGTTTCCTTCAAAGCACATCCATATTGTATAGAGGATTTTCACTTTAATTAAATGATCTTCAAGTCTGCCCATGTGGAATGGTGGCCCATGTCAGAAGCCTCCAAGAATGAATCGAGTTACGTCTCTGCCTTCTTAGAATAAAGGAGCCACTTTACTCACCCACCTATAGAAGTCACTCCATTGACCTTCTACCTTTGACATTTTAGTCAAGAGAGGACTGTGCAGAAAACTGCTATGGACAACTTGTATAGAGGGGAGTTGCAAGTCACAGCGGCTTCTTTTAATGAGGCATAACAAAGCCTATAAAGTGTTCTCCCAAGTGTAGGGTCCACTATTGTGTCCCATGCCCACTCACTTTCCTTTAGTGTAGGCTGATTTGGCTCATTGTATTCTTTTAGTAATTCAGTAACTAAACCTACACTCTTGTGCTTTAGTGTTAGACTTCAGTTTGCCATCTAGAATCTAAAAAAAAAAAAATATATATATATGTATACATTTTGTTTTTCTTCTGCAAATGGAGCTGCATCTGCACTCATATTCATTTATACGTGTAATTTCATTTTGAAATAAGTTATTTAAATTTTCAAATACTATATATTCCATCATACAATTAAGTGCATTAAGGCTGCAATCACATGGATATAAACATTCTACTGATCTTATTATGCATGTTTTTCTATAGCACAAAAATTCCTGCCTAATAATCAGCAAATACTTGCATAAAACTGTCCTATTTTTATTTTCCCAATACCTGCATCTGGCATATATGTATATACATATGTCCTCAGGATGCAAATTTGTGGATTTTGTGTTACAGATCTGCATTTACTTTTCATGGTCATGTGAATGAGGCCTAACAAATATAACAAAACGTTTATATAATAATAATGAAGTCTCTCTCACCCACCTAAAATTGTGTAAAGCTAAACTTTTTTTGCAATGCTCCCCTATACAAAAACATAAAATTCATATACCAACAAGGTGCCTTTTCCCATTCAAAAAAAATGCTCTTACTTTGTACTACACAGAACAGTTTCTTTAAACCCACAATATGTTTTTCAGCTGCATGGTTAAAACATCTCCATTGACTTCCTCCATTTTTCTGTTCAGTTCACCCACTCACACTTCCAATTCTTCCTTTATTCCAAAGCACTTATACTGCCTTTTGTATGTGGCAAACAATAATCATATATAGCACACAATAAGCAAGATAAAGACACCTGCTTATGCTGGAATGTTTGGTACATTGCAAGTACTGTTTTATTGCTAATGAAAGGAATAAAGTTCTCTTTTTGTAACTGCATTATATAAATCTGTGCAGAGCTGGTATCAGACGAGATGGGGGCATTTTAATTTTAATGGATGGGCTTACTGACCATGTGAGAAATACTATGGGGTTGATTTAGTAAAACTGGAGAAAACTAAAATCTGGTGCAGCTGTGCATGGTAGCCAATCAGCTTTTTAACTTCAGCTTGGTCAATTAAAGCACTTGTTACCCCAACACTTCATATTCCTGATATGTGCCTGCTGTACTATGTACTTGTATGATGAAGTATGCTGTTCTTTTTGTATTGCTTCCTTCATTTGAAATCCCTGGCGTTCCTGCCTGTCCCCCGTTTTCCTATTAAAAACTGACCACACTAAGCAGAAGAGCACACTGTGGCCAGTTCTCTAGCTATGCTGGAAACTCAGGCTGCTCTCCTTCAATGATAAGACCTGTCCTGACATGCCCCCGCTGCACAGCCATTCACTGGGAAGCTCAGTGTGCTGCTGCTTCTCCTCCCACCAGCTTTTATGCAACTGAGAACAGAGGGGGGGGGGGAAGGTATTGATAATTTTATTTATATCTATACAAAACTGAATGGGTTGTTTCCCAAGGTGATTGTTTTCAATCACTTCAAGCTGTGACAACAAAAAATATGGAAGCACCAGATTTTGCACTCTCCAGTTCTAGTAAATCAACCCCTCTATGCAGGATATGTGAAGCTGAGTTGGTGGTGGGTGTGCACATAATTCATTTTGGCAATTTTTTGTAGCATATTACCATCCCATGATGCTACGATACTGTGAATTCAGGAATCCTGCTCCTTTTCATACATCAGAACCACATGCAAATAACATTATACCTATTTGGCTTACATCAGAAGTAGAGTAATTTTAAAGTAGTAACTCCAGTCCTCAAGGCACACCAACAGGTCATGTTTTCAGGATTTCCCTCAGATGAAACAGCTGTGGTAATTACTAAGGCAGTGAAACTGATCAAATCACCTGTGCAAACTCATGGAAATCCTGAAAACATGACCTGTTGGTGTGCCTTGAGGACTGGAGTTGAAAAACACTGCTCTAGATCTATGTGTATAGCAGCACATTTAATGTTTTTTTTTTCCTAATCATATTTTCTACCTTTTTGCAGATAAAGGCTCTGCTCAGTCTCTGCGCTGCTTCCCGAACTTCCTGTTAGGAAGTAGGCACTGTTACATCAGACATTACACAGGGGTGATTACAGGGAGATCAGCTGTCAATCCAAAAGCTGGTGGGTACAACAATGGTTTAGTTCACAGATGAAGCTATCAATGTCTGACTGTATTTTTGCATACACAACTTAAGCAGGTCATATATGGTGCAAATTTCTTTCCTGCAGCCACGGGTTGCAGGAAAGAAATTCACATGAATCCCCCATCCACACAAACAATGCTGACAGGGGATTCCCTCCTGCTGAGCAATTGTCTGCTCCCAAGATTCCTGCTGAACCGGCGAAGATTTGAACTGTATATGGCCAGCCTTAGTCATAGGAGCATACGGGTAAGTGTGGCTCCAGTGAGACACTGGAAGGTAATGAGGTACACTTGTACATAGGAAGACATTCATGTTCTTATTTTGTGGAAACGAGGGCATTGAAGGTAGCATGAAACAGCTATAAAAGATGAACTCCAGGATAAGCAAATATTGTCTAAATACAAGAGGCATGTGTATTCTCACTTGAACCATGGTGTACGTTTGTGTATTACTTACAGATCTGTGCAGTAATGCAGTATAAAATTGCTTCTGTGCAGAAGCTACCTGTAATAAAGACCAGTTACTGCTGCCCTCTCTCCTAGTGCAGGGTCAAACAGAATATATAATATTGGCACAAAGACTGCAATCAAAGATGTAAAAACCTTTTATCCAGGAAGGTGTTACAAAGTCCATGGGAGGGGGATAAGAAAAGTCATGTACAGGCGGTCCCCGGGTGACAAACAAGATAGGGACTGTAGGTTTATTTTTAAGTTGAATTTGTTTGTAAGTTGGAACAGGTACATTTTTTTTAAGTGTAGCTCCAGCCAAAACAATAATTTTTAAGTTTTTGGATAACATAGGGAAGGGGTAACAGCCCTGTAAGGTTTGTTTTGCTGTCTGTGCTTCTGTTTAGAAGATTTTACCTCACTTTCAGTCCCTATGAAAAATACATTTTGAAAAATTTGGGTTGTTGTGGAAACAAGGATTGGTGATAAAGCTTCAGTGGAGACACCTTTTTCCCATGATAACTCTTACAGGAGTGAATTTCCCTTCCTAGGGGTAAATTTCCTATCACTTCCTGTTGCCTCCCTCCGTTTGTAAGTAGGCGTTGTTTGTAAGTCGGATGTTTATAACTAGGGGACTGCCTGTATAGGGGTGGAGTGGATAAAGATATCCAGCAGTGATGATGAACCAGTCTAGCAGCTCAAGGCCAACCTCTTGTAGGAAGCAGAAGCAAAACTCAAATCATGTAAAAACAAACAAAGAGAGAGGTGCCTTCTAAGTGCAGACAGTACAAAAATTTAATAACATAAATGGTTAAAAACGCCGGTGACGTCACGTGGCGCTGCGGTTCACCTGCGGTCCAACTACAGTTTCCTGCTTCCTCCATACACACAGAGCTGATGGATGGCTATTACAGGGACTATATCAGTCAGTGGCCGGACTCAGCATGCCCAGGACTCATCTCTGCAGGATTTATAGTTTTATGCTGATTATTATTCACCCAATGTGAGTGTTTTTAACCTTTTAAGTTATTAAATTTTCATACTGTCTGCACTTAGAAGGCGCCTCTTTCTTTGTTTGCTCCTAGTGCAGGGTAACTGCTCTTGTCTCCTCCTCCTCCTGTAGTTTTCTGCATGCAGCCTGTAGAAGGTGGGGTCTGCTAGCTCCCTCTCACAGCTCGGCTTACTGCACAGGACATGTACAACACAGTGATGATGTTACTGCTATTTTTGCAAGATAATATTGGGTTTGCAAAGGCATTTGGTTAACACACAGGCCCTGATTTACTATACCTCCCAAATCTACTCCAGCAGTGCCTTAAAATAACTCCCAATTAAAGGCAATTACGACTTCAACTCTCACAAACTGGGAGCAAATCTACACACATCAGAGCTCTATTTTCCTGGAAAGATGCCTCTCAGATCACATGTTTTAAGCACTGGATGTCAACTGGCATCAAATTGTGGCTTCAGAATTCCTCCATTTAATGCTTGTATGCAAGTTCATTGCCATAAAAAAAAAACTTTACCACCCCCTCTCTCTAATTTTAACAGCCTTAGCCCTAGGGGACACGTATGAACCGAAAAAAAGAGCAGTGGTTTTAATAATGGTTAAAGTGAAAAAAAAAACCCAGAAAAAAATCAAAAAATATTCCTTTAACCACTTCAGCCCTGGAAGGATTTCACACTTTAGGACCAGAGCACTTTTTGGGATTTGGCACTGCGTCGTTTTAACTGACAATTGCATGGTCATGAGACTTTGTACCCAAAGGAAATTTGCATCCTTTTTTACCCACAAATAGAGCTTCCTTTGGTGTTATATGACCACCTCTGCGTCATTTCTGATCGCCGCTATAAATAAAAAAGAGTGTCAATTTTGCAAAATAACTAGCTTTTCTTACTTTTTGCTCACATACAAATCCAAAATAAATATCAAAAAACATTTTATTTCATCAGTTTTGGCAGATTTATAGTCTTCCTCATATTTTTGTTTTTAAAAATCGCAATCGGCGTTTATTGATTGGTTTGAGCAAAAGTCGCCGCGTTTACGGATGATTAGAATTCATTTCTGGGGTTTTTATTTATTTATTTATTACTAGTAATGCCGGCGTTCTGCGATTTTTAGCGGCACTGCGATATTGCGGCGGACATGTCAGACCATTTTGACACTTTTTTGGGACCATTGGCATTTATACAGTGATCAGTGCTATAAAAATGCACTGATTACTGTAGAATTGCCATTGGCAGTGAAGGGGTTAGCCTGGAGGGGGCGCTCTAAGGGTTAACTGTGTTCCCTAGGCGTGTTCTAACTGTATGGGGGCTGGGCTGACAGGGGGAGGGGAGTGATCATGGCTTCCATATACTGGAAGCCTGTGATCACTGCCCTTCCCGCTCTGTCAGAACGGAGAACCGTGTTTACATACACGGACCTCTGTTCTTTCACTGCGGGGGAGGGCCATCGCAGATAGCCGGCGGTGATCGAGTCCATCCTACCCGCTCCCTGGCCCCCCGGAACACAGTGAGCACTCCTCTGGTGGCGCGCACGTGCTCACAATGCTAGTTATTGCAGCCGCCGTCAGGTGAAGGCGGTTTGCGATAACGAACCACTTTGCTGCCATCACCCTGTGGCGGGCGGTCGGCAAGTAGTTAAATATGATGCTTGGGGGGTCCCCTTAGTATGGATCTCTGTGATGTTTAGAACAGTGCCACCGCAAAATGACATTTGTAAAGGAAAAATTGTCATTTAAAATCGGTCATGGCTGGAATGCATTGCTGGTTCCCTGCAATATAGATAAAGATCATTAAAAAAGTATTTCATTGGGGGTCCCCCCCCAGTCCATACCAGGCCCTTCTGGGGACGAGTGAGGAGTGAGCGTGCCCCCTCTGAACCCTATCAGGCCACATGCCCTTAACGTGGGGAGGGTGCTTTGGGGTCTGGTTTGGATTTTGGGGGACCCCAATGCCATTTTTCAAAAATTTGGGCATGGGGTTCCCCTTAAAATCCATACCAGACCTGAAGGGCCTGGTACAGACTTTGCGAGGGACCCCTAACCAAAATTTGTGTTCAATTTTGGTGTGGAGTTCCTCTTAATATATATGCCAAACCCTTATCCGAGCGTGCATGCACTGTATATAGTCTACACAGTGGTGTAGTGGTTAGCACCGGTTTCCTCCCACACTCCAAAGACATGCAGGTAGGTAAATTAGATCCTGTTTAAATTGGCCCTAGTATATGTATGAATGTGAGTTAGGGACCTTAGATTGTAAGCTCCTTGAGGGTAGGGACTGATGTGAATGTACAATATATATGTAAAGCTCTGAGTAAATTGACAGCACTATATAAGTACCTGAAATAAATAAATACACTGAATGCAGAGTATTATATATACCATACTGTACATATATATTAATATGCCACTGCCTAACCTTTTGCTATCTCCTCAAATGTTTTCACTATATTCGGCCGCTGTGTCAGTGGCCTTATATAGTGTGGGCGTGGACTCAGATCCGCTGAGCAATGATTGGCCAAAGGCACCCTGCCTTTGGCCAATCATGGCTCTCACAGCAGAGCATGGTGTGATTGGTCAAAGCACGCAGGTCATGTGCATGCTTTGGCCAATCAGCGGGCAGCATCCCCCCACAATTCCACTGCATTATGGGACGCTCAAATTTTCCACGAGTGCCCCATAATGTTCAGGATTCGGCAACCCCCTGATGTTCACGTCGAACATACCTTTGACTCGAACTGGGGGACCATCCCTATTGACCATGGGTGTACATCTCGAGACACTTTTTTAACATAAAAGATTGGACAAAAAATTTCTCCATTTTAAAAAATATTTTTACACTTTTTAGGTGAATGGGTATGATGTATCCAATACCCATTCACATGAGGGGGGGGGGGGGGGGCAGGAACTGGTGGCCCCTTGTTAATGGGGCTTCCACATTCCAATCAGCCCCCCAACCGCAGACCCCAACAACCACGGTTGTCGGGAAGAGGCCCTTGTCCCCATCAACATAGATACAAGATGCTTTGGGGTGGGGGATGCAGAGCCCCCCCACCCCAAAGCACACACCCCCTCATGTTAAAGGCATGTGGTCTGGTTTGGTCCAGAAGGGGGGCGAGCCCTCACTTGTGCCCCCCATCCTGACCTTCAGGTTGCATGCTCAGAAAAGGTCTGGATTTTGGGGGGATCCCCCGCCGTTTTGTAAAAAAATTTGGAGTGGGCTTCCCCTTAAAATTCATCCCTGAGCCAAAGGGCTTGGTATGAATTGGGCAGACAATACATTATAGCCGCAAGCAAGTTGAAATTATATTTTTGATTAATGTAGGGGAGGATGTGGGAGCTATATGTGGTGTGGGTGAGGTTCATTGATTTATTTGGCGTCACCACACAATTGTTTCCAGCTCATGTGCACACAACACTTCCTGTTTACAGCCACATTACACTTCCTGCTGATGTATATCTGTAAGAACTATGCAAATATAAATGAGAAGATGACTTATCAGTGCTGGTTCACACTAGTGCGATGTGGGAACCCTGCAAATCCACTGCAGGTTCCCGCATTGCAACCGGCTTAGACAGTTCACACTGCTATATGCAAACTGCTGGTTGAGTCAATCGAAAGCTAATGACACCCCCAAATCAGTTTGCAGATCGCACTGCAAACTGCAAATTCAGACAGGAATCAGATTGCATGGATGTGAACATACATGTGATCTCATTCTGCTGCGTAACAAGAAAGGGTCCTGTGCGAGTTTGGTCAGGATGCGATGCAAATTCAGCCATACTATCTGTATGGCTGAATTTGCATAGCACAGATCGCATGTGATTTGCACTGCGGTGTGAATCACATCCAATTTTGGACACCGCAGCAGTGTGAACCTCCCCTAAGGAAGGTAATCCACTTCCCCAAAACCACTACCCCCCAAAACTAATTTAAAAAGTAAGTTACAAAAGAGAACAACAACAAGCAAAATCAATTTCATTTTATTTTGACTGCAAAACACCAGTATGTACATATACTGGCATTAAAGTATTTACAGTAGAAGAGTTGAAGCTGTAATAGCTGCAAAGGGTGGGCAAACTCAATATTGAACCCTACGGACTAAGACTGGGATGCCATTAAAGTTCATGTGCATGTAAAGGCAGGCATCCCCATTGCCTAGCTAGTATATCTGCCAAGATTTGCAATGGTGGTGGAACCCTCCTACACATAAATACTACATTTATACATAATTTAGGTAAGGCCCTAAGTCATGTTTAACAACATAGAGAGGACAAACAACATCTCTCCATGAAGTGGCATGCTTGGGAATCGAACTCAGGACATCTGCAATGGTAGACAGAATTGCTACCTTTTAAACCACGGGGATACTACATGTCAAGTCCTCCTACACATAAATACACAGATACTGCATGTCTACAAATATATAGGAGTTAATCTTCTAAATGTAATCTGTGATTTTTGGTGTGAATACAAAAACACTGCGCTCAACAAAAACAAAATAAATGAATAAATAAATACAATTACACAGGTAATTAAAACAGTTAAAATCGCATGTTTCCTTAAAACGAACTTCCTACCGCCCGGCTGTACAACGCTCCTCTCATCCACCTCCTGAGCGTCCCAGCCGTCGGCTCTCTGAGCCCTGTGATCAAGTCGGAAGTGACGAAACGCGTCAGTGCGTGGCCACAGGGTGATCTGAGGTGAAGCATTGTGCCGACGGCTGGGACGCTCAGGAGGTGGATGAGAGGAGCGCTGTACAGCCGGGCGGTAGGAAGTTCGTTTTAAGGAAACATGCGATTTTAACTGTTTTAATTACCTGTGTTGTGGTGGTGATCCTTATGAAGTAGATCTGGGAGGAGCCTTGCTTTCTGGGGAAAGACAAGCTGATTCACCTTCTGATCTCTGTGTACCGAGTCCTTGTGGAGGTGACCCTTGAGAAGTTGATGAGCCCTCTTGTTGTGGAAAGATGAGCCGTTATACCTTCTGATTTCTGGTGAGCCCCCAAAGTGTGCACATGCATGCGGTGATCAGTGGTGGAGGACTTTGTTTTGAAAACATCACAACTGCTTCAATTTAAAGAGGACTTTTGCACCTTATACATATTGTTGCACTTTTTGATATTTTTGCACTAGCACTTTTTCCTTATATTTATGTGTATGGGTTTTATGAATTAACTCTAGCGCTGCTTTTTGCTATTACCATTTATAGCAGACTTCTTTCACTGTGATTTTTGGTGGTTCTTGCTGCGTGAGCATAGAATAGTAATGTTTTATATAGGGTAAAATAGTGCCCCAGAGGAGTGTGTCCGCGGCTCGGGCAGACCCGATGTCCGCCGGTGAGCCGCGATGAGCTGCTACAGCCAAAGAGCGGGGAACCGCCGATGTAAACACGGCGGTTCCCGGCTCTTTCAATGGGGACATAGGAGATCTACTTAGATCTCCTATGTCCATGTTAGCCCAGCCCCCCCCCCACAGTTAGAACACGCCCAGGGAACACAGTTAACCCCTAGATCCCCCCACTGCAGGTTAACCCCTTCACTGCCAATGACATTTATACAGTAATCAGTGGACATTTACATTTCTGATCGCTGTATAAATGTCATTGGTCCCAAAAAAGTGTCAAAAATGTCCGACATGTCCACCCCAATATCACAATACCGCTAAAAATCGCAGATCGCCGCCATTACTAGTAAAAAATAAAAAAAAAATAAAAACCCCAGAAATGAATTATCATCACCCGTAAACGCGGTAACTTTTACGCAAACCAATCAATAAACGCCGATTACAATTTTTTTACCCAAAATATGAGGAAGAATATAAATCGGCCAAAACCGATGAAAAAAAGATTTTTTTTAGATTTTTTGGGGATTTGAATTTTAGCAAAAAGTAAGAAATATTGTTTTTTTTTTTTTGCAAAATTGTCGCTCTTTCTTTGTTTATAGCAGTGATCAGAAATGACGCAGCGGTGATCAAATACCACCAAAAGAAAGCTCTATTTGTGGGAAAAAAAGGACGCAAATTTTGTTTGGGTACAACGCTGCACGACCGCGCAATTGTCAGTTAAAGCGTCGCAGTGCCGAATCGCAAAAAGTCCTCTGGTCCTAACATGGGAAATTCTTCCGGGGCTGAAGTGGTTAAACAGGCTGGACACCCATAACCGCAATGTGGTAAAACAAAATTCCTGAGGTGAAATTGTGATGAATGTGTGGCTCACCTGGCCATTTGGAAATAAAGCATGCATACAATGTACAACCAATAAACAAGTGAATATCGCATAACAGTGGGAGCTCTGTGTGTCTCAAGGCTGGACCCACAGGCAATAAAGTGATTACACAGGTAAAACCTAAATGTCAGATAAGTGAATGTCTATAAAATGCAGACAAAAAATAAAAAATAAAATTGTGATCTAAAAAATACAAAAGACAAAAAAATATCCAATAAATCCCAAAAAATTTTAGATGCTGAATAGAAAACCAGTGAATACAGCTTCAAAACAATGTTCAAAACGTGACTTTCTTCTATCAATTCTTTTTTTCTTTTTTCCTCCACCAGGGTGATACTCTTGTGCCTACGTATGAAATTTAATCAAGTGAATTCTCACTCAAGTGCCACCTCTAAGTGTTCTAACTTCTCACCTGAGGTGTGCTAGATATATAGCACATAAAGGTTTCTTTATATTATGAGTATCAGGGTCCGCCACTAGGGGTCCTCTGTCTCTCTTCCACTGTTAATCCTCTGTTATCTATGTAGATGGGATCCGTCATATGCTGTCTGCAAGCTCCAGTGTAACCATCACAGGGATGTATATAGAAAACAAAACACCTCCTCGTGGTGCAAATACCATTTAAAATGTTTATTTAAAACATAGAGATAAAATACACTCACATTTAAAGGCAAACAGTATTCCTCTCTCCACGAGCGCCAAGCTCGTCTCTGTGTAAACTGTGATGCACCTCTCCTGTCGCCTTATGCGTTATGTCACGCGACACGTGACTTCATCAATGGGGAATAAATAGATAACAGAGGATTAACAGTGGAAGAGAGACAGAGGACCCCTAGTGGCGGACCCTGGTACTCATAATATAAAGAAACCTTTATGTGCTATATATCTAGCACTCCTCAGGTGAGAAGTTAGAACACTTAGAGGTGGCCATCCCTAAAGGGCAATGATTGCCATCCCTCGTGGGGTCTAGTGGGCTAACCTGGTGGTCATGGGTGGGCATCCTTGGTGGTACTGGGTGGGCATCCCTGCTGGCCATGGGTGGACATCCCTGGTGGTGAAAAACCTTGAGACCTTACAACTCCTTTAACCACTTCAGCCCCGGAAGGATTTAACCCCTTCCTGACCAGAGCACTTACGGAACTGCACTGCTTTAACTGATAATTGCACGGTCGTGCGACGATGTACCCAAACACAATTTTTCATAATTTCCCCCCCCAAAAATAGAGCTTTCTTTTGGTGGTATTTGATCACCTCTGGGGTTTTTATTTTTTGCACTACAAATAAAAAAAGACTGAACATTTTGAAAAAATAAATGTTTTTCTTTGTTTCTGTTACAAAACTTTGTAAATAAGTATGTTTTCTCCTTCACTGATGAGCACTGATGAGGCTGCACTGAGGGGCACTGATGAGGCAGTACTGTATGGCACTGATGAGATGGCACTGATGAGGTGGCACTGATGATGAGGTACTTATATGCAGCACTGACAGGCAGCACTAATAAGCAGCACTGATGGGCACTGATAGGTGGCACTGATCTACAGCACTGATGGGCACTGATTGGTGGCACTGATGGGCACTCATAGGCAGCACTGATGGGCACTCATAGGCAGCACTGATAGGCACTGATGGGCAATGATAGGTGGCACTGATGGACACTCATAGGTGGCACTGATGGGCCACACTGGAGGGCATGTACAGGCAGCACTAATAGATGGCACTGATAGGCAGCACTGATCAGAGGCACTGGCAGGCATCACTGATGGGCACAGGGTGCCATCCCTAAAGGGCAATGTTTGCCATCCCTCGTGGGGTCTAGTGGGCTAACCTGGTGGTCATGGGTGGGCATCCTTGGTGGTACTGGGTGGGCATCCCTGCTGGCCATGGGTGGACATCCCTGGTGGTGAAAAACCTTGAGACCTTACAACTCCTTTAACCACTTCAGCCCCGGAAGGATTTAACCCCTTCCTGACCAGAGCACTTACGGAACTGCACCGCTTTAACTGATAATTGCACGGTCGTGCGACGATGTACCCAAACACAATTTTTCATAATTTTTCCCCCCAAAATAGAGCTTTCTTTTGGTGGTATTTGGTCACCTCTGGGGTTTTTATTTTTTGCACTACAAATAAAAAAGACTGAACATTTTGAAAAAATAAATGTTTTTCTTTGTTTCTGTTACAAAACTTTGTAAATAAGTATGTTTTCTCCTTCACTAATGAGCACTGATGAGGCTGCACTGAGGGGCACTGATGAGGCAGTACTGTATGGCACTGATGAGATGGCACTGATGAGGTGGCACTGATGATGAGGTACTTATATGCAGCACTGACAGGCAGCACTAATAAGCAGCACTGATGGGCACTGATAGGTGGCACTGATCTACAGCACTGATGGGCACTGATTGGTGGCACTGATGGGCACTCATAGGCAGCACTGATGGGCACTCATAGGCAGCACTGATAGGCACTGATGGGCAATGATAGGTGGCACTGATGGACACTGTATTATATATAGGAAGACTGCGCTAACCCTAGTAATCACTGCGCCCCTTTTTTTTATTTTCAATATATTTTTATTAAATTTTTTGAAAGACAACAAGAAGAAGACCACAACCGCATTTGTCTGTTGACATAGAAGATGCATGTACATCAAAACATACGATTTACAACGAAGGTTTGGACATGAGGATCGGTTTGTTTGGAGAGTAAGCTAAATAGAACTCTAGTTAGGCGATATCAGAACCCCTCTACCTATAGAGGTTACTGTTACAAGGGGACCATGAAACTAGGCCACCATATTGGGTTAAGACTAAACATAAACGTGGAAGACGTATCCAAAGGAAGTATGTGATAACTTATGATGAGAAATTAGTTATCTACAGTCAACCACGTAAACGGGCCACTAAGTGAGGGCGGCCTCACTGACCACTTTTGTGAAAAGCCTCGAGCAGAGGGCCTCGGAAGCTAGGTCCTCCCCCCAACACCCACATGGGGACTCACTGTGTCGGGGAAATGGACCCAACCTCCCCAGCCCCCCCACGGAGGTCGGAAATATTAGGCCCAAATAAAGATAAACTAGAACATAAACCAAACATTGAAACAGCTGAACCTTTTGAGAGAAAGGTAAGGGGAATGGAACCTTCTGTTCTCATTAAGGCACCGAGTAATAAGAAGAAAAATAAAAAGAAGTGCATCTATATCAACAGATCAGTGTATAAGTACAGAAGAGAAAAAGAAGAAAAGAGGAAGAATATAGAAATTAGAAATAAAGGAGATAATGATGAGAGTATGAGTGCGTCGCCATACTGTGAACAGGAAGACTGGGAACACTAGAGGCCTGGAATCAGAGAGATGCCCACAAACCTAGCCCACGGCTCCCAAATCATCTCAAATTTGTGGACATTATCCAGAAGGATACTGGCTAGTTTCTCTTGAGTCATAAGCCATGAAATTTTCCGGATTGCAGCCTTCGAGGAGACTCGGTCAAGCTTCGTGGTTTCGATTGTCTTTTAACTAAGTAAAGTAAGACCATCCTCGGTTTTAGTGCCAACGTTCTCGGACCTTCGAACTGGCTCAGAGGAGCTTCCGACGTTAGGCCTTTTAAAGTACCGAATACTGAGTTCTCTTTGATCGGTCATAGGAAGACCTATTACAGGTGTTTAAACTCTACTAAACCCTCGGCACCCGATCCAAACACCCGTAGAGAGACTAAGGTCCGGAGATCACAAGGGTCAGAAGGACAAGTGTCATACCGCTGCGTGAGTATGAGAGTAGTAATAGAGGAAATAAAGATTAAAGATATAAGAAGGAGAAAAGAAGAAAAAGAGAAG
>BLSH010351781.1:7842-22305 GCA_018402905.1 Glandirana rugosa | reverse complement strand
GGTAGAATCATGGGATCATGGACAGTGATCGGGTAGACTCATAGGTTCATGGACAGTGATCGAGTAGACTCATGGGCTCATGGACAGTGATCGAGTAGACTCATGGGATCATGGACAGTGGTCGGGTAGACTCATGGGTTCATGAATAGTGGTCGGGTAGACTCATGGGTTCATGGACCGTGGTCTGGTAGACTCATGGACTCATGGACAGTGATCTGGTAGACTCATGGGCTCATGGACAGTGGTCGGGTAGTCTCATGGGCTCTTGAAAAATGCTCGGGTAGTCTCATGAGTTCATGGAAAATGGTCGAGTACAATCCTTTCTTTTCTAAACGGACCACTTCAGTCCGGTACAAGACCTGAAAAAACGGCTCAAAACGTCAAGTGGCTGACAGGTGCAGGGAGCTTAAATAGAGCTATTTGGTGAACTGCAAAACTCGGCAAAAAAGTCCAGAACATGGCCTGACTTCACCAGGCAAATCTTTTCTTTCCTAACATGAGCTGGTAAAAGGTACTTGAGTACTCTGATGGGCTCGTAAAAAGTTCTCGGGTACTCTGATGGGCTGGTGACAGGTACTCGGGTACTCAGATGGTCTAGTGACAGGTACTCAGGTACTCAGATGGTCTGGTGCCAGGTACTTGGGTACTCAGATGGGCTGGTGATAAGTACTTGGGTACTCAGATGGGCTGGTGACAGGTACTAGGGTACTCAGATGAGCTAGTGACAGGTACTCGGGTACTCAGATGAGCTAGTGACAGGTACTTGGATACTCAGATGGGCTAGTGACAGGTACTAGGGTACTAAGATGGGCTAGTGACAGGTACTAGGGAACTCAGATGGGCTAGTGACAGGTACTAAGATGGGCTAGTGACAGATACTCGGGTACTCTGATGGACTGGTGACAGGTACTCGGGTACTCTGATGGGCTGGTGACAGGTACTCGGGTACTCGGATGGGCTAGTGACAGTTACTAGGGTACTCAGGTGAGCTAGTGACAGGTACTCGGGTACTCAGATGGGCTAGTGACAGATACTAGGGTACTCAGATGGGCTAGTGACAGGTACTCAGATGGACTGGTGACAGGTACTCAGGTACTCAGAAGGGTTGGTGACAGGTACTCGGGTACTCTGATGGGTTGGTGACATGTGCTTGGGTACTCTGATGGGTTGGTGACAGGTGAGGTTAACTCCCTCCAGGGGGGAACCAGTGTAAGCAATGACATTAACTTGGCCAACATCTCAGTTATTCCGAAACTGGGCAAGGATCCCTCAGATGTGAGTAACTATAGGCCCATTTCCTTGATCAATAACGATTTAAAAATTCTACTAAAATTTTGGCTAACAGAATGTCCTCATTTATAGATAAATATATCCATAGGGATCAGGTGGGATTCATTCCAGGGAGACATTGTCCGGATCAGATCCGTAGAGCTGTGGACCTCATCTCGCTTCTCGGATCTGGATGGGATGGCGGTCAGCCTCAAGAGGGGTTCATATTATCTGTCAACCTACAAAAAGTGTTCGATACGATTGAATGGTCATACATGATTGATGTCCTAGGACGATGGGGGTTCGGCCCTCGATTCCTGCAAATCCTTAAAGCATTATATTCCACTCGCAGTGCAAGAATTAAGTTGCAAAACTACCTTTCAGAGCCGCTCCCCATCTTCAGGGCAACCAGACAAGGATGCCCGCTTTCTCCATTGATCTTTGACATCGCCATTGAACCCCTGGCGATTGCTATTAGGGATCTCCCTGACATCTGGGGAGGGAGATGCGGTCGACACTCTCATAAGTGTGCCCTATTTGCAGACGATCTTCTGCTATTTATCACCTCTCCCCTCGTATTGGTCTCTAATATTGTCAAACTACTGCAGAAATTTGGCAGAGCCTCAGGCTTGAGAGTAAATATGGCCAAATCTGTGGCTCTTAACGTCAATGTCCCTGAGAAGGTAGTCCAACAAATTAAGGACCTCTACCACCTTCCCTGGAGCCAAACTCAAATTCCCTACCTTGGTGTCAAATTAATGTCCACTATAGACCATTTATATAGCGTTAATTATCCCCCTCTATTCAAACAATTCACAGAAGACCTCGCCAGCTGGGGGAGGTTAGGCCTCTCTTGGCTGGGGAGGGTGAGCTCGATCAAGATGACCCTCCTGCCAAGGATACTTTACCTGTTTAGATCCTTAGCCATCCCGATCCCAAAGTTCCACTTGCACAAACTCCAGTCCCAGATCAAGAAATTCATCTGGGGCAATAAGGGCTTCAGGTGCCCTGCTCAGGTTCTCTTGAGACGATGCACTCAAGGAGGTTTTGGGCTCCCGAACCTTTGGAGGTACTAAACTGGCTCAATTTTCAATTATTTACGCACAGAGCAATAGACCAGACTGGGTGGGGATAGAGAGACAGGCGGTTCCTCTCAATACTATAGATTTCCTGGTGTGGGCTCACCCCAAATTGAGACCCCGATCCTGTCCCCGACGCTCTCCCATTCGATGGCCCTCTGCGACTCTATTTTCAGTACCACAAATTTAGCCTCTAGCATACGCCCCCTGCAGCATCTCTTCAACAACCCTTGTTTTCCCCAAGGTCAGGATATCTGAGCTTTTGAGTGGTGGACCAACAAGGGCCTATACAGAATAGGACATTTTCCCTCCACTTCGGGCCCGGTGTCCCCGGAGTACTGCTCCAGTAAATTAGACATGCCCCCGTCGGAAAGGTTTTGATTTCAACAAATTCACCATTTTGTTTCCTCCCTGTGGAAAGCTAAACCTGTGCTCGCGGGAGCTACCTCCTATGAGAGGTGGTGTTCGGAGATCTCCAACCAGAAAGAGGGCATCTCCACAATATATGCATCACTGACGGAACATCACGATAAACCTCCTCATGCCAAGAGCTGGGAGAGGGAATACTTCAACCTACTGTCATGACCCGTTTCTCGCTCCGTCTAGGTGGTGCTTCCCTGGTGTCCCTTTCTCTCCATCTTTTCCTCCTTCCTAATTTCCTTTCTTCCCCTCTCTTCTTTTTTTTATGGGGTCTTTACCCCACAGTTTCGCTCAGTTTTAAATTTAAAGGCACTCAGCATGGAGTTGGCCCCACGGGGCCGGCCCAACCCAAGTGCACACTTTATGTTATATACTGTTATTGGAAAACTAATTGTTGCTGTTTTGTGTGCCGAAATACCGGGGGGGGGTGGCCCGGCCCCTTCTCTCGACGCAGCTTGATCCCAGATGGGGTGTCGGGAGAGGGGTCTGGGGACAATCCCTCGGCTATCCACCAATGGCCTTGAATCAGTCTATGCTCACAATGGTCCTTGCTTTAGATACATGTTTGTGATTACTCCTGTATTCTTGTATGACTTTAATATCTTTCAGTGCTGTTATTATTTTGCACCTGTGAAAATTTAATAAAAAAATCTTCAATTAAAATATTGAAATAAAAAAAATACATGTACTATTCTTACCAGTACTGCCTCTGTTGAATAGAAACTTAATTTCATTCCAGAGTTATGATCTCTATGCAGAACTCATGATCTGCAGCATCCAAAGCCTCCAGGTGTGTAGGATTCCTTCATCTACCTACTGTGAGCTGAGGTTCTACACACCAACTGCTATGTCACTGGTATGTTCATACCTCTCTGAATTAAGGGAACCACAGCACACAGGGGCTAAATGTAGGCATCTTTAACACCCAGAAGTGGCAGATGCTGAACATTCTAGAATCTTTTGATATGTCTTTTATATTTGCTTGGAGTTCAGCTTAAAATCTGTGGCTTTACAGTCAAACTTAATCTGTGGTTGGACACAAAAGTATCTCACACCTTGCATCAAACCCTTATATTACCTATGCCGAATCCTTACAGTGCAAGGATGTTAGGGCCAAAATAAACTATTTGGGATGAATTTAGTGCAAGCAAAAATGCTGCTTTTTTATTTTCCTTGCTTGTGATTGGGTAGTCTTTGCAAAGTGAAGCTTTACCTCATTACTAAGCTCCGGAGCAACTGCACTTGTAGAGCAACTGCGCTTTGCAAAGTGAACAGTGTATTTGCTTTTAGTAAATCAACCCTATATGTCAAATAGATCAGTAGATAGAAAGAACTAGCTAGTCAGTCATATGCATATATCCTTTTCTTCCTGTAAATATCAAACTTGGTCTCCCCTACTGCTCACGACTCTTTTAACTAACACGTTACGGCAACCCCCAAGAGTTGAGACTTTATAGGAAAGACTCTCAAATATCATAAAAGTAATTTTATTGAATTAATTTAAAATACCAAGATCGAATAGAAAGGGTTCACATGATAAAATGATAAAATGGTGTACATACATACACAATGAACTCATAAGGGTTTGTACATGAAGACAAAACAATATAGTAATGCAGATACAAATGCAATCAATATGAACCCTAAGGTCCAATGAAAGAGTACCTGCGCCAAACAGATGTCACCCAAATAACATCCACTCCTTATCAAGGAATGGATTGAATAACCAAAAGCTGCTGCTATAAATAAAAGAACATAACATAACAATCATCCAGGTTAAAGTAAAGTAAACCTAAAATGTAGCAGCGCTAAATCATCATATTGCATGACAATGGTTAAAAAACACTTAAAAGTCTATTTTAATCAGTGAGTCCATGCAATCATTGATACATGTGGTCTTCAATGTTATATATCAGATGATGCCACCACCACACCTCGTGACAAATTGGGGTCTGCCCCTATGTGGAGGAACTCACCAGATGAATGAATAAGGATCGCCCAAAAAATATTAATCACTGGTCGTCCTGCATGGATGTTAAGGTAGATCTATACTGACTCTCTCCTCAATCTCATGCTGTATTAACCATCAGCCCATAAATGATCCTTTAATAAATGGAGCTCACATGGTGCATTATCTCACATGACATTTATTGAAAAACACACCACAAATCAACCCCTCACTGGGGTGCGCACTTACATCACAAAGTTTAAAACCAAGCTGTAAACAATGTAAATGAACAAAGCAGAAACAACCCTTCTAACCACCCGTAGGAACGACCAACCGGCAATGATCCTGGGTGAAGAGATGTCCTGCTGCATGTCTGATTGTTGGAGTAGCCGCGTGGTCACGCCCTGACGTGCTTCATCATCACTTCATCTGAAGGCGTGGCGTGGAGTGACGCCTCTCAGAAATAACCGTTCAAAGTCCTCTCCCTTAACAATTAATATGATCTTATGCATACAAGCTCATGCCGGCTGCTAGTTGCCACCTCAGCAATTGATCACATCGGATCCAATCGCAGAATGTGTATGAAAACTGCTGATTAAAATGTTTGATCGTTAAAAAATTTGATCCTCTCGGACCATAGCCTGCCATGTTTATATATTAAGGCTTCAAGTCTACATTATAAATCTAATTAGAATGAAATATAACTAGTTGTGCAAAAATTAATTAAAATTTACATAAAAACATTTATTTTGGCACTAGCAGGCGACAAATCAACCCCTACCAGACACTGCACCTTAACTTACAGCCGTCTGCCAGGAAACAGTATTAACACATAAAATTGATGAATATCATATAATAAAATTTCTGCCCTGTGAAGGCAGTGTGATTATACAGGGTCTATATAGCGGGATGTACAGGGTGGGCCATTTATATGGATTCACCTTAATAAAATGGGAATGGCCGGTGATATTAACTTCCTGTTTGTGGCACATTAGTATATGTGAGGGGGGAAACTTTTCAAGATGGGTGGTGACCATTTTGAAGTCGGTCATTTTGAATCCAACTTTTGTTTTTTCAATAGGAAGAGGGTCATGTGACACATCAAACTTATTGGGAATTTCACAAGAAAAACAATGGTGTGCTTGGTTTTAACGAAACTTTATACTTTCATGAGTTATTTACAAGTTTCTGACCACTTATAAAATGTGTTCAATGTGCTGCCCATTGTGTTGGATTGTCAATGCAATCCTCTTCTCCCACTCTTCACACACTGATAGCAACACCGCAGGAGAAATGCTAGCACAGGCTTCCAGTATCCATAGTTTCAGGTGCTGCACATCTCGTATCTTCACAGCATAGACAATTGCCTTCAGATGACCCCAAAGATAGAAGTCTAAGGGGGTCAGGTCGGGAGACCTTGGGGGCCATTCAACTGGCCCACGACGACCAATCCACTTTCCAGGAAACTGTTCATCTAGGAATGCTGGGACCTGACACCCATAATGTGGTGGTGCACCATCTTGCTGGAAAAACTCAGGGAACGTGCCAGCTTCAGTGCATAAAGAGGGAAACACATCATCATGTAGCAATTTCGGCATATCCAGTTGCCTTGAGGTTTCCATTGATGAAGAATGGCCCCACTATCTTTGTACCCCATATACCACACCATACCATCAATTTTTTGGTTCCAACAGTCTTGGAGGGATCTATCCAATGTGGGTTAGTGTCAGACTGATAGCGGTGGTTTTGTTTTTTAACTTCACCATTCACATAAATGTTTGCCTCATCACTGAAAAAAATCTTCTGCGTAAACTGAGGGTCCTCTTCCAATTTTTGTTTTGCCCATTCTGCAAATTCAGTGCGCCGATCTGGGTCATCCTCGTTGAGATGCTGCAGTAGCTGGAGTTTGTAAGGGTGCCATTTGTGAGTAGCTAATATCCGCCGAAGGGATGTTCGACTAATGCCACTCTCCAGTGACATGCGGCGAGTGCTACGCTGTGGGCTCTTGCTGAATGAAGCTAGGACAGCCACTGATGTTTCTTCATTAGTGACAGATTTCATGCGTCCATATTTTGGCAAATCCAACACTGAACCAGTTTCACGAAACTTAACAAGCAGTTTGCTAACTGTATCATGGGAGATGGGTGGTCTCGTAGGCTGTCTTGCATTGAAATCTGCTGCAATGACCCGGTTACTGCGTTCACCAAACATCAACACAATTTCTATCCGCTCCGCACGTGTTAACCTCAGCGACATGTCAATGGCTGTAAACAAAGAAAAACTTGTAAATAACTCATGAAAGAATAAAGTTACATTAAAACCAAGCACACCATTGTTTTTCTTGTGAAATTCCCAATAAGTTTGATATGTCACATGACCCTCTTCCTATTGAAAAAACAAAAGTTGGATTCAAAGTGACCGACTTCAAAATGGCCACCATGGTCACCACCCATCTTGAAAACATACTAATGTGCCACAAACAGGAAGTTAATATCACCGACCATTCCCATTTTATTAAGGTGAATCCATATAAATGGCCCACCCTGTACATCCTGCTATATAGACTAGGTAAATAAAATCACTAATACCACCACCCCCCCCCCCCCCCCCCCGGGGCAGTGTCCCAACAAACCCTCCATCTATAGACCTGTAACTATCAACAGATACCAATCATGTTTTTTACACCATATCGTCAAGAATTATTAATAAAGGGATATTCATAAGGGAATTCTCATCTAAGAGTTACTAATGAAGGAGTTCACATGTAATTCAACATTCATACCCTTAGGCTCAAGTGTATCAGCCAGATAAATCTATTTTGTTTCACTTTAAGAAATTTCCCTCGCTTTATTTACTCCCCTCCAATTCGGAGCTAGTTTCTCAATGCCCCAAAATATCAATCCTGAGGGGTCTCTATTATGTTTAGTGAGAAAGTGCCTGGAAACACTATGGTCCTTATAACCTGCTATAATATTGCTGATATGCTCGGATATTCTCTTCCCTAGTGTTCTCTTAGTGCGACCAATGTACATAAGGTTACAGGGGCATTGAAGAGCATACACTACATAAGTCGACCCGTATGTTGTAACCTCCTTGATTGCAAAATTCCTCCCATTGGCGGATGATGTAAAATGGGTAAAATTCCGCAAATGTGTGTGCACCTGTCTGCAAGATAGACACCTCCGGCAAGCAAAAAAAACCCTTTTATGCCAAAACATTCGGGGTCGCACCGGGGGGTCTATTACTTTCTTCACAAGTCTATCAGCGAAACAGGGGCTTTTCTGTATATAAACACAGAGTCAGTAGTAAACTCATTTTTAAGATGCCTATCCAAACCCAGTATGGACCAATGTTTCCTGAAAATGGATTCCACTTCCAGATACTGGGCATGGAGCCCACTGAAAAATCCCCACTCAAATTTGTTAGTGGGAACACTATCTATATTTTCTAAACACCTGCTCCTGGGAACTGACTCCACCTCTTTCAGTATTCGATCCAAATGTTCTGGCTTATATCCCTTCTCTAGGAAACGCTCATTAATCACCTTTGCCTATTCAGTAAAGTCCGTTAGGTTAGTACAATTTCTTTTCACCCGCATTAGTTGAAATTTAGGGATGTTCTTCAACCAGACCAGATGGTGGCCACTCTGAATGGCTAAATAACTGTTCTGGTCAGTTGGCTTGAAGAACACCTTGGTCATTAATTGGTTATCTTTGAGAATAATAGTGAGGTCTATATAGTCAATCTGTTCCAACGTGTTTCCAATTTGATGTTATTAGTGTTGTTATTTAACCACTTCAGCCCCGGAAGGATTTCCAGCTTTAGGACCGGAGCCCTTTTTGCGATTCGGCACTGCGTCGATTTAATTGAAAATTGCGCGGTTGTGCAACGTTGTACCCAAACAAAATTTGCGTCCTTTTTTTCCCACAAATAGAGCTTTCTTTTGGTGGTATTTGATCACCGCTGCGTCATTTCTGATCGCCGCTATAAACAAAAGAAGAGCGACAATTTTGCAAAAAAACCCAAATTTCTTACTTTTTGCTAAAATACAAATCCAAAAAAAATATAAAAAAACATTTTTTTTCATCGGTTTTGGCTGATTTATATTCTTCCTCATATTTGTGCTAAAAAAAAATCGCAATCGGCGTTTATTGATTGGTTTGCGCAAAAGTGGTCACGTTTACGGATGATGAGAATTCATTTTTGGGGTTTTTATTTATTTATTTATTTTTTACTAGTAATGGCGGCGATCTGCGATGTTTAGCGGTACTGCGATATTTCAGCGGACATGTCGGACCATTTTGACACTTTTTTGGGACCATTGGCATTTATACAGCGATCAGTGCTATAAAAATGCACTGATTACTGTGTAAATGCCATTGGCAGTGAAGGGGTTAACCTGCAGGGGGCGCTCTAAGGGTTAACTATGTTCCCTGGGCGTGTTCTAACTGTATGGGGACTGCCCTAGCTGGGGAAGGGAAGTGGTCACAGCCTCTATGTACAGGAAGGCTGTGATCACAGCCCTTCCCCCTCTCACAGAACGGAGGTCCGTGTTTACTTACACGGACCTCTGTTCTTTCACTCCAGGGGGGCATCGCGGGTGGCCGGCGGAGATCGACTCCGCTGCACCCGCTCCCTGGCCCTCCCCGAACACAGTTCCCTTCCATATGAGAAACAGATCGTCTATGAACCTCCTTTAAAACAATAGCTCTTGTCTGCGTTTAGAGTGAATGAATTTGTCCTCCCACTCACTCATGAAGAGGTTGGCCAGGCTGGGCCCAAATTTGGGGCACATGGCTACCCCCCTCTTCTGAGTGTAAAACTTGCTGTTGTACCAAAAATAGTTGTGTGTTAGGCAAAAGTCTAACACCATCCCTAAGAACCTCTTCTGAAAGTCTGGTAGATCATCCCACTGGCTTAATGCCCAATTGAGGGCCAATAAGGCATCTTCATGCTGAATAATGGTGTACAGCGATGAAACATCTGCTGTCACCAAAAGAATATCTTATTGGTCAGTAATCTGCACCCTGGCGTGCTGGTTAATAAAGTCTTTGGTATCTTTCAGATAGGCTGTAGTGGTTACTACACTAGCCTGTAAAAAGATATTCAGATACTCTCTGACCCTGGCGGAGACCGACCCTTTACTATTCACGATGGGTCTGCCTGGAGGACAGACCTCATCTTTGTGTATTTTTGGGAGCGTATAGATGGTTGGGATCCTATTGAAACTAGGAAATAGATATTTCTTCTCTTTTTTATTCAGAACATGAGTCTTATATCTGTACTCTATTAAATTGTGCAAATCCTTCCGGTAGTTAGCCGTTGGATCCCCCTTCAATACTTCATAAGTAGAGTTGAGCGAACCCGAACTGTAAAGTTCGGGTCCGTACCGTACTTTTGGGTGTCTGGGACCTGGACCCGCACCCAGACTTTTCAAAAAAAGTCCGGGTGCGGGTCCGGGGTTCTGGTATTTTACTACACATGTTAAAAAGCTGCCAAGGGCAGCCAATCAACAAGTGTTTCACTGGTTTTCCCTAGAAGCCATCACAGCCATGTCTACCAATGGCATGGCTGTGATTGGTCAGTGCACCATGTGACCCAGCCTCTATATGGGGCTGGAGTCACCGTGCTGCATGTCATATGCTCTCAGGATAGTTTAGGGAGAGGATGCTGCTGGCTCTGTGAGGGACAGATTGCAGATATTATAGAACATCACATCCTGCATTACTGAATGATCTGATTGTGGACTAGGGAGAGATACTAGTACTGATGCTTTGAGGGACAGATTGCACACCTCATCCTGCTGCAAACAACTAATAGATGGGAAGGTCCCAAATATATAATTTATCCCCCTGGACTTTTTAGGCGGATCAGGTAAATGAAGTAAAGAAGGTAAAGAAAAATAGATGTAATAAAAAATAATTTTATTCATACAAAAATATTGATAGAAAAAAAAGTTTGTATGCCAAGAAGAATGTGGCGCTCACCACACCCACACCTTCCCAACTCCAATCCCCTTCCCCCCCGATGTGCAAGCCTTGGATCTTCTTATATCCCTTTTGGAGGAAAATGGGTCTGCGGATCTCGGTGACTCTATAGATCTTGAGAACCTGCTGGGTATGGCCAATACTGTCTTGGCCAGTCCTGAGCAGCCTTTGGTCTCCACCCTCAAAAAACCTTCATCATTCTACCCCCCCCAGTTCGAACCATAATGCGGCTACTTTTTTAAAAATGGTCACCAAAGATATTAATTGTCTATCCACATCCTTTGATTCCTCGTCCAACTTCTCATTACGCGAATGCAATGCACTCAAAGCTTTGGCCTCTAATACCTACTTAGTGATCAAACCATCCAATAAGGGCGGTAACGTCGTGGTTATGAACAGCACCGACTACGTCAATATGTGCATGTCCATATTAAACAATCCCGATTGTTACCGCCCTATCCCCTCCACCTTAATTGATCGATACTCTAAGGAGTTCTACATTTTCGTTGACAAAGCTTATTATCATAATATAATATCTAAACATACTTGGGAGTACGTACGTACTAGTTACCCACGCACAGCAACCTTTTATGCATTGCCCAAACTCCACAAAAACTCCAAAAAGCCCCCCGGGCGTCCCATAGTCTCAGGGTGTGGCAATCTTACCGAAAATTTGAGTCACCTTCTTGACAACCATTTACAACCTTTAGTGGTTAAACTTCCCTCATATGTACGTGATACTATTCATTTTTTGCAAATTCTCGAGGGCCTCCGCGTCAATGGCAATACGACATTAGTCGCCATCGATGTCGAGGCCCTCTATAGCACCATCCCCCACACAATGGGTCTGGCAGCTATTAGACACGCATAGACTCTATCTAACCCCCTGGATCCCCAATACGATGAGTTTGTGGTCCAGGCTCTCCAGTTCATACTGGAACACAATGTCTTTTCTTTCAACGGCACCCACTATCTCCAGGTGCAGGGGGTTGCGATGGGGATGCGGCACGCCCCATCGTATGTTAACCTGTACCTGGGGGAGTGGGAACGCCAACTCTGGCATGATCCTGGTATCTCTGCCTATGCCGAGTACATATTGGCATGGCATCGTTACATCGATGATGTATTCTTGTTATGGAAAGGCTCTGTCTCCCTCCTAAACCAATTTCTAGACTTTCTAAATATAAATTAGCTCAATTTACATTTTACAATGTCTTACGACTCTCATGAGTTGCCCTTTCTGGATGTCATGGTACGGAAGGGCCAGAACGGGCAACTACTCAGTCAATTATTTTGTTAACCCTTCTGCTGCAAATTCTTTACTTCATGCCAGTAGTTTTCACCCTAAGCCACTTGTGGCCTCTATCCCTTATAGTCAGTATCTTCGGGTGCATCGCAATTGCTCTGATGAATCTTCCTTTTTACAAGAGGCTAGGAAATTACAAGTACAACTTCTGGAACGAGGCTACTCCGGAGCTTCCTTGAAGCGTGCCTTCAGGAGGGTCCGAAGTATTCCCCGTGCTGACCTTCTTAGCAAGAAAAAAATACCTTCATCGGATCCAATTACACGAATAGTCACTACCTACTCTACTCAGCATAAACAAATTAAACGTATCCTGGGCAAATACTGGCACCTTCTCACTATGGACTCTCAATTATCTTCATTTGTCCCTGATGCACCAGCCGTAGCCTATCGGTTGGTGACAGACTGGTCTCTAGTGAATTCAGTACCCACAGGAGAGACCCATGTATATGTCATGGCACCTTCTCCTGTGGGGGGGTGCCACTATTGCCAATATATGGATAGACGTAATAAAATTATACTGCCCAACTGACAAGTCTTTTGTCCCAAACACTTTGTGAATTGTATAACTCCCGGCATGGTTTACCTCCTCTCTTGCGAATGTGGAAGTTACTATGTCGGTAAAACCAAAAATGAGTTTTGGAAGAGGATATACCAACACACCTTATCCATTACCAAACATGATCTTGATACTCCCTTAGGTCGACATACTGCTTCAGTTCATCCTATCCATCTTCCCAAAGTTTATTTTCTAGCTTTGGATCGGATCCACTGCGGTTCATGCGGAGGTGATTTCAACAAGCGGCTCCTCCAGCGTGAACTGTGGTGGATCCACACCCTCCAGGCTACATCTCTCCCTGGACTCAACGAGATCTGCAGTTTTAAACCCTTCCTCCCGGGCTTCACATCGGGGTGTGTGAACTCAATTTGTAAACACATACATATTTCCACTACCTCCCTTTCTGGTTTTCCTTTTCCCTCATTCAGCCTATTTCTTCTTTTTCTTTCTTTCCTTTTTTTCTCTCTTTTTTCTTTATTCTTTTCTTTATTTCCCTTTTTTTTTCATTCTTTTCATTCTTTTCTTCTTTCTCCTTTTTTATTTTATTCATTCATTTTTTACTTTTCATTTATCTTTCATTTTTTTCATTCATTATTTATTCGCTGATTTGCACCCACATTCCCAGCATCACCGACCTAGATGCGCAATTCCATCATTTACCACCGGGGGCTGCATGTGCTCCCGGTCTTGGGGGCCTTTGTGCGCCACCCAGCGGGTAGGCTCCACTGGAGCTTGCCGCTCTGGCCCGTTGGCCGCTTCGGTTTGCCCCTTGTTGGAGCAAGCTTTTTTGTCCGAGCGGCTTTCCGTCCGCTCGGACACACCCGCCGGCAGAGGTCCGACGCGTGACGTCATCCTGCCCTGTTGGCGGGGTCACGCCACGTGCCGTTCACTCCGGAGGGACCCAAGGCGTTCGTTCATGCGGACTTAATTGCCCGCACTCTGCGAACGGCCAGCACCTGTTTAGTGTCTTCCCGGATTGGCTGCCACGGACACCTATGCCTATTTATAGTCAGGCTTGTACGTAGCCGCTCTTATGCAGCCCGTACTCACACCGACCGCACGGACCAGGTATAGTAACAACATGACCAGTATATCTCTTTCCTTAATCCATGCCTTACTTCCGGTTCCGGCGCCGCATGAGCTAGCAGCTTCCCGCTACAGCTCCCGCTCCGCGATCAGAAAACTGCCTAAAAATCCGGCCCAGGGACACACAGGGGACTCACATCCATACAGGCAGCACCCCAAAAGGCCCCCACACAAACTGTGATGGACCGCTTCCTGGAGAAAGGCGGCCCGCGATGCGCTCCGGCCCAGCCGCAAATCGAGGCCGGGGATGCGGCCTACACGGAGAGCGCGCCGAGGACAGCGCCCACAGACATGGAGGTGAGCAATCCACCCACACAATCTGCTATCCCAGGTGACTCCCACAGCCATGACAGAATCGCACAAGCTGTGGCAGCAATTCTAGCGCACACCATTAAAGACACAGTGGAGAAAGCAATCAGTGAGGGCATGACACAACTCAGAAAGGAACTAGGGGAACACAAAACCCGCATCTCTGAGGGACAGTACCGACACCCTCAGTGGACCCTATCGTCTAACACACCCACCTAACGAGTGGAGGTACAGACACCCGCGACAGGAGCCGCGCGAGAGGCACATCCGGCGTAGGGGCCGGAGCTAAACGCCGACCCGGCCTCGCGTAGCGCCCGGCGGAAAGAGGTCCTTCGCCAGGTAGTGTCAAACACACCCCCGGAAAACCCCACGACGGACATACCTACACTCAGGGGACACACAGGGACCCGGCCTAAAAATCCGTCAAAAGACTAGCGCCTCGCCCTCGACATCGCCCTTCGACGATCGAGTACGCCGCGGCCTTGGCCTTCATTCCGTACCTA
>BLSH010351742.1:1444005-1455472 GCA_018402905.1 Glandirana rugosa | reverse complement strand
AGGGGACACTTAGCAAGGCCGTACCCGTGGAGCCCGAGGCACCCGTCCCACTGGTACCATGACCGTTGTCCGTCCGACCCTTCACTTCCTCGACCGCCCCTCTCGAGGTCTTGGGACAAAAGATTGACCTACATGGGTGAAACATTCAGGAAGTTGCGAACCCACTCGGGGCAATCCACGTACGCAATCCAGTAGGTAGGCTCTCCCGGTGACGCGTCTGAGCCTGACCGACAGGCAACGACAGTGCATGGACTACCATCTCAGACTGAATACCTCATCCGTTGGAGAGAATGCCGGGACCAAGGTCCATGCTCCCCTGTGCTCCCTGTCTGCTCTACCAGGGGTTCTGGAACCAGGGCCGTAAGAGAGGTTGCCTACTCCATAAGTCAGACTCTACCATCAGGTACGTGACAGCAACGGACAGCCAGTCCGAGTCTGCGCAGTGGCCCTCTCGGATGGATGACCTAACGCATGCACCTAACGGGGCTCACCCAAGCGTTGAAGGACTTACAAAGTGGGTACATCCAGTTAGAAAACAGGGTTCTGGAGCTCTCCCCGCCAGCTCCTTCACTTCCCAGCCTGCCTGTTGCCAGTACCATGGTCACCCTGCCCACGGAGCCCGAGGTGCCCATGCCGGAACGATTCACAGGGGACCGTAGGAAGTTTCGGCATTCCGTAGCGCTTGTGAGCTCTACTTTGCCCTGCAACCCCGCACCTTTTCCCTGGAAACCACCCAGAGTACCCAGCTACCCAGGACCTATCTCCAGAGACCCACCGGAGCCTGGACTTTCACGACCCTCACTCTCCTCAGAGGAGAGACGAGGCGTCTGACCTCCAACCTCTGTCTCTACTGCGGAGGCCCTGGACACCTTGTCAAGTCTTGTCCGGCCAAAACAGGGTAAGGGGCTCTGCCCCACCCAGGGAGAAGTTTTGTCCGTGCCAAATATGACAACCCACCTTGTTCTTCAAGTCTCACTGCGGCTTCCAAGTGAGAGCATTCAGGTCCCAGCTATCATCGATTCGGGAGCATGCAGCTGCTTCCTGGATTCAACATTTGCAGCTCAGTACCGCATCCCGCTTAGACCTAAGACACACCGGATGGTCATCCGCCTGGCGGATGGATCTGCCATTAAATCGGGTGCCGTCACCCATGAGACAGTTCCTCTGTTTGCCAAGACGACCAACGGTCACACAGAGTATCTACTGTTGGACGTTATTGCATCTCCGTTCTTCCCTATTATCCTAGGACTGCCATGGCTCCGGGCTCATTGCCCCACCATCAACTGGTCCACTGGAGAAGTTCAGTTTTCCTCTCTCTACTGTCAGCAGCATTGCCAGCAGCTAGGGTCGGAAGTTTCTCCTACCATGCTATGCTTAGACGTGGATCCGGATCCAGAAACCCACTTAGCTGTCCCCTCCGTCTATCACTAATTCCTCAATGTGTTTAGTAAGAAAGGGGCAGGCGAACTTCCACCTCACAGGCACTATGACTGCCCGATAGAGCTGTTGCTCGTGCTGAGATACCATTTGGCAGGATTTATCCCCTCTCGGAGGTAGAGCTGAAAGCCCTCGAGGCTTATTTAGATGAAAATCTTGAAAAGAGATTCATTCGGCCCTTTACTTCTGCCGCAGGTGCAGGGATTTTCTTTGTGGAAAAGAAGGACCATTCCCTTCGACCCTGCATTGACTACAGGGACCTCAACAAGGTCACAGTTAAAAATCGCTACCCTCTACCTCTGGTCCCAGGATTGTTCCAAAGGCTCGGGTCAGCCACAGTATTCACCAAGTTGGATCTTTGCGGGGCTTACAATCTCCTTCGCATCCGGGAGGGTGACGAGTGGAAAATGGCCTTCCGAACACGGTTCGGCCATTTCGAATACCTCGTAATGCCCTTTGGGCTTTGTAACGCACCATCCACATTTCAACACCTGGTGAACGACATTTTCCGGGATTATCTGGACCAATTCGTCATCGTCTACTTGGATGATATCCTCATCTTTTCAGCCACACTGGATGAGCACCACAGGCACGTCAAGTGTGTATTACAGCGCCTTTGACAACATGGGCTTTACGCCAAGGCTGAAATGTGTGCATTCGACTGCTCCAGCATTCCGTTCCTGGCCCTTATTATTTCAGTTACCGGAATCACTATGGACCTACAAAAAGTGTCTGCCATTTTGGACTGGCCAGCTCCCGTAGACAGGAAAGGGGTCCAACGATTTGTAGGCTTCTCCAACTTCTATAGGAAGTTTGTCAAGGGGTTCTCTGCGGTGATTGCACCAATTACCCAGCTCACCAAGCAGAATACCCGCTTCCACTGGACCTCTGAGGCCCAAGACGCCTTCTTAAAACTTAAGCAGCTGTTCACATCTGCACCTGTCTTAAAGCACCCGGATTCTGCCTTACCCTACATCCTGGAGGTGAATGCCTCAGAGACTGCAGTGGCAGTAGTCCTCTCCCAGAGGCAAGGCCCAAAGGCTTCTCTTCACCCTGTCACCTTCTTTTCCCGCAAGCGCTCAGCCCCTGAGAAAAATTATGATGTGGGAGACCGGGAACTCCTAGCCATCAAGTCCGCCTTGGAGGAGTGGCGGCATCTACTGGAGGGAGCTGCACACCCTGTTATGGTCTTCACCGACCATAAAAATCTAGAATACTTACGCACTGCCAAAAGGCTTAGACCCTGTCAGGCACGTTGGGCTTTATTCTTCTCCCGCTTTCAACTACACATCACCTACTGGCCCGGGTCGATGAACAGAAAGCCTGACGCTTTATTCAGAATGTTCAGCGAACCAGGAGAGTCCTCACCACCAGACACCATCCTTTCAGCCCAGCACTTCCTGTTGACCCAAGAGGACTTACTGTCCCAGATAAGACGATCCTGGGCCAAAGCCACTACACGTCTTCAGACCCTAGGCTGACAATGAAGGATGGGCTGTGGTGGTACCATGATAAAATATTCGTCTCAAAGGAACTACACCTCTCAGTGCTGGAACTTAGCCATGACCACAAGCTGGCAGGACATTTTGGGGGTCGCAAGACTGCGGAGCTGCTGTCGTGCTCCTTTTGGTGGCCATCTGCCGACAAGGACTGCAGGGAATATGTCGGCGCTTGTCCCGTCTGTGCCCAAAACAAACCAGCCAGGCTAAAGCTTGGGGTCTATTAAAACCGCTGCCAATTCCAGAGCGCCCATGGTCCCATATTTCAATGGACTTTATAGTAGAGCTGCCTCCATCTGAAAGATTCAATTCCATCTTTGTAGTGGTGGCCTTACCAAAATGGCACACTTTATCCCCATGAAAGGTACTCCTACCGCAGCTGAAATTGCAGACTTTTATTAAGGAAGTAGTTTGACTTCATGGAATCCCCGTCTCAGATCGCGGGGTACAGTTCACATCCCGGGTCTGGAAAGTCTGTACCGCTTTGGGAATCTAATTAGCATTTTCATCGGCCTATCACCCCCAAAGCAATGGTCAGACAGAAAGGACTAATCAGACCTTAGAACAGTACCTCCGCTGTTACTCCTCCTTTGCTCAGGACGACTGGGTCTCGCTACTACCAATAGCCGAGTTCCCCTACAACACCATACACTCAGCTACCAAATAATCTCCATTTTGGGGCGAATCTCGGCTACCACCCGTTTATACCCAACTTAATCCCAGAAAGTACGGTGCCAACGGTACAGAAAACAACAGAATTCCTCGAAAGGAACAATAAACTATTACAGGAGACACTGTCCCGGGCACAGGAACACTATAAGAGAGCTTTTGACAAGAGGAAATGTGGGGAACTGGTCTTACAACCTGGTGACCGAGTCTGGTTAGCAACCAAGAACCTGAGACTGTCTTGCCCTTTGAAAAAACTGGGCCCCAGATTCATCGGTCCTTTCCCAGTGAAGAGAAAAATTAACAGGGTGGTGTATGAATTGGATCTGCCTCCATCCCGTGTTCCATGTCACCCTGCTGAAACCCGTGACCCAGGACCCTTTCCCAGACCGGAGGATGACTCCACCTGATCCTTGTGGATGGTGAAGAAGAGTTCGAGGTGGAAGCCATCCTCGATTGCAGAAGGAAGCAGGGCATCACCCAGTTCCTGATCGAAAGGAAGGGGTATGGACTGGAGAAGAGCTCATGGGAACCCAAAGACCAGATCCATGATAAAGAGCTTGTTAAACGGTTCTGGAGGAGACACCCAGACTTAAGGGCCCGTTTGGGCATCCGGAGACTGCCCGTTTGGGGGGGGGGGGGGGCAATGTTAGGAAAAGATCTATGTTTTCAGCTGATCCGGGCACTTGTGCACACACTCACGCGCCAGACGGCTCTATTTAGATCCTCCATGCCCTGCAGCCGGTACTGTCTGTTCTAAGCGTTACCAGTGCTTTTCAGTGACCTGTTCTGAGTTTCCTGTTTACCTGCGACCCGGCTAGAACCTGGATCTGCTTGAACTCTGCCTGCACTGACCCCTGGCTTGCCTACGACCACTCTTCTGTCTGACCCCTGTGTACCTCAACCTGCGCGCCTGTTAACGAACCTGCCTGCACCCGACCATCCGATTGCCTGCTCCTCCTGTACTGCTTTGCCCTCATGTTATTGACCTGGCCTGCATCACTACTCTTCAGTATGGACTTCTGGACGCCATCTTACCATCATCTGTGTCCAATCCAGCCCTCATGCTCCAGCGCTCCCTGTCTGCTCTACCAGGGGTTCTGGAACCAGGGTTGTAAGAGAGGTTGCCTACTGCATAAGTCAGACTCTACCATCAGGTAAGTGACAGAATCTTGTTAATGTATGTACTGAGGACCATGTAGCGGCATTACATATCTGTGCCACCGATGTCTGGTGGCAGAAAGCCCAGGAGGTCCCTATTCTCCTGGTGGAATGAGTGCTCACTGTGAATGGGGGAGCCTTCACCTTTAAATCATAAGCTCGATTAATCAGCTGGCAAATTAACAGCGAAATAGCTGCCTTGGATGCCGCGGGACCCTTCCTAGGGCCTTCAGGAAAAAAGGGGCATCAGTCTACCTGATGTCTGCAGATCTCTTCAGATAAATCTTAACAGCACACACCTCAGAGTGCAATCGTCTCTCCGGTGAGGAGGGCCGAGAAAAATAAGAAGGCAAAATAATATTTTGATTGAGATGAAGAGCCAATACCACCTTTGGTAGGAAGGATGGAAGAGGCCGCAGCACTGCCTTATGCTGGTACAATCTCGAGCATGGCTCTTTACAAGAAACAGCTGCCAACTCCGAAATCCTTCTGGCTAAGGGGGATGGCAAAAAAAAAGACTCGCTTCCTAGTCAAAAGAACGAATGGTAACTCCCTAATAGGTTCAAAAGGCTGCTTCTGCAGCACTGACAAAACCAAATTCAAATCCCATGGACAGGGAGGAATCTAACAGGTGGTAACAGATGAGTTACCCCTAGAAGAAAAGACCTAATCAAGGAGTGAGAAGCCAAAAGGCCTCTGAAAACATATGGACAAAGCAGAAACCTGTCCTATGATTGTAGTTCCAGCCAGCTTCAAGTCTACTCCTGCTTGAAGAAAGGCTAGTATCCTGCCAATCACATACTTGTGGGGATGCCATTCCCTGGCCTCACACCACACAATGTAAGCCTTCCAGACCGTGATAATCTTCCTGGGTCACTAGCTTTCTAGCGTTTACCATTGTAGACAACACAGGGCCTGAAACCCAGCAATTTTTCAATACCGTGGCTTCAATAGCCATGCCGTCAAACTTTGCGCATGTAAATTCGGTGGAATATAGGACCCTGAGAGAGTAGATCTCTATCCCACTATCTCTGGGTACCAAGGCCTCCTGGGCCAATCTGGTGCCACTAGGATGACTGTCGCCGCCTCTTCCCGAATTTTGCGCAAGAGACGTAGAAGAGAGATTGGGGGAAAGGCATAAATCAATAACTGGGCCCATGGAATTACCAGAGGGCCCACTCCTATATCCAGAGGATCTCCTGCTCAGGAAACAAACTGCTGGACTTTGATGTTGAATCGGGATGCCAATAGATCTACCTCTGGCGTCCCCCAGGCGCAGGCAAATTTCCCAAACCACTTGGGGATGCAGCGACCACTCTACCAGGTGTATCTGTTGGCAGCTGAGAAAGTCTGCCTTCCAACTTTCCACCCCTGGGTTGTGAACTGCAGAGTCTTGGTACATGATTCTCTGCCAAAGAAAGTAGTAGGCAAACTTCCCTGTGCCCACCGACGGTTGACACAAGCCGGCCTGTACCCTTACTGGGTGGCCCACAAACCTGGATGTCCAATACCTCCAAGCTAGCCAAATGGCTTGTAGCTCTAGGATGTTGATGGGCAATCTCCGCTCCACCAAGGACCATCTCCCCTAGACCGTGGAGTCCTCCATGACAGCTCCCCAGCCTGAAAGACTGGCATCTGTGGTCACAAACTTCCAAGATACAGGAAGAAAAGATCTGTCCCAAGACAGATTATGGTTTACTAACCACCTGGTGAGACTCCATCGAGCCCTGGCCGCTAAGGACATGCAGGAATCCAGAGTCTGCAACTATCTGTTCCACTCTGCCCGGATGTTGCACTGAAGGGTGTGTCATCGCCCTCACCTGGTGTACCAGGCTTTGAGGTCGCTGATCCTTCTCAGCAGCAAGAGCACCCTTGCCTGGACTGTATCTAGCTGTAGACATGAACTGGGCTGAGACTGAACTCGGTTTAGTAAGGATTTCGCTATATTTAAGACCCAACCCAAGCTTTCCAGAAAATGGACTGTTAGGGCCACATTCTGCTCGAGTCTGCACCGAGACTGATCTCGGAGCAAGAGGTGATCCAGATATCCCATTATCAGGACCCCTCATGGACCTTAGAAGGCCCAGCACTGGAGCCAGAATCTTTGTGAAGACTCGGGGGGCTGCTGTGATCCCGAATGGCAGAGCCAGAAGCTGGTAATGTTGTTCTTCTATCGCAAAATGCAACAATTTGTGATGAGGTAGAAAAATTGGCACATATGCACCCTTGATGTCTATTGATGCCAAAAAATCTCCTTCCTGGAGCGAAGCAAGCGCTGAACGAATTGAATCCATGCGAAACGGCAGTACCGCAAGAAATTGGTTTAGGGCCTTGAGACCTAGAATAGGTCTTACCTCCCCGTTTGGATTTGGGACCGTAATTGGGTTTGAGTAGAAACCTGTGGCCCTCTCAGATGTTGGCACCTCTGCAATAAAGCCTTGCAGGATTAAGTGGTCTAGCGCTTGAAACAAACGTCCCCTCTTTACTGGATCCATAGGTACTCTGGATCTTAGAGGAGGGTAAGCATGGAATTCCAGGTTGTATCTGAGACACTGTGGTGACGACCCACTTGTCCTGGACCAGCGCTCTCCATACACTTGCAAAGTGTAACAACCTTCCCTCTATCCGCACGAGTGGGGGTATCCCTTTACAAGGAGGGCTTGGTGGCAGGCTTGGCCTTCTGGGTCCACAGCTTTTTCTGATCTTGACCCTGCTGGTTACTCTGGATCCAGACCCTAGTGGCCGTCGAGTAAAATCAGAGGAACCAGAAGCTGAAAACCCAAAAGGAGGGATGCTTGACCATCTTTTTTACCGACAGCAGCTCACTCTTACCTCCAGAAATGTTCTTTATACTTGTCAAGGTCTTCCCCAAATAGGTGTTCGCCATGAAAGGGGAACCCCGTTAGCAATTTCTTACAGGGGAGTTCAGCTGCCCAGGTCACAAAATCCTGTGCATATGCACGGATAATAGAGCCAACCGGGATATTTGCTGTATTGAGTCTAAGAGAATCCACAGCAAAACAGACCCTGAGGTACCTCCACGATTTCCTCATCAGGCTCTTCCTCTCCACTGGGTCTCTCAGCCTGATCCTTTAAGGCTTGGCATACCCAAATTGCTGCTACAGCAGGTTGGATGGCAGAGCCAGTCAAGGAAAAAGAAGCCTTTAATAAGGACTCCAGCTTTTTATCTCAGGGTCCTTAAACACCTGAGCATTATCAACAGGACAGGTCAGGGATTTACAATCTGTTTGGGTTCACCCAGTCAGCATATATCATCCTCTCAAGGAGAGGGTGCAAAGTGAACTCCTGCACACCTAGTGGTGATTTAATGACCCAAGGGAGGAATACATATTCCCAGGACTCTCCGCTGGAGGTAACCCGAATGCTGCACATGCCTTCCGTGTAAATGCCTGGATCAGTAGCCTCCGAGGATTGAGAGGCAGGTGTCCTTGGGGATTCTTCTGGCTCAGGATTCTCTGAAGCAGAAATGTTGGCTTACTGAAAAATATGTCATTGTATAGTATGCACTCAATACTTGGTCTAGCTCCTTTTGCATGAATTACTGCATCAATGTGCCGTGGCATTGAGGCGATCAGCCTGTGGCACTGCTGAGGCGTTATGGAAACCAGGTTGCTTTGAAAGCGGCTTTCAGCTTGCCTGCATTGTTGGGTCTGGTGTCTCATCTCCCTCTTGACAATACCCCACAGATTCTCTATGGGGCTTAGGGCAGGTGAGTGTGCTGGCCAATCAAACACAATGATACCATGATCATTAAACCAGGTATTGGTACTTTTGGCAATGTGGGCAGGTGCCAAGTCCTGCGGGAAAATTTAATCAGGATATCCATAATACCTGATTTAATGATCATGGTACCACTGTGCTTGATTGGTCAGCAGACACGCCTGATCTAAACCACATAGAGAATCTGTAGTGTATTGTCAAGAGGAAGATAAGAAAGACCAGCCCCAACAATGCAAACTAGCTGAAAGCCACTATCAAAGAAACTACAATGGGAAAGAAAAGGGAACTAAACAAAAATTTAAGAAGACCGATCCACTCAGGATGAAGAACCTGGGACTATATGGCAAAACAAGTCACAAAAAACCACACAGAGGTCAGATGCAGAAGCCTGCCCAAAGCACTATAGCAATGAGCCACCGGGACATGGTCTTAACGTGTAAGAATCAAAAAATGATTTTAAAAAAATAATATTTTATTTATTGATGAAAATGTCAAAGAATCAAACACAGACAATATGGTAGCACAAAATCCTTCCACCATTTACAGACTAACAACATTGTCAAAACACTAATTAAAAACATAGTCAGGACATCATTCGCCCTCTCATGCACCCACACACCATACAATTCATGATGGAACCATAGTAAGTGTAGGATGTCTGTGGCCGAATAGATGAAAAGACAAGCTAATAAGTTGATCAATTAGGAACGTGATAGATGGCCCACATATGGAATACACTCTGATCAAATAGCTTGAAAATCAATGTTCACTCAGAGCAGACAGGATGTGGTTTTGACTGCATATATGTAGGGTGGCAACACCAAAGATTACTTGCTGAAGCATACAATAGGAAGGGGGGACACCAATCATGAAAATTCTCTGCTGGCTAACCACCAATGGTAAGGTCTCCAACAACAGTCCAGGTATCAGGCAACAAACCTGTAGATCCCTGCACCGGGATAGGCGACACCTCTAGGAGTCTAAATATGCATCACAGTTCCGGGTCACTGGGGGAAATGTAGGCAATAAAAAGTGGAGTGATCTCACCCAGCATGGTAAAGTCTTAGCTTCCCCTCTGTGTATATTCAGACAGATCCGACCATCACATATGGATGCAGTACTCCAGGGTCATCACCGCTTCCCATATCCAATGCCCAGCCGAATATGGAACGCCAATGTGGCGGATCCGGGAGTCCGGCCAGGGAACAGCCAGCCACACATCTCCGGGAGCTCAGAGGGGCAGAGGAGGCATCAGGACATGCATGGACATGACGTCACAGGCTGATCTCCTCCATACAATGCCGCATTGATGCAGTATTGAATTCAAAAGGAGCCCTGACCAAGTAACGGGTGTATACTATACTGTGCATGGACATACTTTTCAGTAAGACATTGCTGTATTAAAAATAATTTTTTCTTATTGGTTTAATGTAATATGCTGATTTTCTGAGATATTGAATTCTGGGTTTTCACTCACTGTAAGCCATAATCAAAATTAAAAGAAAAATGCTTGAGATAGATCACTTGGTGTATAAACGCACCTATAAAAAAATATGAGTATCACTTTTTTAATTGAATTACTGAAATAAAATTAACTTTTTGATATTTTAATTTTATGAGATGCACCTGCATATGTACACACAGTGCGTGTGTAATATATATATATAAAAAATATAATATATATAAAATTTATATAGTGAACAGGCAGCAGCTTCAGCTGCCCACAGTTAAAATGATTGCAGCCAGACCCAGTGGAGGGAGATTGCTGCAGCATATTTGGCAAGTACAGAATTCACAGTGTATAAATAAAATAATATGCAAAGTGGTTGGAGGGAAGCTTCAGAATGGCAAAGATGTTTTTATTACAAATTATGTAAGCAGGCTGAAGCTCCTCGTTAAATTGGGTGAATGGAGAAAAAGCTGACAACACACACACATGCCATTTATAGTTTGTCAGAAGCTGTAGACAACGTTGATAAATAAACTGGGAAACAAACATTAAATGTCATTTTTATTTAGAAACATCAATTACAGAATACTACTGAAAAGCATAAACCAAAAATATATAAAGAACCACAATTATGAAGATGTGTTTTTTTTTTTTTTTTAGGTGACCTGAACCCCCACTAGAGGCCACCAACCGTGCATTCGGACAGAAATAAAAAAAATAAAAATATATAGTGAAACCATAATTTATATATTGTTAAAAGGCAATAATGTGATGGTCTGAATAGTTGAAATACATGCTGTGGGGAAGTAGCAGACACTGTTATGGGTAAATATGTTTATCAATAATCCTTGTTATACAGAAGACAAATATAAAATGCATTCTTTCCACTGTCTATAGGCTTTCACTCAGACATATGAATACCCAGTAAATCATCTGCTCGTCAGGATAACCAACCATGCAGAGTAGGAGAGGTTCACACACAGACAGGACACACCGTTTTGCAATTATCCAGCACAAAAGAGCCTTTGGTAGAGCAAGAGGTGCAAAAGAGTGGAATAGAATAGCCTTCATATTAATATATAATTGTGGATTAAACTATGTGGGACACAGGATTAACCTGGTAATCACAAGTTGCAGCAAGTGCCGTACTCAAAAAAGTCATAGTATTTATAAAGGACTGAACTGAAACACAAGATAATTCTGCCCAAGACTGAAAGCTCAGTGTTGATAAAAGTTTGTGAGGTGGATTATGTACATGTTTAACCACTTCAGCCCCGGAAGGATATCCCATGTTAGGACCAGAGCACTATTTGTGTTTGGCACTTTGTCGCTTTAACTGACAATTGCGCGGTCGTGCGACACTGTACCCAAATGAAATTTGCATCCTTTTTTCCCCACAAATAGAGCTTTCTTTTGGTGGTATTTGATCACCTCTGTGTCATTTGTGATCACCGCTATAAACAAAAAAGCGACAATTTTGCAAAAAAAAAAAAAAAAAAAATTAAACCCATGT
>BLSH010351742.1:1429857-1443970 GCA_018402905.1 Glandirana rugosa | reverse complement strand
TTTAAAGACTAACGACTATATATTTATATATTATATATATATTTTTTTAATTCATTTATTTTCACTTTCTTTTTGCTAAAATACAAATCCAAAAAATATATAAAAAAAACAAAAATGTATTCATCGGTTTTGGCCGTTTTGTATACTTCCTCATATTTTTGGTAAAAAAAATAAAAAAAAAACGCAATCGGTGTTTATAGATTGGTTTGCGCAAAAGTTGCCGCGTTTACAAACCATGAGAATTTCTGGCGTTTTTAAATTTTTTATTTTTTTTTTACTGGCAATGGCGGCAATCTGCGATTTTTATCAGGACTGTGACATTGCAGCGGACATGTCGGACATTTGACACTTTTTTGGGACCAATGACATTTATACAGCAATCAGAAATTTAAATATCCACGGATTACTGTATAAATGGCATTGGCAGTGAAGGGGTGGGGGGGACGGGACCTGGGGGGGCTCTAGGGTGAACTGTGTTCCCTGGGCATGTTCTAACTGAGGGGGCTGGGCTGTCAGGGGCATAAGAGATATAACTGATCTCAGTGACAGGGATCAGTAGATCTCTTCGATGCTGCCTGACACCGCGGGGAAGCGCTGTGTTTACATCTGCGGTTCCCCGTTTTTCTTCGGTAGCAAGCAATCAGGCCTGCCCGAGCCGCGGGCACACTCCTGCAGAGTGTGGAGGGCTGCCGGCGCGCTCCCCCCGCTAGGTGCGCATCCGCGAGCCACCGTTTAAAGACAGCGATTCACGGGATGCTTCTACTCTGCAGCAGTAAATGGACGCGAGCCGGCCGGGAACCGGTTAAACTGGCTGTTTCGCTGAGTAAGCAGTTTTTGTTTTATTACCATGTAATCCTGACCATGGTAGTCCATGACTGGTCAATTTAGGATATGGTTGTAATGCCAGCTTTAGTGGGGAAAATAATGTGCATTTTCAAACTGGGAGATTTTGACACTGGTATAATTTGGTGACTTTTGCCCGCTTTAACAAACAATGAATTTTCAGCATTTGACATTTACAACCATTTTAAGCATAATTCCCTCAGACAAGAAATATAAACAAAGCATATCACCATATATAGTGTGTACTTGTCTCAAGAACACTTGTGTCATTTCTGTCTGCTGATTCATTCCTCTGCCATCTGCATGAATCACTTCTGCCAAGTTTTCCTGACACCAAGAGAAAAATGGTGACAGAGGAGGGACCTCCAGCTGATTGGCAGCCTCAGCTCTGTTCATGTGTGCTGTGTAAAGGGGAGGGTTCCCTTCCTCCAATCAGCTGTGAGAGCGCTCCTCACGGAGCTCTGCAGTGTGTAATTTCAGCTCTCAGACCCCTTTTTTGTGACATGCGACAAGCTGTATAAATTCTGGCCTATGAATGAATGAATGTAGAGAAGAAAAGAATGCATATAAACAGGTACAACTTATGTAGGAGGATTTGTTTACATCTCTGTGTATCAGCTGAGGCCAGTCACTTCACTGGCCATATGCGAGGGTTTACAACCACTTTAAAATAAGGAAGGTAGTGTTAACTGCATGTGCATTAATAAGAAAATAAAATACACACATTATGCATATACTATTAAAGCAAGGTCCCCAATATTATCTGCGACACTTTAAAGTGAGCCTGCACTTAAATTTTGCTAAGCTGCTATTAGAAAAGTAATGCAGAAGGTAGAGGGGTTTGTATGTACCTTGGATGTCTTCCAAAGTACCACAGGTACATCAAAAACCTTAGGCAATCAATTATACAAACAGTGGCTTTAGTGCCCAGTCATAGCTCTGGCCTACCATTTCTGTTTTCCGCTCCTCACTAAGGGTTCGACACTGTGATGCATGGTCTTGCACAGGTTCACCTTAAAGTGGCATATCCCAAGAGGGAAGGCTATGATGTGAGAGCAGTGTTGGACATACTAATGCAGATTGTGCATCAATGCATACCAATCTGCTCTTACAGAATATTACAGGTCAAGCTATCCAAATCTCCTAAGATAAGGAGTTAAAATAATTAGTGATTTATTTACCACTTAATATACCTGCACTCCTACCTTGTAAAAATGACCGAATTATAGTTTCCAAGCACTGGTACTGGAAACACGTATTGAGAAAAAAATAAAAAAAAATTTAAAAGCTAGCAAAAGCAAATTCTGCTTTTGTTTACTTTATTTAATTGTGTTTTAGGCTCCGTTCCAACTTCTGCATTTTCAATGTGACATACTATAAAAAATCCTGCTTGTGGCATCTTTGATGTGCTTTTATCAAAACACGTTATTTAGCATTCGGTGGTAACACCTAGCATAGATGTGACTTTCTGATTATGGTTTGCCAAGCAAAAAATTAACAAAATAACATTACTTTTAAAGCTGAAATTTGGGTGGATAATATAAACACAAATTAATGCAGCTATGTATTAAATTACATGGATTTATTTTTAATTGCAGCTAATGTAACTACCTAAACCTGACTTGGTATCAGCCTCTCGTAATCTCAGCGGGACTCAAAGCAACACTAGAAAACAGCCAGGTATGCTGCACAATCTTGTGCTGACAAGAACACGCTGACAGAAGGGGAGAGCATCATAAGCAGAGGGTAAGCGTGACTCCACTTTTGTTGAAGAAAAATAAAAACATTCCTCTCTGTGTGACCAATATACATTGCAAGGAGTTTTGTTACAGATTCCTATCTGTTTCTGCGGTCAGTTCCACTTTTGTTCCTTTGGACCCACGATTCATTTTCATCAGCCAATTCACTTTTTTGTGTTTGGATGAGAAAAGTTGCAGGGTCAGCATCCCTTTAGAAATGATTAACCCTTAAGCCTAGGTTCACACTAGTGCTGCTGCATAATCATGTGGTTTTTTTTTGTAGTATGAGATGACTGCTTGTTAAACACAAAACCCGGCCAAAAATCACACTAAAAATGCATACACATTCATTTTACATATGCTTGCATTGAAGTCTATGGGGCCACAAATGCACTATACAGCAAGAAAGAAGCATCTGCACCTTAAAAAAAACCCCCACACACACAGTGCACCATGTTTCATTGATGTGGACCGGCACCACAAAGAATAATGGGACTTACATTGCTGTGCATGGTAGCACGGTGGCAGACGCAGGTGAATATACACTAGTGTGAACAGGGTGTTAGGGCTTTTTTTGTTGCAGAGGATGCCTAAACCTGGCTTGTGCCTTAGGCCCCTTTCACACGGGCTGTCTGTTCAGGTCCACCTGTCAGTTTTTCAGGCAGACCTTTTCAGACTTGGCATTGTCCTCTATGGAGCAAAGGATGTCAGTGGACAAATATCAGCTGACACCTTGCACCATCCGATCCTGTGTGCCAAAAACAGGCGGATAGTGGTCCTATTTTCCATCCGTCCACCGGATCAGATGGAAAACGAACAGGCGGTCCATTTCTAGCGGATTGCCCCATAGAGGAGAGCGGGGCCTGTCATCCACCTGCTTAGTGGGGATAAGCGGAGAGATTCCCTGCTGAGCAAGCGGCTTTTGAGTATATACAAGCAGGAAATTACAATTTTGAGGGCGTTTTGTGCAACAACAGTATACAGACCACCACCAGGTTTGCTACATTGCATTGAATTTTACAGAAAATTTGCTCCAGCTTGAAAAGGAAAGGTCATTTTAACATTAAAATTGCAACATGGCCTGTGCAGCAATTGTATACATTTTTTTAATTGCTCTATTTTTTTCCCCCTCAACGAAAGCGGAGTTACTCTTAAGGTGCTGCTCCTTCACCATCCTATCACTGACTGGGGACCGAGCTTTATTGCAGCAGTGAAAAGTCAGGTCACCTATCAGTCTGAAAGAGCTGTGCAATTTCCACAACTGGATGTAAAGAAATACAAATCCTATGGCAGTAAAAACGGTCCCATATACATATATCCCCTGTGTATTTTAGCCACCTGCCTGGAGCTCAGGTTAAGATAAGGTGCAGTTGGGTGCCTTGTTTTAAGCCTGTTACTCATTTTGTAAACATCCCAAAATATTAATTACATCACGCTCTCACTACATAGTTCATAGATCAGTGCAGTCAATTAGCAGCTCACACAAAAATCCTCTTGCACCATAGTTTACTTTTAAACAGAATTTAACAATTATGCAAATAAATCATTGACATTTTCTTACTGATAGCAAAACTTTCCTCAATCAGCTGTAAAACACTAAATACTCATTCAACACCGGTATGGCACCATTTTGCTTAATGTGCACTTTATACCACATCAAAGCTTCAATCCCAATTGAAAAATCTAATAAACTCTCTCAATATATATAGGCACCTGCCCAAAAAAAGGCATTTGGAATTAAGCAACTTGTAAGAGAATCAGAAATGGTATATTTATCAGCTAGAGTAAAAGCTATACAGTGAAAAACTACTCATTGATATCCCAGCTGTCATCAAAAGTCTCTAAAGGGAATGGCGGAGCTTCCCAAGTTACCTGCAAGTCTTTTGCTTCTTGAATAGCACTTAGAAGCACTGCAGGATAAAGCACTTCCCGCCTCTGTGGAGTCACCTGACGAATGCCAGTCCCAGACATAAAAGATGAGCACTTGCATCCTTTTTTGGAATGTTTTAGGGTCTTAACGTGGCTGTAATCCGCAAAGCTGAAAAACCCCAAGTGGGGTATTGCTTTGGCATTCTCCCACATGTATCTTGTACACTTTGAAGGCCAACGATGTGCAAATCAGTCAACTATTTACCAGAAAAGATCTGTGCTAGTCAATACATGGTGCAAATTTTTACATGAGCACTGGCTCGGAGATTTGTGCTCCAAACCAAAACGGATAAATTTCAAATGGCACACAGATGAGCCATTGAAAGAACTAAGCATAAGGGCATGAACACCAATGCTTCTAGGATGCGGAAAAGCGCATGACGGAAATCTGAAAGGTTTGTTCCATATGTGGTACCCTGTAATTCTTTCACTGGTCTTGTCTTAGGTGATATATTCCATGTGACGGGCAGTGTTCTTGGGCTACTGGTTTTTGAAGAGTCTGTAGGTTTTGAGTCTAGACTGTGTTTGCAGGAGTGCCATTGTGAGTCACTGCATTAAGGTTGGGACTGCTGGCTTGATGGCTGAAGGTCCGATGCGTGGCAGCTCCTACCTCAAATACCTCATGGATGGCTTTTCGAAAGCAGTGAAAATTGTAGTCTATTAAACCTATAGAGAAAGGTTACAATTAAAGACCAATAACGTGCAGGAAACCAAACAACTATAAGTTTCTGACATCTTAACCTAATACACATCATTACACTTTTGCTGGAAATAAAGTACTGTGCAAAAGTTTTAGGCAGGTGTGAAGAAATAATATAAAGTAAGAATGCTTTCAAAAAAATGGATTTTATTATAACTTACCGTAAAATCCTTTTCTCTGAGTTCACTGACAGACGCAGCTCTTCATAACACGTGGGGTTTTATGTCCGTCCTATCAGGAGTGACTAGGCAAAACAGAAATAAAAGCAACAGGGATAGGCTAGCCCCTCCCAGGGGGCCGTCCTCACCTGAGCATAAACCCCCTGCTGGCCAATGGCATTCAGTTCGTAACAAGCAGTACAAACCTATTCAGAGGGGTGGGAGCAGCGTCTGTCAGGGAACTCAGAGAAAAGGATTTTACGTTAAGTTATAATAAAATCCATTTTTCTCTTACGTTCACTGACAGACACAGCTATTCATAGCACGTGGGGACATCCCAAAGCTGTGTCAAACTAGAGGGGTGGGTGAAACTACAACAACTGTACCCAACAGAACCCTCTCGGAAGGTGCCAGATGCACCTACACTGCCGCCTGTAAAACTTTGCGGCCAAAAGCAGCATCCGCAGATGCCGAAACATCAACTTTGTAAAACTTAGTAAACGTGTGCACTGAGGCCCAAGTGGTCGTTTTGCACACCTGAGACACCGAAGCTTGGTGTCTGAACGCCCAGGAAGTACTAACTGACCTGGTGGAATGAGCCATGACCGGAAAAGGGGGGACCTTGCCCCAAATCTCATATGCATGAGTCACGGTCTGCCTGATCCAACGGGAAATTGTAGCCGACGAGGCTGCCGAGCCCTTTTTGGAGCCCTCGGGCAACACAAACAACGAGTCAGACTTCCGAAAGGAAGCTGTAGCACTCAAATACACCTGTAAGCTCCTCACCACATCCAAAGAATGCAACTCAAATTCCTTAGGATGTTTGGGGCAAAGACACAATGAGGGAAGGACAATATCCTCATTCAAATGAAAAGAAGAGACCACCTTTGGAAGAAAAGAAGGTGGAAGTCGCAGCACCGCCTTGTCCTTATGAAGAATCAAGCACGGGGACTTGCAGGACAAGGCAGCCAATTCAGAGACCCGCGGTGCGGATGTGACAGCCACTAAGAAGGCTACCTTCTGCGACAAGAGAGACAAGGGAATGTCCCTAATCTGCTCATATGGTGGTCTCTGAAGCACAGAGAGCACCAGATTTAAGTCCCACGGCGCCAAGAGTGGCCGAAACTGGGGAGCCACATGCCGTACCCCCTGTACAAATGTACGAATCAGGGAATGGGAAGCCAAAGGACGCTGAAAAAGAACTGCCAAGGCCGAAATATGACCCTTGAGTGTACTCAAGGCCAGGCTTTTGTCAAGGGCCTGCTGCAGAAAAGTCAGCACCCTGGACACCACATAAGAGCGGGGGTTCCAACCCCCCACCTCACACCACGTAATATAGGCCTTCCATGTCCTGTGATAAATCTTGTGCGAAGTGCACTTACGCGCCTTAAGCATAGTAGGGATCACTGAGTCAGCGACTCCCCGATCCCTCAGCACCTGGGCCTCAATAGCCAAGCCGTCAAAGCCAGCGAGGGTAAAGCAGGGTGCAAGATGGGACCTTGAGACAGCAGGTCTTCGCGAAGCGGAAGACGCCAAGGGGCGTCCGCCACCATCCGAATCAGATCTGCGTACCAAGTGCGCCGAGGCCAATCGGGAGCCACCAGGATCGCCGGAATTCCCTCCGCCTCTATCCTGCGCAGAACCCGTGGCAACAGCTTCAGAGGAGGGAAGACATAGCAGCCGATCCTGACCCCAAGGAGCCAACAGCGCGTCCGTGGCAACCGCCAACGGATCTCTTGTCCTGCACACGAAGGATGATTGAACCTGGACGCCATGAGGTCCACCTCTGGTGTGCCCCACTTGCGGCAAATCTGGCGAAACACTTCCGGATGCAGGGACCATTCCCCTTGGTCCAAAGTTTGGCGGCTGAGAAAGTCCGCCTGCCAGTTTTCCACTCCCGGAATGTAAATGGCGGAGATTGCTGGAACACGACGTTCCGCCCAGCAGAGAATCAGAGCAGCCTCCATGGAACTTCTTGTCCCGCCTTGATGGTTCACGTATGCCACGGCATTGTCCGACTGAACCCGGACAGGGAGACCCCGCAGCCTTAACGTCCAACGGGACAGGCAGAGCCTGATCGCTCTCAGTTCCAACACATTTATCGGAAGTCGAGCTTCCTGAGCCGACCACCGGCCCTGAGCAGACAACCGACCCAGAACCCCTCCCCAGCCCGACATGCTGGCATCCGTTGTTACTATCGACCAGTTGAGGGGAAGAAAGGATTTCCCTAGCGTTAGAGCTGGGGCCCGAAGTCCAAGTCAATGAACCCCGGGTCTGATGATCCAAGCAGATCAGTTTGTCCAGGGATAGAGGAGATTTGTCCCATTGCGACAGAATCGCCTTCTGTAGGAGCCGAGTGTGGCTCTGGGCGTACAGTATTGCCTCGAAGGAAGATACCATGAGCCCCAACACCCTCATGCAGAACCGCAGGGACGACCTCCGGCGTGACAGCAAGGCCCGTACCGCCGCATGTAACCCCAACAACTTGTCGGGAGGTAAGAACATCTTCGCCTGCACTGTGTCCAGAATCAGACCCAGGTACTCCAGGCGACAGGAAGGGGACAGCGAGGACTTCTGCAGGTTGATGAGCCAACCGAAGTCCCTCAAAGCGGACACCGTGATTCTCACGTCCTCCAGAGACACAGCTGGTCGTCGAGGTACGCAACCACCGCGATACCTCGCTGTCTCATCAGCGCAAGGACCGGAGCAAACACCTTGGTGAACACTCTGGGAGCAGAGGCCAGCCCGAAAGGAAGGGCCACAAACTGGTAGTGCAGGTCCCCCACTAAAACGCAGAGACAGATGGGAACGTGCAGGTAGGCGTCCTTGATATCCAAGGACGCCATGAACGAGTGAATGGACTCCATCTTGAACTTTTTTGCCTGCACAAAACAGTTCAGAGCCTTTAGGTCCAGCACCGGCCTGACACCGCCCTTTTTGGGCACCACAAAGAGGTTAGAGTAAAAACCGCAGAACCGCTCCTCCGGAGGAATCGGCACGATCACCCCCTGATCCGCAAGGGACTGGATCGCGCCCAAAAGCTCCTCCCGACGCCCCTGAGGGAGTCTCAAGTTTGAGGGAAAAAAACCTGTCTGGGGGTAGAGAGCTGAACTCTATCCGGTACCCGGTGGACACCACTTCTAGTACCCACCGATCGGAGACACGAGCTGACCAAGTGACCGCAAACTCCAGCAACCGGCCCCCCACCCGAGAGATGGGCGGGGGTAACCCGTCATGCGGTAGAGGACCTATCCTCTGCCTTGCCTGGTTTACGCTGCCAAGTCCTTTTACTGGATCCAGCCGAGGCCGTACCCTGCCGTGCCGGGGGCATGAAAAAAAACTTCTGCCCGGAAGAAACAGGGCCCTGTCGGCGGCGAACATCCCGCCGCTTGGGCTCCGGGAGAAAAGGGCTCTCCCCCCCCCCCCCCCCCCGTGAAACTCTTAATGATTTCATCCAGCTGCGGTCCAAACAAACGACCACCCTGAAAGGGGAGATCTGCGAGTCCCTTTTTTGATGCCCGGTCGCCCAACCAGGAACGCAGCCACAACACCCACCTGATGACCACCACAAAAGCGGAAATTTTGGACAGCATGGGCATGATATCCAACAGGGAGTCACACAAGTAGTGTAACCCCTCCACCAGGTGATGAACCTTTTGCAATTCACCCTGCGCACAACTGCAACGCAGATTAGCACGCACAGGGGTGGCGCACTCAAAAAGAGATTGAGCAGCCATAGCGGACGCCAGAGTCGGCCGCATGGCAGAACCTGCCACCAGAAAAATTGCTTTAGACACCGACTCCGTGCGGCGATCAGCCTCGTCCCTAAAGGAAGACGAGCCCTCCAACGGAAGGGTCGTAGCCTTGTTCAGGCGGGTCCACCGAAGAGGAAGCCCAGCGCTTAGTGAAAACCTCCTCAAAGGGATAATGCACCGCAAAGCGTTTTAGCAGGGTGAAGGAATTTTTTGGAGATAACCATTCCTTAAAAACTGCCCGCTCAAAAAACTGATCATAAGGAAAAGCCTTAGGAGACCTAGGAGGCTTCATAGACCCACACACATAAGTGGATGTCTGCGACTGCCCTGACTGATCAAGTCGCAGGGCCTGGCGAATGTTCGCAATCAGCGCCGCCACAATCGCCTTGTCGCGCGCCACGGAGGCCCCCTGATCCTCCTCAGTATCTGAGAGAACCAACTCGTCCTCCGACAACTCCACAGGGGTCCCTGTGACCACTGAGGCCACCTCATGATCCGATTCCTCCCCTGAGGATGCACAAGGGAGTGGGCGCTTCTTGGGGGGCTCCGGAGCCGTGCCCACCCGGGGAAGGAATACTGCAAACACCACCCATAATTGGTCCAAGGAGACCATGGGTTCCGGTGCCGAACGCTGCTCCACTGGCACCTCCACGGAGGGCCCTGCAGGGACCATAGCCGCAGCGTCGCCTCCCTCAGCCATCATGCTGTTTGGGAAGCCCCCCCGCGCGATACCACCACATCCGCCCGCAATCAGCCAGTAAAGACCGGGAGGATAAAGCCCACCAGCACCCCAGGAAGGCCAGCTATAGCCGCTGCTTCTTCCGCAATGCCTGCCCAGCCAGGACCTGTACCGCACGTGTGTCAGCCACGCTGTTCCAGAGAAAGAGGTAGTAAAAATGTTTGCAGCACGTTTTTACAGAGGCCGCAGTACCATCAATGACCACCAGGGGCCGCCCAAGAGCACCAAGAACCGCATGGGCTACAAGAAAATGGCCGCTGCTTCTGTAAAAAAGTACCCAGCCACCACAAAATGGAGGCGGAACGGCGGCGTGCAAACCAAACGAAAAACGAACTGTACAGTCGGTACTCCCCGGAAGGCACGGCACAAAGCGGTGGGTGGGTGGGGAGTGCAACACCGCCCGGCATACCCCTACTCAGGAAGGCTACCCACCAAAAGCCCGGATGCCGCTCGCCGCGCCCCTGGGGCGGGGGTCCACTCACCACTCCGACGGGCGATGCGGGTAGCCACCCGTAGCAGACTGTTCCCCCCATACGGAGAAGGATTGCTGCTGGCCAGGCCACTGGAGAGGCATACGCCAAACCCTGGGCACAAGTGGGGTTAACCACTGGCCGCCCGCACAGAACGGGCCCTGCATGGCAAGACCCTGCTTAGGCCAGGGTAGCTCGCCAGGTGGTGGCCGGGCTGGGGAAAGTTTTGGATTCGTGATATCCACTCTATGCCACCAGCCGGCTTCTTGATAGTTTCATAGGAAAAACTTCAGCACAAAAAACGCAGGTCCCAGAGGGAACCCAGTCCACTCCTTTGCACTAGGCAAACAAAACTGAATGCCATTGGCCAGCAGGGGGTTTTATGCTCAGGTGAGGACGGGCCCCTGGGAGGGGCTAGCCTATCCCTGTTGCTTTTATTTCTGTTTTGCCTAGTCACTCCTGATAGGACGGACATAAAACCCCACGTGTTATGAAGAGCTGCGTCTGTCAGTGAACGTAAGAGAAATATTTATTTTACTTGTTTATTTTTTATCAATTTAAAAATGTCAAAATATCAAAATTTGGTGTGACCACCCTTTGACTTCAAACCAGCATCATGTCTTACACTTACACAAAGTCAGGGATTTTGTAGCATTAGAGTCAGGTGTATGATTAATCAATTATACCAAGCAGGTGCTAATGATCATCAACTTCTTATGTAGACAAACACAGTCTGGCCAGCAGTGGTCTTCATGGAAGAATTACAGCCAAAAAGCCATACATCTGATGTGGAAAGAAGGCTAAGCAAATCAACTAAGCATGAAAACATAGGAACTGGGTGCAGACAAATGGCAGCAGGTGCTCTGAACTGATGAGTCAAAATTTGGCTGTATCAGGAGGTAGTTTGTTCACTGAAGGTCTGGAGAGTGGTACAAGAAGTGTAAAAATGATTGTCTGCAGGCAACAATGAAGCATAGCGGAGGTTCCTTGCAAGTTTGTGACTGCATTTCTGCAAAAGGAGTTGGAGATTTGTTCAGGATCAATGGTGTCTTCAATGCTGAGAAATACAGGCAGATACGTATCCATCATGCCATACTATCAGGGAGGTGTGCGATTGGCCCCAAAAAGATGTTTGGAGCACCCTACCTGCCAAGTTCCTTCAATAACTGTGTGCAAGTGTACCTAGAAGAATTGATGCGGTTTTGAAGACAAAAGGATGGTCACATCAAATATTTATTTAATTTGGTTTTTCTTCTGTTCAGTTAAAAAAATAAACTATTACAGTTAGAGCATATATATTTTAGACGAAAAAAGTGTTTTTTTTTCCCCCCCATTTGCCCCACTGGAAAAATTCCTGTCTGACATAACTACACAGGAAGAAAAAAAAAAAAAAAAAAAAAAGAAATCTTACCAGCAGGAACATGGCCAACAAAATAAAAAGTTGAAATTTTTTTTCACGTCATCACTTACAAACTCCTCTTATCTGGATGTATGGAAAGCATAACTTTTTGGAGGCAACATTTCCTGCTCATGTCCAGAAATACTGCCAAGTGACTCCAGACATAGATAATACACATATATTAAAAATGAATCTGAATTGCTGAAAGATCTTTCCCCGTATTTTATAAATATGCACATTTCAGAGACCTACTGCTCTAAAATATTAATTTCCCAAAGAGGTCTGCTGTAGTAATGAAAACCCAAAACCAAAGTTCATTCCTGTCACAAAATGGCCACTATGCTCACCTTTTCGTTCAAAGCTTTCTTCTCTAAGAATGCAGACGAGTGATAGGAACTTTGTAACTTCTTTTAAATAAAGAACTGTTGTGTTGTTCAGCTTGATAATTGCCATGGACTCCTTGTCATACGCAGTGCCATTACATTCAGCATGCAAACTGTATAAAAAATAACTTGATTAGTTAAAGTAATAAAACAAGAAGAGAAGACGAGACAGGCCCTCTGCCTAAAAATGTATTTATGGTACCAAAGCATGGATTTATTACACAAACTGCTCACCTCCACCAGGAGAGGACACCATACCTGTAGCTGAAGGAGTTGCCCTGCCAGTGTAGGTGAAGTGTTCATCTGGCAGATGAGCTAACAATCGCGTATCCCACTGTCTGAAAACCAGCCCAGACAGGACATGCCTGCGTGTCTGACAAAATCTTGGCTAATCAAACTGCCCAAGCACCAGCTAACAATAACCTGTAATACTATTAAAAACGGAGCAGGCAAAGGCAAAATTATTCTGGTATTCCAGCTTAGAAATACATTGATTAGGATATTAAGAACAATTGTAAACAGGCTATATTTTGAAAGCTAATCACCCCCTCAATGATTAATAGATATAGAAATGTTTATTTAGACACAATCATACAAGTAAAATGTTTATTTCCCTACAGCCACTAATCAATTTCAAGCTTCTATTCTCCCATTATCCACTGAAGGTTTGAGTCCAATTGCTGGTTGGCTGGCAGCTGGTGAACAGCTCAAAGCGGACCTTAACCCTCCCATCTGCCAAGCACAGTGCCATCTTAGCCTTTATTAAGATCCGCAACTGTCATGGTGTGGCACATGTCACCAGCTGAATGTTGGTTGAGAGTGGACATCAGCAGAAGAACGCCTTAATTGAAAAACACTGCAGAAAACAATGGTATGTTTAAATGAAGGATTTAAAAACATGTACTAAAGATTTCTAACTTGAACATATTGGGAGGCAGTTAAATCGATAGGTTTAGTTCAGCTTTAAATAAAACCTTTTATAAGAAAACAAGTGCTTCCACTGCTATACTCTTTATAGAAGGATAGGTTTCCTGACTGTCCCACAACCTCTGGTTTCAGTACTTTTGGAACTACTGCAATTGGTTCTAACAGTTTCCTGCTCAAACCAAAAAAACATTGCATACACTTTATGCTAACATCAGCCAATTAGCTAGCAGTTTCAGAAACGGAAGCTGCACATATCTGTCATGGCAGGTTTTTTTAAATTTGAAATCCAGCCCAAACTTTTTTACAGCTTTGGACTGAGTAGAGAAAATACAGAACCTCAGGTATATTTTACCGTAGTCACCGTTTTGTGGAGATTTTCCTTCATTTCCTGTCAAACACAAAACAGGAAAATAAAGGAAATCTCCCAGAGCATGGAAAAAAAAAAAAAAAAAAAAACTTTCATAAATGTTAAAATGTATCCTATTTTTGTCCTGGCAACAAAAGTCATCACAGAGGTTCTCACATTTCCCACTTACTCCAACATTTTAATTTGGTCTTACAAATGGAGATAAGTAGGCAAGGTAATCACTATGCCATGATTACGTAAAGTGTACATTCACCTTTGGTAAAATGTTAACCCGTATTTAGGGGGGTTCCTCTCAAAAATCCACACAGATGCATCATTCATTCACAGAGATCTGTAAATGCAAATCTGCATGCCAAAGTAGAAGATGGGACTTGTACTTTTTTTCAATTAACTGCGTGTGTGCTGATCACATAGTTCATACATTCTTCCTTTAGCTTTGTAATGGAGATACAAGCACAAAGCTGGAGGAAGATTGTGCAAAATAAATATAAGAAATCAATCAGCGCAGTAAAAACAAATAAGGAATAAGCAGCTGTACACTAAGGGAAAAATTCATCAAATCCCCACTAAACTTATAATATGACAGGAGTGCAGCGCTATAAATATTGATGATGTTAGTTACTTACTACGTAGACACACCTAAAAACTCTCCTTGGGGGGATTTATGCCCAATTGTAAAATGGTTTCCACTTACATGTGAAATG
>BLSH010351742.1:1402567-1421412 GCA_018402905.1 Glandirana rugosa | reverse complement strand
ATAGTTGCCCCCTGTCATAATTGCCCCCTACACAGTTGCCCCCCGTCACAGTTGCCACATTGTACTGCCACCATGATAATTGCCCCAGTCAAAATTGCCACCATTAGAATTGCCCCACATCATAATTGGCCCCATTGTACTGCCCCATATTATGGCCCCCATCATAGTACTCTTGTGCTTGTTCCTCGGGCTCTGCAAACAGAGCTGAGATGATCAGCTCCGCAATTGGAATCAGCAATGCTGCATCCACCGACAATCACACATCACATGGGACGCTTGCTTGGGTAACAATGGCAACAAAGGCCTGGTTACCCTTCTTAACCTCCCTGGCAGTATGATTATTTCAGATTTTTGGTGCTGAAAGCGGTACGATTATTTTGCATGAAAATTTGGCGTTTTATATTGTAGGCCTGTAATTCTTAGGAATAACTCACTTAAATCTGTCCAAACAAGAGTCTAGTAGACATCCCGGGTATGATAAAGTTTGAAAAATGAAATCATAAATTATAATATAATAAATAACTAAAAATAATTATCAAAAATAATAACGTAATAGTAACAAAATGTATTCAATAATGTAATGAAATCAAAAACACAGAAATTTGCTGAGTTGCAGAATTGTCGCTGTTGTCACTTTCAATTTCTGATGATAAATTTCCCCAAAAATCAGTATCACTCAATTCTGCAAATGATTCTTATTTACTAATCGGTGTTTTCTAGCTGATCAAAAACCACTTTTGACGTAAAGGGACACTTTTTGGTTGCTATGGACATTCTCATGTTTCCAGGCAGAAAGAATGACATAAATAATATAAAAGTGCATGCAGGGCTCTGGGCAAACCACTAGGGACAAAGGGGATGTGAAATGTTTTCATACAGTAATGTAATGTAATCTATAAAATTACAGTGTACTGTATGCGCTGTGTGTGTTTCACTTTTTGAATTTCCCGCCGGTCTCCGTCCCCGTGCGACGCAACGCTTGCAGGGAACGGAGCTCGGCACACAGGAGTCATCTGGCGGCGGACACAGCCCGCAGACACGGCGGGGGACATCGCTGGATCCAGGGGACAAGGTAAGTAGCTCTGCCAGGATCCAGCAATGCAATCCCGAGTGTGGCTCGGGGTTACCGCTCTTGGTACTGAAATTCCACCCCAGGCCACACTCGGGATTACCGCCAGGGAGGTTAAAGATAGCGGGCCGGCCTTGCATCACGTCATTTCCTGTTTGTAAATAACGCAATGCTATGGCCAGGCAATTCCTAGTGTCTCCTGGGATTGATGACACACATCTCCCAGGAGACATTGCAAACCGGAAATGACGCGGCGGACTGAAAACTGAAAATACAAGGTAAGTGATTAAAAAAAAAAAAGCTATGCCAATTCGTTTTTAATGCCCACATTAGAACTGTATGGTGAGGAATTCTAAATGTGGGTGGAACTCAACTTGAAGTAAAGAAAAAAACGTCTGCTTTTGCTCAGCGGGGATCGATCCGCTGATCCCCACTGAGCAGGCAGATGACAGATCCGTCTCCACTCACTGTGCAGAGACGGATCTGTCAAAGCGCCGCTCTCCTCTATGGGAAACAGGATGACAACGGACCGTCTGTCCGTTGTCATCCTATCCGATCCCCAGACGGATGGAAAAATATGGTTTCCATCCGTCTGACTTTACGGGACAGAAGCGGAGTGGAGAGCAGCAGGTGTCAGCATACATGTCACCACTGACATCCGTTGCTCCATAGACAGGCAGATCTGAACGGAACGTCAGTGTGAAAGGAGCCTTAAATCTGAAAAATACTACTCTCAGGTTAACATTGTTTCAACATTTATCTTCCACATACTACACATAAAAGGGAAACAAACATTCATTGGGAGAACAAGCTTTAATTTTCAAGAGACACTACCGCATTGTGGTGAAACATTCATTTTACCATACATTACAGCAATTTAGGGGAACATGTGCTTTGTGGTGGACTGAAATTAGTTTTGAATGGCATCCCAAAACACAAAGTTAAAAAAAAAAAAAAATAAAATCCACCTGTGTTACAGCGAACCACAATGCACAGATGTGGGTACTCTGTAAACTGTGGTGCGCTGCACTGACAAAATAGTGTAGGCATTATTGTTACCATGCGCTGAAGTGAATTAAAAGGCAAACTCAAAATAAATGGGCTGCATTACTGCAAAGCATGAAAAAGACACATGTTAAAGTAGAACTATGGGCAAAACATTTTTCATTTTGGATAGAGAAAGGGAGGGTTATAACCCCTGTCGGGTTTTTTCTCGCCAACTCTTTCCCATTGCGGAGATTTCCCTTCATTTCCTGTCCCATATTCAAACAGGAAGTGAGAGGATATCTCTGCAAATTAAAGTATTTTTTTTGGGGGGGTGGGCAGCTCACTATAACTAGTGTCCCCATCGATTACTTTTCTGGGGACAACCCAAAAATTGGGGTTTTCTTTTTACTTTCACTTTCCATAATGGTAAACAGGACAAGTTAAGCAGGTGAATCTCCTTAATCGGGGCACAGACAGCAATAAAAACTGACAGGGCTCTAATCCCTCTCCACTCTGTCCAAAACGTATAAAAAGAAAAAAAGGGGGGGGGGGGGTTGCCTTTAGTTATACTTTAACACACAACAACAATGTGAATTGGCTCTGGGTTTTTTTCTCCTCATATGTAAACCAAAGCTTTAATCATCATTGAAAAAGTAAAGTACAGCTGCAGATCAGAAATAGAATACTTACAGATATAAAAATATTTAGCAAGTTTTCTAAAGTTGGCAACTGTGGGATAAGTTTCTGCACAACTTTACTGAATGCCTCAAATATAGAGTGGTCATAAATACTTGTCAAGTAGAAGCTGCAAGAAAAAGAAACAAAACATACATAAAATATGTACAATAAAAGTAGCATAAGATAAATAATATAATATAATATAATAATAAAATATTATTCAGCATACAGTACACCCAATATACACCATTTTATGTACAAATTCTAAAGACTTAAAGCGTTTACAAATCCTAACAATGAACTTCTCTTAATTGGTCTGTTATTTATGCCACTGAATGCATTTTGTTACACACGAAAAAAAGAATTTGTTGATGTTGCCCAAAATCTTGTGGGCCAATAACTTCCTGTGCTCTTCGACTGCCTAATTGGTATCAATTACATTTGTTTCCCAGTACTACAGAACCATGCCCCTCTAGGTTATGAGCAACAAGAGGGGTAGGGTTCCATCTAGTTTCCCTTGTTCCCTTGTCCAGCAAGGAGAGTACTGTAAACTAGAAAATTGGCAAATTGGCCTTTTGTTACTGACAAAATCACCAGGTAAAATTAGAAAAAAAAAAAAAAAAAAAAGACAGAAAACAGAACACGAACAAAGCCGCCACATCTTAAAGCGATTGTAAAAAGGAAAATATTTTATTTAACCACTTCAGCCCTGGAAGGATTTACCCCCTAATGACCAAGCCATTTGTTGCAATACGGCACTGCGTCGCTTTAACTGACAATTGTGCGGTCGTGCAACGTTGTACCCAAACAAAATTGATGTCCTTTTCCCCCCCCACAAATAGAGCTTTTAGGTGGTATTTGATCACCTCTGCAGTTTATTTTTTTGCGCTATAAAAAAAGTGACAATATTGGGGAAAAAAAAAGTTTTTACTTTTTACTATAATAAAATCCAAAAAAAAAAAAAAAATGTAATAAAAATTTCTTCATCAGTTTGGGCCAATATGTATTCTTGTACATATTTTTGGTAAAACAAAACAAAATTGCAATAAGTGTATATTGATTGGTTTGCACAAAAGCTATAGCGTTGACAAAATAGGGGATAGATTTGTGGCATTTTTATAATTCATTTTTTTTCCCCTAGTAATGGCGGTGATCAGCGATTTTTAGCGTGACTGCGACATTGCAGCGGACAGATCGGACACTTTATTGGGACCAGTGATATTTATACATAGGTGGGAGGGGAGAGGGAGAGAGAGAGAGAGAGAGAGAGAGAGAGAGAGAGAGAGAGAGAGAGAGAGAGAGAGAGAGAGAGAGAGAGCTGTTCCTGATCACTAAGAACAGCAGATCTCTTCGCCACTTCCCTGCCAGAACGGGGATCTGTTTGTTTACATTGACAGATCTCCGTTCTGGCTCTCTGTGGAGCAATCGCGGATGGTCGGCGGACATAATAGCGTACCTGCTATACCCATTAAAAAGGGACCGCAGTACTGGTACGGAGATTTGCGCAGCCAAGCCAACTTGCCGCAGTATAACTGTGTCGGCTGGTTGGCAAGTAGTTACCAAAAAAATAAACATGTCATGCTTACCTGCTCTGTGCTGTGATTTTGCACAGAGCAGTCCCGATACTCCTTTTCTCGGGTTCCCAGCTGGTGGTCTGGGCCCCTTCCCCTTGCCGAGTGCCCCCATAGCAAGCCGCTTGCTGTGGGGGCACTCATGCATGCTCGCTCCCGATCCGGATCTGTCCCGTCCCACTGCCTCTGGCTGACAGCCGCGGGAGTCAATAGCTCCTGTATCTCAGCCAATCAGGAGGGAGAGACCCAGGAGAGCCTCGGTTCTCATGCAAAAATCGCTGGATCGAGAATAGGGAAGTATTAGGGGGGAGCTGCAAACTGAAATATTTTTTAACCTTCATGCATGGAATGCATGAAGGTAAAAAAACTTGAGCCTTTATAACCACTTTAAGACTGATGAGCTGCAAAATATTACATTTTTGGTTCTGGGTTCAGGGAAACGTTAAAAAGGGCTATTGAAGGAGATAGAAGTGTAAGACCCCTTTCACACTGAGAAGCTTTACAGGTGCCATTTAGCTAAAAATAGCACCTGTAAAAGCACCTCAAAAATCCCCCCCAATGTAAAAGCCCTGAGTGCTTTCACACCACCTCGGAAGCGTGGCGCGGCGACACTTAACGCCCTTTTAACCCCTTGTGGGGGTTAAAAGGGCAGCGCTCCCGCCACCATAGCGCCGCTATAACAGCGGTAAATCCCGCTGAAACTAGCAGGGATTTACCGCTACCGCCCCCAGTGTGAAAGTGGCCTTAGACTCACAAAATCTTTCATGCACAGTGCTCACTAAACTAAGGCAAATAGCTGGAGCATCATGAATAGAATGAGTTTATATTACTGCAACTATTTAAAATGGGAGAGAAAAGGGCAAACAAGGGAAAACGAGGGGAGGCGGGAGCGGCACGGCAAGAAGGGAAAAAAAGGGTACAGAAAAAAGAAAAGTGGAAAAAGAAAGGGGGGGGGGGGACAAAAGTGAAGGGAAAAGACAGCATAAGAGACATAAAAAAAAAAAAAAAAAAAAAGGAACAAAAAAAGGAGATATTGAATTGATCAAGTATGGAGGGGTAGTGTTGGGAAATGGGTCTAAAATGTGTTTGCTAGTGTTGGGGGTGGTGAAGAGACTGTATATATTGGCAGCAGAGAGACTCAAGGAAAAGAGAACTATATACAGTGCTGCCCATAATTATTCAAACCCCTGACAAATTTTGACTTAAAGTTACTTTTAAAGTAAGTAAAGTTACTTGCTGGTTAAATAAAAGTAACTAAGTCAAAATTTGCCAGGGGTATGAATAATTATGGGCAGCACTGTATATATTGGCAGCAATATATAAAAAGTCTACACGCCACTGTTAAAATAAGACAAAGATAAATCATTTCAGAACTTTGTCCACCTTTAATGTGACCTCTAAGGTCCTTTTCACACAGGCTTTCCGTTCAGGTCCTCCTGTCCGTTTTTCAGGCAGACCTGGACGGATGCTCCATTCAGCCCTACGGAGTGGCGGATGTCAGTGGAGACATGTCTGCTGACATCCACTGCTCTCCGATCCGGTGCGTGAAATCCAGACGGATGGAAACCCTATATTCCACCCGTCTGTAGAATCGGATCCGATCTCCATAGAGGCCTTGTTTCGGTGCAGCTGTGCACTGTACTGACAACTCTGATAATTGTACAATTTTCAATCACCAGGAGAGTTTACATTCTGTATATGCTGTTATATTCAATGTGCTTTCAAAACGTTCAAGCATGCAACAGCTTCTGAGCAATGAAGTGCACATTTATGGATCACTGAAAAGAATGTCATTACCTGACGTCAAAACATAAGCGGTTTTAAAATGCATGTTTATCATCTGAACAAGGCCTAAGGCATGGATAAGAAAATCTTTACTGTAAAATGCCAGGTTCCTACCTTAGGTGAAGTTTTTCTAGTCCAACATCTGCAAGATCATCATTAGCTCTCTGATGAATGTCTCTCTGAGTTTCTATCTTATGATCATCTGACAAACCATCTACTTTATGAATAAAAACTTCAAAATTCATATCAGGATTTGCTTTGTAGGCTTTGGTAACTGTCACATGAAGTCTTGCTAGCGCTTCCATATAGTCATCCTGCAAAAAGAGCAGGTTAATAAACGTCAAATGCACATACTTGTCAAGTAAAATAGGAAAAAAAAAAAAAAAAACTTTTATCCAAAACTTAAGCCATCTAGATTTACCCAGCATATGGCCACATGCCAAATAACAATACTATTGGTAAATATATGGCTCTGAAATAAACTCCACACAGTGCAGCAAAGGGTTCCAATACTTGGTCAGAAATTGTATAGGGCTGTAAATACAAAGCTGGAATTGTCACATTGATATTCCAATAATCTTCTGCACCACATTGCTTTTGGGTCTGAAATGTGTTTATACTGTTTCTCCACCTTCCTGTTTGAGGAGTATGGCGACAACTTTTGCTCTATTCTATTACCAGTTTTAACAGTATTCTGGTTTCTGGCAGGATGCAATGCAACGTTAGGAAAAAAGGAAACGGCTGGTGGTTTAATGGTCAATTCTACATACCCTATCTCATCTAAAAGCCATAGGAAATTTATCATAGAATTAAAGAAAAAAAAAAAAAAAAACTTACATTGGAAAGTTTTTCTTACTTTATGGTAAATCTACATAACAGGAAGTGAAGGGAAATCTCCATAACAAGACATTGAAGGCAGTATTAACCACTTCACGCCCAGCCTATACACAAATGACCACCAGGCGGTGGCTTTCCCATCCCGACTGGATGTCATAGATATGGCCACAGGACACAGCCAATGACCAGAGTATCGGCTCGCTGCCAGTACCAGTGACTGCCATGATGAATCACCTTTCATGCCATCAAATGTGTACAATTGTGTTGCTAGCTGTGATTGGTAAATGTTATTGCATGGTACAGACAGGGCCAATCACAGACCATTTGTACCATGTGATTATCTTTGAGCAATCACAGCGAACCAGACTGAACGATTGAGTTTCATTCAGTAAAATGCTTGCTTATAGCAATGTAATTCACTGCTATAAGCAAACAATGTATAAAAATGGTAACATTATATTGCTCTGGTCACAGTGTATTAAAAAAAATGTAATTAAAAATAAAAACCCCAGTGGTGATCAAATACCACCAAAAGAAAGCTCCATTTGTGTGAACAAAATGGTAAAAAAATTTAGTTTGGGTACAGTGTTGCATGACTGCGCAATTGTCAAAGTGCGACAGCACTGAAAGCTGAAAATTGGCCTGGGCAGGAAGGGGGTAAAAGTGCCCAGTATTGAAGTGGTTAATAAAAAATAAATAAATAAATAAATAAATAAATAAATAAAGGGACAATGGTTTGAAACCCTCCCAGACAGACAAGAGCAACAAAAAACAAGCAAGACTACCCATTCAGCTGCATTACAGACCCTGATTAGGATCAGCACAGGGAAAATTGAAGGTGGCTTAAAAAAATAAAATACATTTTGTATGAGACGCAAGATGAAGCCACCAATGACTGATAAGGGCAAGGAGGAGCCAATTACTAGATAAATGCACTGAGCCCTTATCTAGATTGCATACTGTACTTGTGTATTTGTAGCTTTTTTTTATAGGGATATATAAGAAAATAATGTATGCTCCAACTTGCAAAACGTTAATGGTGTTTTTTTTGTAGTAATACAGGCAAAATAATGCAGTACCTGACTAGCCAAACAAATATGAACTGTGTTTACCAACTGCCCCCATGCATTTCAAAGATGGAAGGGGGGTTCGGCTCTCTAAGTGTTAATAAAGCTTCATCTGACATTTCAAATGGGTAAATAAGTGTCTAGCAAAACTGAAACATTTACAACACTAAATAGTATGCCCAGGCATTACCCAAAACCTCCCTCTTGCTCTCTTAAAGCGGATCTTCAGTGCATCTGAGCACCACAAACCAAAAACACGATTTAATTCATTTTTAATATTAAGGCTTCATGCACACAGGACTTCCAAAAAACGTCAGTAGCTTATCAGGGATTTTTTTCAGCTTTTACCAGAATTATATTACCGCCGTTTTTTCACGTTTTTAAAGGGTCAGCATTTGTTTTTGTTTTTCCCAATTGATCTAAAACATCCAAAAACATTGGGGGGGGATCAACGTTTGAGTGTTGGAACATTTTTACAGCTGAAAAACGTCCAAAAGGACCCTTTGGTCTTGGGTTTTATTTACACCTCAAAAACATCACTGCTAAAAACAGCTGATAACAGCCTATGTGTGCAAGAACACATAGGATTACATGATGGAGGGTTTATTGACTGTAGAAGAAAACATCTGCAGCTAAAAAACTGTCAAAAAACGTCCTGTGTGCATGAGGCCTAAAAGCAAACTCTCTCCTTCATTCACATTCATGTCACCATGCTTTATTTTGTTAAGATATCACTTTGAAAAACAACCCCCTAGCATTTCTGGCAGTGACCATCTTGAGTAAGGGCAAATTATTCATGTAGCATTTACTTCCTGGAATCCATCTGCCCTTAGCTCAGGCATGCATCTAGGGGAGGGTGCCTAGCCGAGAAAACCTCTCCTCCTCTCCTGAAGGCTCCTGGGATGTAGGACATCATTTGCCTAGGCAAGAAACCAGGAAGTAACTGAAAAAATGTAAAAAAGAAATAAAAAGTTTAACACAAGTAAATATGATATACTTTCCTATCGATTTACTAATGCTAGCAGCACAAGGATTACAAATAATCAATGTTGATTAAGAGAGTAAAGTTTCACTTTAAAGGAGTTGTAAAGGCAGAAGTTTTTTTTAAACTTAATGCATTCTATGCATTAAGATAAAAAAACCTTATGTGTGAAGCAGCCTCCCCATCACACTCTAATTACCTACCTGAGCCCCTCCTCTCTGCAGCGATGTCCACTATCCCCTCAGCCATCCAGTACACTCCTCCTGATTGGCACAGACACAGCAGTGGCGCGATTGGCTCCCGCTGCTGTCAAAGTCTGTCAACCAATCAGGGGGGAGAGGGCAGGGCTTCGTGTCTGAATGCATACGCAGAGCTCTGACTCAGCTTGGGTGCCCCCATAGAGAGCTGCTGACTGAGGGGGCACTCGAAGGAGGGAGGAGCCAGGAAAGCAGAAGAGGGACCCAAGAAGAGAAGGATCCGAGCTGCTCTGTGCAAAGCCAACAGCAGAGAGGAGGTAAGTATAACATGTTTTGTCATTTTTAAAAATAAAGAAAGTGAGCCTTTACAATCACTTTAAGCACGTCCCGCCATTATTCTTATTTTACCTTGTTCCTGTGGCAAGAAATAATTCTCATTACTCTAACATCACTAGGCTTTTACAATTCTTACAGGGGCTGTTGCTGAAAGGTCACATCCTAAGGATATGGACATGCTCACAGAACTACATCTTCCAAGAAACCATTTCCCTACACACTGTGTGGTCAGACTCTTGGGAGTCAAAGCAACAGCATTCAATGCATGCATATGGAGTGGGACAGAAAGCAGTGGGGACATGAGATCTGTAGTCTGAAACTGGAAGTTAGGAGCACACTGGATTTTTGTACGTGCAGATTCTTTAAAGAAGCAAAACATGTTGAAAAGTGCAAGTATTGCAAAGATGTAGTAAAAGTTTTGTTTTTTTTTTCCTGCCTTGACATACACTAACCACCATTGTTAAGCCATCTAAAATTCTGGTTAATAAGCTCTGGTTCACACTATGAATCACACAGGAAAACACTGCGCATTCCTGTTCGATTCACATGTGATTCAGTGCGGTGCAATTTGAGCCCATTCATTTTGAATGGGTTCAATTCGCACTGCACCAAAAGTAGTGCATGTACTAGTTTTGGGGACACACTGCTACCGGATTGCTTTTTGTACTTTGTGATCCACTGCAGGTAAATGCACTTGGTGTACGACCTGCATCTGGGGTAACTAACATCTGCTGCAGATTACAACTGCAGTGCGTTTTTAACACGGTGTGGGAAACGCACGCAGAACGTGGTTTCCCGCACTGGATACCGCCATGTATGAAGACCTCACCATCTTACGACCACAGCAAAACAGTCTAGCTGTACATACGCACGTACATAAATCCCTTCTCAAATATTTGTAAAGATACAAAAATAATATATATACACGCGCAAATATCACAACTCAGAATATCCTTTTTTATAATTATTTTCCATTTTAAATGTGAACGCTCATCATTTTACTCATGTTTAAAAGGTTAAAAAAACATTTACCTGGGCATCAATTACATAGATTAATGCTCCTGTCCCTCTGAAGATCATTTCATAATCAAAGGTGGAGTCAAAAAAGTCCACTTGTCCTGGAAAGTCCCAGATTTGAAAATTGACAAAAGAACTATTCGAAATGTCATCTTTGTAGATTTTGTTGGTGCTCTCCAAGAATAAAGTTTCATTTGGTGACATCTTGTGAAACACAACCTATAGGATAATGAGAGATCGTTTAAGTATAGGAAAACAAATAAGCTAAAATGGCATTCTTTTTGGTTGTTAAATGACACTAATAAGCCCATTAAAGACAAGGATTTCAGTTTTTTTTCCTATCCCCTCCTATCTCTAATGCAGGGTTCTCATCAGAAAACACTCACCCGTCCAGCGAATCCAGCTTTTTGTTACTGTGGTGCACTGCCACAGGCCAGGTCCCATGCTACGATCTTTCCTTTCTCTATCATCACAAGGCAGCTGTCTTTTCCAGGTGCTTGCAGCTGGCCTGTTGACACGCTGCCAGGTCGACCTGGCCCCTGTATGTCCCTACTCCTGAAGCCTCCCGAGTTATGTGACGGAGACATCCCAGGAGGCTACAGGAGCAGGGACATATCACTGTCGCCAAGGCGTAAAATGATGGTGCAGAGCATGGCCAAAGTAAAAACACTTTTTTTAAAGTAAAAAAAAAAAAAAAAAGGAGGGGCTTTTACATATTGAGGGAGGAGGGGGATTTGCAAAAATTAAATATGAATAGGTGTCAAGAAAAAAAAAAAAAAAAAAAAACAAAAAAAAAAAAAAAAAAAAAAAAAAAAAAAAAAAAAAAAAAAAAAAAAAAAACACACCTTGCCAGATGGGCAAAAACTGATTTCCTTACAGAGATGTATGCATGCCGGTAAAATATATGAAGACTTCAACAGTTGCACGGCCAATAAGTCTGTAAAGCTGACAACAGCATATCGACATAAATCAATTGCTGCTAAAACAAGCAGATTATGTAGTAATACAATTGCACAAGATTTAAGTATATAACCACATCACTACATCTACACATACAGCAGTACATACACTAGGACTAATCCCTGCTGTAAACAATAAGGAATTGAAGGAAACCCATACCAACACAATATTTTTCTGCTTGAATGCAGACTTAGAAGAGTGCTTTTGTGGGATCAGATGCTGAACAATAATTGTAAGATCGTTTGTTTCACTAGTACAAATGCAACAAAATGTCCCATGGGTCTCTAAGCCAGGGCTAGACAAACCCCAGGCACAAGGTCGCCATGGTGATCAGAAACCCCGTCCTGGCGAGCGGTGTGCTGTCAAAATAGCCGATCCTTCTCTCCCCTCACCATCTCCAGTCCAGTGAAGAGCCGTTCTCTGCCTAAGCTGACAGCTGTTAGCCTGCATCACCTGAGCGTGTTGTTTTCAGGCAGAAAGTCCCACGACTTTGTACAGGTCAAAATGTCCCCAATGTAAAAAGCAAAAAAATGCCCAAATATGCCTGAAAAAAATACCTCTGGAATTTGTTTGAGCTTCAAGCGGTTTCAGGCGTTTGGCTTCAGGCGTTTTTGAGTGGAGATGTGAACCATCTCCATAGGGAATCATTGATAATTTTCCCCTCCAACGTTTTGTAGCTTGAGGTTTCAAGCTACAAAACGCTCAGGTGTGAATGGGCCCTTAAAGATAAACAAAAATCCGGTCAAGCTTCGCTTCTAAGTGTAAACAATGTATCACTTGGTTCTTTTATCAAAAGAATGAACTCTGGTCTGTAGATGGTCAGTTTACCATTTAAAGACTAAACCTTTTCTGACATTTGTTGCTTACAAGTAAAATTCATATTTTCTGCTAGTAAATTACTTAGAACCCCCAAAACATATTTTTTTAACAGAGACCCTAGAGAATAAAATGGCAGTTGTTGCAATATTTTATGTCACACGGTATTTGCGCAGCAGTCTATCAAGCAAATTTTTTTGTGGAAAAATACACTGTAATTGAATTAAAAATAAAAAAAGAACCTAAACAGCAAAGTTAGCCCATTTTTTTGTATAATGTGAAAGATGATATGCCGCGAGAGCCGTGAGAGAATCATAATCTTTATTCTAAGCAACAAAATTGTGGTTCTCGTTTTAGCCAGAATTGTGCAGCTCTACTGTGTGCTGTGGGGTGGAAGAGGGGAGATGAGGCAGCTGGATATGCTTTAGAAGAGTCCATGTCCTCTGATAAAGCCCTGTGTACCATCAACAATTTCCACTCTTAATGGTCCTTATATGTGGTGGCTAGAGATGGGAAGGCCTGGGGGAAAAAAAAAAAAAAAAGAAAAAAACACAGGTTTCTTTACGTTTTTTTTTTTTTCACCGGCGCTCAGCTGACTTGTCAGCTTTCTTCTCCCTCTGGTAACAGATGCAGTGGGCAGGGCAGAGTTTAGTTTGCTTGTGGGCTCCATCTTGTACCTCCTACAGTTGGGTGATTATTGGGATACAGTAAGTATATAATAGTTCTATCCTTAATTGACAGGTAAGAGGGTAAATTTGTCTAATAAATTAGTTTATAACCTTTAAATCAGGGGTCAGCAACCTGTAGATTGCGGACAGGTGACTGGTAGATCCTGCTGACCTGCCATCTGAGAGGATCAAACAGACTGCAATGCAGAGGGACTACTTGTAATGTTGGAGCAGTTGTAGGGAGCAAGAGCGGCATAAGCCAATACCTCCTCTGTGGTGCTGGCTTCTGTCACATTTACTTGAATGAGATGTGACTGGCAGGCGGTAGCATGCACCAAAAGCAACAGGGGGCTTAATTCCTGCTGCAGCATGTGTAAACCTTTGGGGTAGGGATTGGGGCGGTAAAACAATGAATGAGCCCTAAGAGTGCTGCTGCTGAATGTATAATAATAATAATCTATACTCTTATTTCAAGCATCATTTTATATACACTGCATTTCACCTTCCCAGTGTAACAAAACAACTTTCAATTTGTAAAACTACTCCACACTGAAAAAAAAAAAACAAAAAAAAAACGTTTTTTTTTCTGGATGAAAATGAGAAAAAAGTGAAAAAAAAAATATTTTGTTTACCCATGTCTTCAAAATGTCCAGAAGTTTTACATCTCTAGTGATGGCTGCAATCATTTTATTCATTTCAAATTCTTTAATTTTAACCACTACCAGCCCTAAGGACATACCCAAATGTCCTCAGGCAGAAGTTGTTATACCAGGATTATGGCTGCAGTTATGATTCGGACATAATATTTTTCTGCAGATGGGCTTTACTGTAAAAGTGATGCAAACAGATCTGCTGCCCTATCACTTTTAAAAGGCACAGAAGCCTCCACCCCTTTCCAGGCACTCGTATTCCTTTAGGGAGCCCAAGACTGCCCCATACAGTCAGGCCAGCTGAGCAAAGAGGAGTTCCTCCCCTTCATCAGTGACAAATGATCCTGGAAGAGCCCAGGATTTCATCACTTTCGGTTTTGGTTTGTGGATTACATGCCATTACCGGCCAGACAAGCATTTGATCAAAACTATCTCGGTCTGATCAGATCTTTTGTAGAGCAGAGGAGGGATCGGGGTCTTATAGAGCCTTAACCATTTAAGGATCGAGCCTCTGAGATTTGGTCTTTCCCAAGTTAAAAATCAGGGTTTTTTTTGCTAGAAAATTACTTAGAACCCCCAAACATTCTATATAATTTTTTCCAAACACCCAAGAGAATAAAATGGTGGTCGTTGCAATACTTTATGTCACATCGTATTTGAGCAACGGTCTAAAGAGCACAATTTTTGGGAAAAAAAAAAATCACCTTTTTGAATTAAAAAATAAGACAACAGTAAGGTTAGCCCAATTTTTTTCTATATTGTGAAAGATAATGCTACAGCGAGTAAATTGATACCCAACATGTCATGTTTCAAAATTGCGCCCGCTCATGGAATGGCGACAAACTTTGACATTTAGAAATCTCCATTGGCAAAGTTTAAAAATGTCTACAGGTTAAGAACTTTGAGTTACAGAGGAGGTCTAGTGCTAGAATTATTGCTCTCACTCTAGCAATCGCGGCAATATCTCACGTGTGGCTTGAATACAGTTTTCATATGCGGGCGCGACTTACGCATTCTGCACACGAACTCGGCGGGACATTTTTTTCAAAAAAAATGTTTTTCTTATTTTACTTTTTATTTTTACACTGTCCTTTAAAAAACATTTTTGGGTCACTTTTATTCATATTACAAGGAATGTAAACATTCCTTGTAATGGGAAAAAAAAGCATGACAGGACCTCTTAAATGTGAGATCTGTGGTCAAAAAGATATCATATTTACACTAAAATAATAATAAAAAAAATCTCCTTTAAGAGCATTGGGCAGAAGTGACATTCAATTTCGCTTCCAGCCCGCAATGGCATGGAGCCAAGTGGGGGCCATCTTTCCCTAAGTCGGCATTGAGGAGAGAGGACCCGATCGTCTCCGCCCCTACCGACAGCTCCAGTAAGCGGCGGAGCCTCCTGCCCCCGATTAAAGTGATCTCGCTGAGAATCCACCGCAGAGACCACTTTTATCTGAAAGCAGACTGCCATTAAAGAAAATAGCGGGGTTATGGCAGATAGCTGCTGCCCTAAGAATGGTATTCAGTGGCAAAGTACCGCCGTATAATGACGGCAGGCGGTCGTGAAGTGGTTAATCTCGCAAAGAGTACATGGCACTGCCCTTGCTATGACAAGGCTGTTGCTCCTCCCTTGTAAAAACAATAAAATTACGGTACATTTAAAAACGTAAGGCATCGCTATGAATGTCAGATTGGGAGCTATAATTCTAGCACCAGAGCTTATGTTTAAATCAATGTTTAGGCTACTTTCACACTGGGGCGGGTGGGCGGTAGCGGTAAATCCCCGCTAGTTTCAGCGGGGGATTTACCGCTGTTATAGCGGCGCTACGGCACCTCTATGCAGGCGGGAGCGGGGCGCTTTTAACCCCCAAGAAGGGGTTAAAAGCGCCATCGCACGGCGCGACCGAGACTGTGTATAGCCGCTATGGGAGCACCGTCCATTAATTTAAATGGAGGGGGCGGTGTAGAAGCGGTGATTACACCGCTCACAAGATGCTGCTTGCAGGACTTTTCTTGCTGTCCTGCAAGCGCACCGCCCCAGTGTGAAAGCACTCTGGATTTCACACTGGGGAGAATGGGGGGGGGGAGTTTTTCAGGCGCCGCACAGGTGCTATTTTTAGCACCGCAGCGCCTGAAAAACATTTCAGCGTGAAAGTAGCCTAAAAGTGAACTTATTTAAAAAAATGAATAAATTAAAATACAAATGTGTCATACTTACCTGCTCTGTGCAATGGTTTTGTAAGCATAAGACACATAGAATATGGCTTGGTCCAGCCCCCTACTCTCTCCTCACTGGCTGTGATTGACAAAAGTGGGAGCCAATGAGAAGGGAAAGCCAAGAAGAGCAGCTGCTCTAGTGCACTTCGCTGCATCAAGATGGGGCTCAAGTATTGGAGGAGCTGCATACTGAAGGATTTTTACCTTCATGCATAGAATGAACATAGGTAAATAACCTTCAGTCTTAAGGCTGGGTTCAAACCTATGCATATTGAATGTGGCTTACACCACATCCAATTCGCAGGACACTTGAAAACACATTGTTTTCAATGTATCCTGTTCACATTGGTGCGGTGCATTCACACTCCGCATTGCACAGAAAACGTGTGCGTTTTATGTACAATGCGGTGCAAATTCCCAGCCCATTATATTCAATGGGAATACATCTGACACGTAGATGTGTTCTGCACTGACCAGTGATCTTTCCCCCTGCTTGCTGCACCTCCCCACTGCCTCCCCGGGCAGCAACTGCGCTGTGAAAACAGACAGGAGCCGCCAAACGGAATGTATGTTAAAAAAGGAGTTTACATACTTTAAAATCATCTCGAAAAAAAAATAAAATAAAAATACACAGGTGATCAGTATGAAAGCTTTTCAAAAATGCTGGTCTTAGATAGGAAAAGGGATTTTCACCAGCACACCTCCGTTTAGTGATAATCTTTTATTTGCATAAAGCCGAGGTATTCACAAGCTGATGTTACATGACCCTGCAGGACCCCTTAAGCTTAATTGTAAATTCACCCAGGAATGGACAGCTAATGAAGCACTTTACCTCTCCAGCAGCTGCCCATTTCCGACTGTGGTAGGGGGCAGTGTGGTGCGTGATTCAGCACATCATACAGCTCCCTTTTTTTTTCTACAAGCTTTTTGTGTATGTATGAATGTGAGTTAGGGACCTTAGATTGCAAGCTCCTTGAGGGTAGGGACTGATGTGAATGTATATGTAAAGCGCTGTGTAAATTGACGGCGCTATAGAAGTACCTGAAATAAAAAAATTATTTGAAGTGTACAAAAGTACATTTCATTCATTGCCCTGTATAGCAGTGTGATGCACTGCTGTACAGGGTCAGGCGGTTCTGTACACTGTCCTGTGATAAAATGCACTGCAGTGTGAATGGGACACACACAGTAAAAAATTGTTTTCTGTGGGGCTGATTTACTAAAACTGAAACTGGAGAGTGCAAAATCTGATTCAGCTCTGCATAGAAACCAATCAGCTTTCATATGGTCAAAGCTTAAAAGCGGTTGTCTAAAGTAATTTTTACCTACAGGTAAGCCTATAATAAGGCTTACCTGTAGGTAAAATGAATATCTCCTAAACCTGTACAGTTTAGGAGATATTACACTTGCAATGCAGCCGCTGGTGTCACGGCGCATGCGCAGTGATGGCCCGGCGAAGGCCCGGCGCATAGCGCCAGACCCTGTCGGGAAGTCCGCCGGAAAGACGGGCTCCCACACATGCGCAGGAGTGATGTCTAGCGGCTCTGGCCACTCACAGTACCAGAGCTGCGAACCCCGAAGAAGCCACACAGCGAAGATGTCCGCTCCCTCTGCAGGGACCGGGCAGCCCTGCGGGAGCTTCATTCTAAGGTGAGTATTTCATAATGGGTTAGTATGCGCTGCATACTAGCTCAATATGCCTTTGCCTGACAGGGTTTTTTTTTTTTTTGTGGGTAGACAACCGCTTTAACTGAACAAGCTGAAGTTAGAAGCAGATTGGCCACCATGCACAGCTGCACGACATTCTGAGAGCTCCAGTATTAGTAAATCAACCCCAGTGTCTTTGTGCTGACAGGCGTTTTACAATGCAGCCCTAAAAGCAATGTGAATTTGCCTTAAAATAAAAAAGAATAAATAAATAAATAGACACAGTGTGATACATTGAAACATGATTCACACTGCCCCCTGCTGGTCTTCAAACAAACACTAGCCTACATAGTAAAACACTAATGTGATAAAAGCAAAAAGGCTTGTTCACACAGCCCACATGCTAAATGTTTCAGTGTGTGGGTGGGTGTTAGTTTTTAGCCATGGTGATGGTCCAGTGTTTTGGGCATTTCAGCTCATCACATTGTTTACTTTAACTTTATTTGAATAGCACAACGTGACATCATTTACATCTTCCTGCAGCTGTGCTACTGCGCAGTGTAGATGCAGTGCATTCTTTTGCGCTGTGCCATAACACCAAGTTGCATTGATGCTGAAACCGGGCCTCAAGGCTGCATTCACACGTGCGAAAGCATCCTATTTGTGCTTATATGCAAGAACCCCAGTGGGGGTTCCCAGGATTAGCTATGAGAGGCATGCCCATTGAAAACAATAGGAGGCTGCTGGCTACCACAGTTAATCGCCCCCACTCACATAAGAGGTTATGTGCTCGTCAGCACAATTAGGGAAAATCCAGCAGCCTCCCATTGCAGCTAATTGTGGGAACAACCCGCTGTGGTTCCCTCATCTAATTACAGGCAAGGAGCATTTGCAGGTGTGAATACCAGCCATAGACGGTGCAGTTTTCTTTCCTGCTCCCTCCCGTGGAACTATTGTGTTCTATCCTGCCAGGAGAACACAGTGATTATTAGTAGCTGCTATAGTTGCCAAAAAAAAAATTAGTAAATGAAAAAATACAATATGCTGGTTGTACCCAAATTGATCAATGATTGACTTAGGTACAATCAGCCTGCCCATAAAATATTCAAACCTTGGCCTATCCCTGCTGAATTGGCTGAGATTTGAACCGTTTATGGCCGGCTTAAAGAACAAAATGATGGTGTGCTGGTGAAGATCTGATTGTATGGTGGGGACTACAGCACTCTCCATGGCCTGTGGGTGAGGTGTACCATGAATACAACAGGTGTGGGGGGGGGGGGGTGTATATCCGATTGTACCATGTGGAGTGGGTGTCCGGTACCTCTCACGACATCAGGGGTGGTATGTTAGTCTAGAAG
>BLSH010351742.1:1385239-1399410 GCA_018402905.1 Glandirana rugosa | reverse complement strand
ATCATGTTATTGTCACGTATAAAAATCGTGACAAAAAAAAAAAAAAAATGTAAAAAAAAAATCTAAATTTCTTCATCAATTTAGGCCAATATTTATTCTGCTACATATTTTTGGTAGGAAAAAAAAAAACCCCCAATAGGCGTATATGGATTGGTTTACGCAAAAGTTATAGCGCGTATAAAATAGGGGATAGATTTATGGCATTATTATTTTATTTTTTTTTACTAGTAATGCCAGCGATCAGTGATTTTTAGCAGGACTGAGGCATTACAGCGGACAAATTGGACACCAAGTAACATTTTTGACACTTTTTTGGGAACCAGTTTATTACAGTGATCAGTGCTAAAAATATGCACTGTTATTGTACTAATGACACCGGCAGGGAAAGAGTTAAACATCAGAGGCGATCAAAGGGTTAACCGTGTTCCCTAAGTGTGTTTACTAACTATATGGGGGATGGGCTGCCTGGGATAACACAGAGATCAAGAAAAACAAGATCTCAGTGTAATCCCCCGTCAGAATGGAGATCTGCCTTGCTTACATCGGCAAATCCCCGTTCTGTCTCTGCAGGGGAAGGATCGTGGGCGATCGGTGGACATCGAGTCCGCCGGACCCGCTGATTGGCTCCCCCACATGCCAATCGGCGCGCACGCCCACAGATGCTAGTGCACGGATCGCCGTACCAGTACGGTGGTTCACGCAGCCGGGCTACCTTGCCTCAGTTTTACTGCCGCGGGTGGTCAGCAAGTGGTTAAGCTTTGGCGGCTTTTTATTAGCCAACAGAGAAAACGATCATCTGTTGCATCATTTGTTGCTAGGTTTTTCAGCTTTTCCATCAGCTTTTATTTCTTTTATTATTATTTTTCCTTTTTGTAGGGGTGAGGAATTAGGAGTGAGGAATTAGGAGTGAGGAATTAGGAGTGAGGAATTAGGAGTGAGGAATTAGGAGTGAGGAATTAGGAGTGAGGAATTAGGAGTGAGGAATTAGGAGTGAGGAAGGGAGGGAGGGGGTTGCCCCAAATAAATTCTATTCTTTTCACTGTAAAGTCGCTTCCATTTAGATGGGGGATCCGACTTGGAGGCGACTTCTATTGAATTCTATGGGCACAAGTCGGATAGAAGTTGCCTAGAAGTAGTACAGGAACCTTTTTTTGAAGTCGGAGCGATTTCAGTAGTGTACATTAAGACAGCTCCCATTCACTTCAATGGTATTTGAGATGTCAAGTGACTTGGGGTGACTCAAGTCGGAGTGCAAACTGCCCGTGTGAACGGGCTCTAGAACAGGTAACATACAACGGACATTTCCCAGGGGTCAACAGCGGCCCACTTGTTAGGATGTTAATACTACTAAATGAATAAATGTAAAATAAAAAACACAAATAAATAAAAATAATCATAAATAGGGCAGCACAGTGGTGTAGTGGATAGCACTTTCGCCTGGCAGCAAAAAGGGTCACTGTTCGAATCCCAACCACGACACTACCTGCCTGGAGTTTGCATGTTCTCCCTGTGGCTGCGTGGGTGTCCTCCAGGTACTCCGGTTTCCTCCCACACTCCAAAAGACATGTTGGTAGGTTAATTGGATCCTGTCTAAATTGGTCCTAGTATATGTATGAATGTGAGTTATGCCCCGTACACACGGGACGACGATCGCATTCAACAGGTCGTACTCACGACCGTTGTATGCGATATCGATCGTTCGTATGCGCGATTTGAACAGTCGAACATACGACGGTCGTACAAGGGAGTTGTATGAGCAGACTAGAAAACTTGGTCGTACCAACAAGCTCTCATACGACCGTTGTATCGCGTGTACAGAGCAGTTGGTACAACAAGTTGTATTGTGCAAAACACGCATGCTCAGAAGTCAGGAATGGCTGGATGCTAATTACATGCACCTGAACGTTCTTTCCCCGGACGTACAATTGTGTAGTGCAGTCAGTATGCTGCATACAACAGCCAACATACGATTCAACACGGTCGTACGTGCGATCGTCGTTCCGTGTGTACGAGGCTTTAGGGACCTTAGATTGTAAGCTCCTTGAGGGTAGGGACTGATATGAATGTACAATATATATGTAAAGCGCTGCGTAAATTGACGGCGCTATATAAGTACCTGAAATAAAGTAAATAAATGCATACAATACTATGTAATACATAATTAACCCCTATTCCTAAAATAATAAAAAACAAAACATCCTAAACACAAAATAAATACAAAACTAATAATAACAACAACGTTTCATTATTTTTTGGTTTGTGTTTGGGTGTTATATGCAAGATCAGGGCTAATTATTACATAATCATTTTTTTAATGATTTTTAGACCTCTTTCACATTGAGGCAGTTTTCAGGCGCTTTAGCGCTAAAAAAAAAAACTACCTCCCATTCATTTAAATGTGTGCTTTCTCCCTGGGGCGGTAGAAAGTCCTGCAGGCAGCAATCTTTGGAGGCATGTTTGGAGTGCGCTTCCGAAGTGCCTTAAAAGCACTGCAAAATGGGTCTTTTTTTTTTTTTTTAAAGGCTCCATGCACACTGTGATTTTTGGGCGTTTTTTTAACAGCCCAAAAACCCCACTTTATGTTATCCTATGTGTCCATGCACACATGGATGTTAATTGTCGTTTATCAGCAGTGGTGTTTTTGGGCTGTTATCTGAATGCCCTGAATTGGTGTTCAAAAGTCATTCTTTTGACCACAAAAAACCCTAACGCCGCTAAATGCTCATTAACTCTGGTAAACGGCTGTTTATCGGCGTCTGGCATTTTTTGCAGTCAATGGAAGCTAATGAAGAAAAAAAAAAAAAAAAAACACCCCCAAACGCTGCTTACAAAACGCTGCAAAAAAAAAAAACGTTTTCTAAGCAGCGTCTCCTGCCCGACGCCAAGAGAGCCCAGATAGCGTCCAGTGTGCATGGAACCTGAAGGTCACGTTTCCACATGACCTTAAAAAGAGCACCCCGCTAGTAACCCAAAAGCACTGCAATCACAACCGTTACTTTAGCGGCTGTTTTAGCGTTGCTTCAGTGTGAAAGGGGTCTTCGTTTAGCATTTATTTATTCATATACTACTATTTTATTATTTTTTTTATTTTTAGAAAATCACGCAGAAACGTGCAAAAAAAAAATAAAGGGAAAAACATGCGCAAATAGCGCGTTTCTGTTGATTTCTATGGGAATAAAAAAGCACCAAAGATGCTCCATCTTGGGAAGTTTTTGGGGCTTCAGGTGACATGTAGTGGGGATGTGAGGTGGGAATGGGCCAAGCAGGTAAGAGAGGCCCAGCCCCCCTCACAAAGGATACCATAGAGGATACCATAGAGATCAGAGCTTATCCATAGACTGGCTAATGGAGGCCTCACCTTCTGGATGGAGGACTTCCCGCTGCGCCTCATCCCCATGAGCAGGATGCGGGGTTTGCTGTCTGAGGAGGTGGAGCTCTCGTCCATCTCGGACTCATCAGCCCCATAGCCGAAGTCCTTAGGGAAGGAGTCGGCCACCCCATAGCTGAGCTGTTCCTCCCCGGGGTACTGTATAGACATGTCGCCGGATGGTCACTAGCACCGCCGCTGCGATCTCCCAGTCACCATAATCCGGCTGCCGCTGTGTCACGTGACGCCCCGGTCCGCCCGATACACCCTCAGTTCCGCCGACACCCGACCTCCTTCCTTGCAAGGTCCCCGGGAGCTCTACCACAACACCGCCGGATTATTTCTCCCTACTTCTTTTTTTTTTCTGGTAGCTACCGAATCCTTCCTGCAATGCCCGCCCTGTTTCTGCGTAGCGCCTCCTCATTGGTGAGAAAGCTGAATGCTGCTGCTTTGTGATTGGTTAAGAGGCGAGTTCGCCAAACAATTCCACCCAGCAAGGTCGGTTGAAGCACAGTCATGTGGGGAGCAGTCACCTGACCGAGTAGAGGGGGGGGGGGGGTGGCATGTAACCTTTAACCTACAGCTGTGCCCTGACTGAGGCAGAAAGGATTCCTGACTCGGCGGAAATAGATGTCCACTATACAATGAGATGGCCGCATATTGTCCTGTGACTGAGAGAGATTCTTAGTGAGCTCAAGGAGGACCTTGTTTAACCACTTCCACACCGACCCAATTCTGACACTTCTCTCCTACATGTAAAAATCATCATTTTATTGTTAAAAAATTATTCAGAACCCCAAACATTATATATATATTTTTAGCAGAGACACTAGGGAATAAAATGGCGATCGTTCTTTATGTCACACAGTAGTTGCACAGCGGGTTTTGCAAATGCAATTTTTTTGGAAAAACACAGGTATTAAAAACAAAACACAATCTTTACCCCAATTTTTTGTATATTGTGAAAGATAATGTTAAGCCACGTAAATAGGTACCTAACATGTCACACTTTAACCGCCAGCCAGTGTCCTTATACGGCAGCAGGTCGGCACGTTCCCGCAAAGGCGGCGCGGGAACTGGCTATTGTGGGCGTACGTACGCCGCTGGAGCTTCCACTGGCCAGCAAGAGAGCCAATCAGCAGGTGGGGCAGACTTGATGTCCACCGGCCGCCCACAATCGTTCCCCGAAGTGACAGAACGGGGATCAAGCTGTGTAAGCAAGGCAGATCTCCGTTCTGTCAGTGGATGACACACAGCAGGGGCGTTGCTAGGGGGTGGCTATTGGGGCTACAGCCCCGAGTCTGGGGCCTATAGCCCCGAGTCTCTTACTGGATGGGTGCAGTTCTGAAATTTGCAGGTATGTCGCGGTCCGGAATGCAGGAGGCAGGGGCAGACTGAGCCATGGTAGCGCGGGCCCTCGCCTCCACCTGATGTATGGGGATACTCTCTGGGTACCCTGATGTATGGGGAGGAACTCTGGGGACCCTGATATATGGGGAGGTTTTCTGGGGACCATGATGTATAGGGGGGTTCTCTGGGGACCCTGATGTAAGGAAAAGACTCTCTGTGGACCCTGATGTAAGGAAGAGGCTTTCTGGGGACTCTGATGTAAAGAAGGAGCTCTCTGGGGACCCCGATGTAAAGAAGGGGCTCTCTGGGGACCCTGATGTAAGGAAGGGCCTCTCTGGGGACCCTGTTGTAAGGAAGGGGCTCTCTGGGGACCCTGATGTAAGGAAGGGGCTCTCTGGGGACACTGATGTAAATGGGGGGGACTCTCTGGGGATCCTGATGTAAGGGGGATACGTACTCAGAAATGTAATGATGGATATATATATACACGCACACACACATGTATATTATATACATGTGTATGCCCGCTCAAGCGTGTGACTCTACTTTGCTGCTATGGGCTCTAGCCCCAGATCTTTTGTAGACCTAGCAACACCCCTGACACACAGATCGTAACTTTCTGCTATGCAGGAAGACGGATCTGTGTGTTGTCTGAGTAAGTCCTTCCCCCATATAGTTTGCAAACACACAGAGGGAACACAGTTAACCTCTTGATCACCCCTGATGTTAAAGCGGAGATCCACCCTTTCCGAATGTTTATTAAAAGTCAGCAGCTACAAAAAGTGTAGCTGCAGATTTTTAATAAACAGACACTCACCTGTCTCCCAGTCCAACGATGTGGCCGCACGGAGCCTCGCTCCTCTCCCCCTCCCCTCCGTGGTGCCGGCATTGCTACTGTGGGCACCCGGCCGCGGCTTCACGGCCGGGCGCACACTGCACATGCACTAGCAGCGCGGCTCTTTGTGACTGGTCCCGAAGTCTTCTAGGACCTGTCCTGTGTCCCAGAAGACTTCGGGAGGGAGGGGGAAGATGATCTTCCACTTCTGATCGCCTAAGGCGACCGGAGCGGAAGTACCCAAAAAAATTGGGTATCCCTAACCCCCCTCCTGCCCAAAAGCTCAGTTTCAGCATCCGGAGCTGGGGAGGAGGACTTAAAGCGGAAGTTCCACTTTTGGGTGGAACTCCGCTTTAACCCTGTAAGGGAAACCTCAAGACTCTTAGGTTTCAGGACCACTTGTAAGGGAAACCTCAAGACTCTTAGTTTTCAGGACCACTTGTAAGGGAAACCTGAAGAATCTTAGGTTTCAGGACCACTTGTAATGGAAACCTCAAGACTCTTAGGTTTCAGGACCACTTGTAAGGGAAACCTCAAGACTCCTAGGTTTCAGGACCACTTGTAAGGGAAATCTCAAGACGCTTGGGTTTCAGGACCACTTGTAAGGGAAATCTCAAGACGCTTGGGTTTCAGGACCACTTGTAAGGGAAATCTCAAGACGCTTGGGTTTCAGGACCAAGTAAGGGAAACCTCAAGACTCTTAGGTTTCAGGACCACTTGTAAGGGAAACCTCAAGATGCTTGGGTTTCAGAGCCACTTGTAAGGGAAATCTGAAGACGCTTGGGTTTCAGGACAACTTGTAAGGGAAATCTCAAGACGCTTAGGTTTCAGGACCAAGTAAGGGAAACCTCAAGACTCTTATGTTTTAAGGACCACATGTAAGGGAAACCTCAAGACTCTTAGGTTTCAGGACCACTTATAAGGGAAACCTCAAGACTCTCTAGACCCCTTTCACACTGAGGCGCTAATCAGGTGCTTTCATGCTAAAAAAAGAACCTGAAAAGCTCACGAAAATCTATTTCCAATAAAATCAATAAATGCTTTCACACTAAGGTGGTGCGCTGGTGGGGCAGTGAAAAAACAGCCCTCTCCATTGAAGTGAATGGAAAGCTCTTCAAAAGCACCTGAAAAGCTCTTCAAAAGCGCTCACTGTTTTACTGGCAGTTTAGAAGCGCCTCAGTGTGAAAGGGGCCTTAGGTTTCAGGACAACTTGTAAGGGAAACCTCAAGACTCTTAGGTTTCAGGACCACTTGTAAGGGAAACCTCAAGACTCTTAGGTTTCAGGACCACTTGTAAGGGAAACCTCCAGACTCTTAGGTTTCAGGACCACTTGTAAGGGAAATCTCAAGACTCTAGGGTTTCAGGACCACTTGTAAGGGAAATCTCAAGATTATTGGGTTTCAGGACCACTTGTAAGGGAAATCTCAAGACTCTTGGGTTTCAGGACCACTTGTAAGGGAAATCTCAAGACTCTTGGGTTTCAGAACCACTTGCAAGGGAAACCTCAAGACTCTTAGGTTTCAGGACCAAGTCAGGGAAACCTCAAGACTCTTAAGTTTCAGGACCATTTGTAAGTGAAACCTCAAGAATCTTAGGTTTCAGGACCAAGTAAGGGAAACCTCAAGACTCTTAGGTTTCAGGACCACTTTTAAGGGACACCTCAAGACTCTTAGGTTTCAGCACCACTTGTAAGGGAAACCTCAAGACTCTTAGGTTTCAGGGACATTAGTAAGTGAAACCTCAAGAATCTTAGGTTTCAGGACCAAGTAAGGGAAACCTCAAGACTCTTAGGTTTCAGGACCACTTGTAAGGGACACCTCAAGACTCTTAAGTTTCAGCACCAGTTGTAAGGGTAACCTCAAGACTCTTAGGTTTCAGTAACATTTTGATAGCTGAAGCCAAATTGAAAAATAGACATATTTATTATACAAGCCTGTAGCTTAGCTAAAGGCAGGGAGAGCAGCACAATCACAGTACATCATGATGGTTTCAAAAAATTGTTCTGAATTTGCTAGGGCCTTGTAATGCAATTTATACATTCTGAAAGGAGTGGCTCCTGAATAACTAAAGTTAATTTGAAGTCAAATCTTGATTGAAATGTAAAATACTTAGTTAACATAGATATGCCACTTCCAAGTAGTTCTGTGGGAAAAGGCTGATAGGCATCTTCACAGCTGGAGGTGTTAATGCCATTTGAACCCACCAGGACAGCTGTTATACAATATGACATCTAATGAAATATACATCCAATATATATACTTAATCATAAATAAATGTTTGATATATAAAATGGCTATTCCGTTTACCCAGTCAACCCCTTCCCTGTCAGTATCATTAATACAATGTCAGTGCATATTTTTTAGCATTGATCACTGTAATAATGTCGCTGGTTCCCAAAAAAGTGTAAAAAATGTCAGTTAGGTGTCCAATCTGTCCACCTCAATGTCGCAGTCGCACTAAAAATCACAGAACGCCGCCATTACTAGTAAAAAAAATATCATTATAATAAAAATGCCATAAACCTATTCCCTATTTTGTAGATGCTATAACTTTTGCACAAACCAATCAATATACGCTTATTGTGATTTTTTTAATCAAAAATATGTAGGAGAATATACATATTGGCCTGAACTGATGAATACATTTGTTATTTACATTTTTTTTTTGGATATGTATTAAAGCAAAAAGTAAAAAATATTGTTTTGTTTTTTTCAAAATTGTTGCTCTTTTTTTGTTTATAGTGCAAAAAACAAAACCCGCATAGGTGATCGAATACCACCAAAAGAAAGCTCTATTTGTGGGAAAAAAAGGGCATACATTTTTTGTGGGTACAACGTCGCATAACCGCGCAATTGTCAGTTAAAGCAATGCAGTGCCGTATGGCAAAAAATGGCCCGGTCATTAAGGGGGAAATCCTTCCAGTCCTTAAGTGGTTAAAATTGCGCACGCTCGTGGAATGGCTCCAAACTTCAGTACTTAAAATCTCCATAGGCAATGCTTTAAAATTTTCTCAGGTTATCAGTTCAGAGTTACAAAGGAGGTCTTGTGCTAGAATTATTGCTCTCACTCTAACATTCACGGCGATACCTCACATGTGTGGTGCAAATGCCGTACCTTTGCGGGCGTAACCTATGTATGCGTTCACTTCTGCGTGCGAGCACATGGGAACAGAGGCGCTTTAAAAAAAATGTTTTTAATTATTTATGTTTACACTGTCCCTTTCATTTTTTTTTTTAATCACTTTTATTTCTATTACAAGGAATGTATACATCCCTTATAATAGAAATAATGAATGATAGGTCCTCTTTAACCACTTCAGCTTCGGAAAGGTTTACCCCCCCTCATGATCAGGCCATTTTTTGTGATGCAGTACTGTGCTACATTAATTGACAATTGCGCAGTCATGCAACGCTGTACCCAAATAAAATTGATGTCCTTTTTTTCCCACAAACAGAGCTTTCTTTTGGTGGTAGTTGATTACCTCTGCAGTTATTATTTTTTGCGCTGTAAACAAAAAAAGACTAACAATTTTGAAAATATATATATATATTTTTTACTTTCTGCTATAAAACATACCCAATAAAAATATGTAAAGAATCAAATTTCTTCATCAATTTAGGATAATATGTATTCAGCTACATATTTTTGGTATAAAAAATTCCAATAAGCGTATATTGATTGGTTTGCGCAAAAGTTATAGCATCTACAAACTATGGGATATTTTTATGGAATTTTTATTTATTTATTTTCTTTACTAGTAATGGCAGCAATCAGCGACTTAAGACGGGACTGCGACATTGCAGCAGACAAATCGGACACTATCTGATGCTTTTGACACTTTTTAGGGGACCAGTGACACTAATACAGTGATCAGTGCTAAAAAAAACAGCACTGTACTGACACTGGCAGGGAAGGGGTTAACATCAGGTGCAAAAAAAAATGGTTAAATGTGTCCCTAGGGAGTGCTTTCTAACTGTGGGAAGACAGAGATACGTGTTCCTGCTTAGCAGAAACACAGGATCTCTGCCTTCCCGTCACAAAACAGCGATCTGCTACATAGGCAGACCGCCGTTCTGCCTCTCTTGGGAACGATTGGCGGGTCCCGGCCCGCTGTGTCCAATCAGACCCATACCTGTACGTGATTTTGTGAAGGAGAGCCACCACCCGCAGTATATATATGGCGGTCGCAAGTCAATGAGACCCCAAATATCTCCTCTACCCTGGTATGAGATCAAAAAAAAAAGATCTCTGCTTTCTAGGTATTAAAAAAATGGCAGTGTTTACATCTGCCAGAAGTGATGTCATGATAACGCTTCCAGCCTCTCAGCATCATAGAGATGGCCGGGGATTGTCTGGTCGACGACCAGCTCTATGTTAACCCAGCTTCCCAATCGCATAGGAGAACCCCCCGCTGCCTGTAAAAGCAATCCAGCAGCTGAATTGCCGCTAGGATGGCTTTTACATTACAGGGAATCGTTGGCTGAAAAGAAAAAATATCTGAATGATGCCTGTAGCTGCAGGCATCATTCAATTATTAGCACTTCAATCTAAGGATGTCATATCACTTCCTACGGGAGGGAAGTGGTTAATGACAATTGCAATTAAGCTAAGCACTGCATGGGTCACGTGTACTGTATATTCATTGCACAAACAAAACAAGCCTGCTGGAAATTCCTGGCCTTCTTATCAGTCGCTGGCAACAGCCACACATCTAGCCGTGCCCCATACCAATATCGAAACAGAATGTCTTTATGGGGTATGCCTTCAAGTAGAAATAAGCCCTCAGCCTTTTTTTTTTAACCTTAAAAGAGCACAATAAAATAGCAATCCCCAGTAAACTTGCAAGGGGCAGGCGAGTGACACTTCCTCCCATTGGGTACCAAGTGTGGGTCACATCAGAGGCCTACCCCGGGGTGTGTTCTTTTAGCTACACCAGATGATGAATGGGATCACTTGTTCCAGCACAGAGTTAACATCTTGCCTGAAGGTGTGCTCACCAATGCTTGGGACCAGGCAAGGGCCACGGTTATTTGAATGTCAAACATTAAGGTAGTCCCCCAACAGAGATGAGCCACTTGTGTGTAGTGCTATATGCAGAATTCTTCCAAAGATATTGTCCCTTGTCTTACACACTTGAACAGGTGTTTGTTGGATTAGAAGGGGTATGCAGAGACCTCTCCTACTCCACCAGTCATCGTACCTCTGTTACCTCACTCCCAGTAACAGAATGGGATCCCGCCGAGCACATAGCGTGGACCTGATACGTGCTCCATACCAAGTGGCCAGGTCCCATATTCAGGTACCATGCCAACAATTGGTTGCTGTTCTTCCTTATGGTTACTCTTGACAACGTCTTTGCAAGTTAACCTCTTATTGTAGTGAGGTTTCACAAACCCCTAATGTGCTAGCCCAGACCCAAGTACGTTAGAGAAATATGCCGGGACCCCACATGCACTCCTTGAGTAACTTCAGACCATGCTCCGAGCAGAGTAAACAACTTTACTGAACACTCAGCAGAACATTCACAATATGCAAGAATGTCCTTTACCTAACTAAACTTAATTGTGGCTGCCCCAGGTTACCTGTAGGGGTGTAGCATCTTTGGGAAAAGTCCAAACTGGTGAGAACGCCAACATAGGAGTTCATGTCCTGGGAGTGTTCTGATGGGTCAGCATTCCAACAAGCTTCTTAAGACATAATTCAGGGTCTCCATACGTGCATCCTAAGCCTGTTCTAGGGTTGGCACTTCTCGACGCATGGTCCCCCTCTTTTTCTAGGTCCCCCGTAGGATCTGGGCCTCTTCCCTTTATATAACACACAGGTGGGAGGAAAACCCGCGAACACACAAGAAAAGGCAACATGAGCATTAACCCCTTCCTCCCAACCTGGGTAGCCGGTTGTCAGGGCTGGGCTCAGCCCTTCCTTCTCAGAGCTCTAGTGCTTAGCTGTCGGTTAATTGCCAGTACTCTTCATTCCACAGTCACTCACCTGCTCTTCATTTCCTGATCATCAGCTAACCCTGCTGGCTATTTAAACTGCCTGGATCAGATCTCCTGTGCCTTCGCCTGGTCAACATATCCGGATACTCTCTGCTGTGTTTTTCTGTTAAAGACTTTTGCCTGGCTGACTTCCTTTCTGGTTCCTGATCCTGTTTGCTGCCTCTACTACGTTAATCTCTGGATTCCTGTTTCAATGGCTTGTTCCGTCTACCCGCTCTGGTTACCGAACCCTGGCTATGTTTTGACTACGTTTGCTCTGTTTGTACCATTTTACCATTTTATTAAAACGTGTGAATTTTACTTCACTTCTGTCTCAGTCTGATTCATGGTTCCTGAGCAAAGGCCATGAATTAAGAAGATGCAGGCAATCCACTTGCTGGTAATATTTTTTTCTGATTGGATGAGCAGGATCACTGCATGGATCAGTTTGCCATAGCATTACAGAGACGCTCCTGATTCGCACAGCTCATCTGGATGCTCCCACTGTGGCTGTTCCGGTACAAGCTGTGTTGCAGGCCGTCCCTGCTGCTGCTCCAGTCTCTGTGCAGGCACCCGCCTCGAATATTACCTCTATAAGAGGTATGTCTGGTTCTGCTCCACTTCCCCAGCGATTTGGGGACGATCCAGTTCAATGCAGAGGGTTTCTCAACCAGGTTGGGATATACATGAAAATTTTTTAACAGAAAGGATGGGATTTTTATGGTGCCACATGGATCACAGACAATGAAATATAACATATAAAAGTGAAGAGATAAGCGTTACTCCAGGTAACTCATGACCCTGCTGCTTCAACCTCTATCCCCAGAGTGTGGGTACGGCACTGCCTGCAAGCAGGTGCATTGAAACAGAAAAAAACAGACTGGATGGCCGCACTCCTGCGCGATGACTATATCCTTTGTCAAAATACAGCATACAGTGTATGCCTGGCTATGATTAAGCATCTGTTGGTGTGAAACGTGTCAGCCGTCCATTGTGGTTCACCTGTACACTGTATGCTGTATTTTGACCAAGAATAAAGTCATCGCACAGGAGTGTGAATATTCAGTCCGTTTTTTTCTGTTTCAATAAAATATAAAAGGATGGGATTTTTATGGTGCCACATGGATCACAGACAACGAAATATAAAATATAAAAGGTTTTTATTGTACATAACACATTAAAAATCTGTAATGAAGAGTAACACAAATTCTCTCCACTTGTTTCTTTTCTTATTTGATATAGATAAACCCTCTTTACCACGCATACAAAATACTTGAAAATGGGAAAGAACTTGATAAGATGCCCCGTGGTTCTACATGTTTCACTATGTGCTTCCTCAGGAACAATGAGGCTATTTACAAGTTCTAGATAGATACAGAAAATAAAAAGTTACCTGATATACTGAATATAAATGCATAACAATACATGAATACATTGTTTTGTTTTCAGATAACATTTCTTCACAACATCCCAAGGGACTATTAGGACATCATACTATATTTACTTATTCAGAGGTTTACTCTGCAGCCTCCATTTGAGATCCAAGGCAGCCATTTCCACCTCCTGACCCTACAAATATATACAATCCCATTGTTCCCATTCTCGGTGATATGAACAAGGAGATTTTGATAAAGATATCTTGCCATTACTACAGTGCCTTGCGAATGTATTCGGCCCCCTTGAACTTTGCGACCTTTTGTGCCGTGCAAAATTATTCAGCCCCCTTAAGTTAATACTTTGTAGCGCCACCTTTTGCTGCGATTACAGCTGTAAGTCGCTTGGGGTATGTCTCTTTCAGTTTTGCACATCGAGAGACTGAAATTTTTGCCCATTCCTCCTTGAAAAACAGCTCGAGCTCAGTGAGGTTGGATGGAGAGAGTTTGTGAACAGCAGTTTTCAGTTCTTTCCACAGATTCTCGATTGGATTCAGGTCTGGACTTTGACTTGGCCATTCTAACACCTGGATATGTTTATTTGTGAACCATTCCATTGTAGATTTTGCTTTATGTTTTGGATCATTGTCTTGTTGGAAGACAAATCTCCGTCCCAGTCTCAGGTCTTTTGCAGACTCCATCAGGTTTCCTTCCAGAATGGTCCTGTATTTGGCTCCATCCATCTTCCCATCAATTTTAACCATCTTCCCTGTCCCTGCTGAAGAAAAGCAGGCCCAAACCATGTTTGACAGTGGGGATGGTGTGTTCAGGGTGATCAGCTGTGTTGCTTTTACGCCAAACATAACGTTTTGCATTGTTGCCAAAAAGTTCGATTTTGGTTTCATCTGACCAGAGCACCTTCTACCACATGTTTGATGTGTCTCCCAGGTGGCTTGTGGCAAACTTTAAACAACACTTTTTATGGATATCTTTAAGAAATGGCTTTCTTCTTGTCGGTTCTCCGGGTACTAGTGAGACCTACTTGACGTCTCTAGATGTCGACTCCACCCTCTGAGACAGGTATCCTGTTGTTAGTCAACATATGACGTGTTTAGACCGGAAATACCTTCTCACCGTTCTTCTTTCGGTAAAGAATTTCTATAGGTATTTTTCACAACAAATTTCAAACGGTGTTCGGTGGACCCTCTGTGTAGTTTGTACACCATCTTCCACGAGACCAGTCTACTTTGGTTTTAGCTTGAAAAACC
>BLSH010351742.1:1367717-1385229 GCA_018402905.1 Glandirana rugosa | reverse complement strand
CACATATTCTCTGTCCATATAGGGTTGGACTTTTAAATTAATGCGATCGAGTGACCCAGTTTTTATAAGTACTTTTTAAAAATTGTCTTTCCTACCCTAAAAATACCACGGTGTACCTAGTGTCTGTTGCTTTATATTTTATATTTTCCAAAAATAACATGTATTGTGTAATTTTTAGACATTACTTCTCATTGTGTTTAAGAGAGGTGAACAAAGAAAAGAATAAACTATATCTATTTGGGAGAAATGGTGTGTATGTTTTATGAACTTTTACCCCTTCTTGAACTATTCTACGGGGCACCAAGATGTACAAAGCGATACACGAAGGAGTCCTTGTTACTCCGATAAATGTTCAAGATCTATCTATGTCTTTTATTTGTCAATAAACTATATGACTTATATTTACGTATTGTTATGTACTTCTAACGAATTTGTTTAATGTGGTTTTAACATTATTATATTAGTATGTCCGTCAGTACAAACCACTTCATGATTGTGTCCCACTTGTTGTTGATTCTTCACAAAAAAATACAGTTTTATATCTTTATGTTTGAAGCCTGAAATGTGGCAAAAGGTTGCAAAGTTCAAGGGGGGCCGAATACTTAGTAAGTAATGATGGCTTTATTGGGACATACCTTTACATGAGATATAAACATGACTGCCTGTATGATTATATTATTACAATTTTGGTGTAATTTGTTTAAGCAATCTTCATGTATTGTTATGCATTTATATTCAGTATATCAAATAACTGTTTATTTTCTGTATCTATCTAGAACTTGTAAATAGCCTCATTGTTCCTGAGGAAGCACATAGCGAAACATGTAGAACCACGGGGCATCTTATCAAGTTCTTCCCCATTTTCAAGTATTTTGTATGTGTGGTAAAGAGGGTTTATCTATATCAAATAAGAAAAGAAACAAGTGGAGAGAATTTGTGTTACTCTTCATTACAGATTTTTAATGTGTTATGTACAATAAAAACCTTTTATATTTTATATTTCGTTGTCTGTGATCCATGTGGCACCATAAAAATCCCATCCTTTCTGTTAAAAATTTTTCATGAATATTTTTGACCCAGTGAGCTAGCGTAATTAAATTTTCAGGTTGGGATATACTTTGAGATGCTGCCCCAGGCGTTTCCCATGGATAGAAGCAAAGTAGGCTTTGTGATTTCTTTGTTTTCTGAGAGAGCCTTGGCCTGGGCAAACCCTCTATGGGAGACACAAAACCCTGTCGTCCTGAGTTACCCAGAGTTTGTGGCTTCTTTTAAAAGGGTATTTGAAGTTCCCGCACGCTCCACTTCTGCTACCAAGAGCCTCATGTCCATCAGAGTATGAGAACTGTTACCAATTGAATTCTGTACTGCTTGGAACAATGAGGCCCCCATGGCTGCTTTTTCTCATGGTCTGAAAGATGAGATAGCAGCCTGAGACATACCCACTGAGCTGGAAAGTTGATCACATTTGCCATTCTCACTGACTTCAGTCTCCAAGAGAGACCTTCCTTTAAGGAGCGCTTGCGGAAGCCTCCTGTACGTTTGTCTCCAAGCTTTACAGTCCCACCCTTGCCTCCCTCAGCTGCCATACCTCCTGGTAATGAGACTGCCAATGAAGTAGAATCCATGCAGTTGGGCTTCACACATCTCTCTGCAGATGAAAGGTCCTTTAGGAGAAGGGAGAGATTGTGCCTTTATTGTGGCCAGGCAGGTCACTTCCTGAAGTCTTGTCCTACCCTTCTGGGAAGCGCTTGCACCTGAGATTCTGTAGGGGACAGACCTTAGGTGGCATTGTTACATCCCCGGTTATCCCGAAGGATAAGCCTCTGGTTCCGGTAACCCTTTCTTGGTTTGAGTCTTCCATTGAGATACAGGCTCTAATGGACTCTGGGGCGATTCCACTGCAGCTTCGTGCCACTCCACTTGCCATTGAGGCTATTGATGGGAGACCTCTACAGCCTGCCCATGTGACTCATGAAACTGCTCCGTTGACCATGGCCATAGGGCAGTGGTGGCTGGTGAGTTTTTATTTTGGGGGGGCGGCACTGACAGCGGCCCACGGCAGGGGACTGACAAACATATCACCCCCCCCGTCCCATGGCTTGTGACTGACAGCTACTCCCACCAGTCAATTAATGCATGTTAAAAAAAAATAAAGCTTTCAGTTGCCCCAAACAAAAAATAAGCACAGTCTGTGTAGTCAAAATTAGAGTCTGTAATCCGCCAAAACCAACACTGCTAGTGCGCAGGACCATGCAGCTCTGTCAGCCAGCGGGACACTGGAAGCAGTCAACAGTTAAAAGAAAGTTGCACTCACAAAGGTTGTAAGATACAGGGCATTCCTATGGATAACTGTGGCCAGCATATGAGATGTGATCCTCCAGACAGTGGGAGAGAAGGGATCTAGCTTGCAGACTGAAAATCCCCCCCTCCCCCTGCCCGTGGCACGGGACAGAGAAAGCCCCCACCTCAGGCTGCCAGCAGTCAGGCACCTACCCGATCAGGGACTGGGGCTGTGGTGTCCTCTCCTTCTCTCTGTGGACAGCAGCTCCATTCTCTGCTCCTCTCACGTCTCCTCTCTGTTGCTCCAAAGCACTAGGCATCCAATAGGATTGCCTGGCGCTTTGGGCAATCAGGAAACAGGTCTCATGACCTGCCTCCTGATTGGAGGAGAGGAACTGTAGCGTGAAAATAGCGAAAATTAATTTGCTATGGTCACACAATTGGGTGGGATCGGGGTGCTCTCTCTGCACCCTGAGCCCACCCTATTTTGAAACCTATTAGAGCCTCTGGCCCTAATCACGTGCTTCAAGAAACACTCCCTCCCTATCCCCGCTATAGGAATTCATATGCCCGGCATCCTGAAAGGGGCCGGGGCATGGATAGGGAGGGCGGCAGTGTTGGGGGGGTGGCTCCCGTGCGCCCACAATGCATGGACCGCCCCTGCCGTAGGGGCTCTTCACCATGAGATAATCCAATTCCAAGTCATTTCCTCACCTCATTTCCCGGTTGTTATTGGTTATCCTTGGTTACAGAGGCACAACCCCTCTTTTGATTGGCTTTGTCCTGAGGTTCTTTCCTGATCGCCACAATTCAGTAAGACACTTTGTCAGAAAGTGGCTAAGGTTTTGTGCACCTCTTCACTTTCCTCCATGCCGGAGGTGTACCGCAAATTTAGCGATATCTCTGACAAAGGTAAAACCGGTCATATGATTGCGCAATTGACCTTCAACCTGGTGCCATACCCCCTCTTGACCGAGTTTACCCTTTATCTGTCTCGGAGGACAAAGCCATGGAGGAGCATGTTTCCGCTGCACATTCTCGAGGATTCATCCATAAATCATCGTCTCCTGCTGGTGCTGGTTTCTTCTTTGTGAAAAAGAAAAGTGGTGAACTGAGACCTTGCATTAATTATAGGGGTCTCAATCGCTTCACGATTAAGAATGCTTATCCGATTCCATTGATTACAGAGTTATTTGACTACCTCAAGGGAGCAACGGTTTTCACAAAGCTTGATTTGAGAGAGGCATTGGACCCACCTGTCTATCGATTTTATTGTGGAGTTATCTAACTCTCAGAGCAACACAGTTATCCTTATGGTGGTTGACCGGTTCTCAAAAATGTCTCATTGTATTCCACTTAAGAAGTTGCCCACATCCATAGAACTGGCTTCCATTTTTTCTCGGGAGATCTTTCACTTACATGGGCTACCCAAGGTTATCATCTCGGACAGGGATAGCCAGTTTGTGTCCAGGTTTTGGCAAGCCTTGTGTGCACAGTTGGGAATTCAGCTTTCCTTCTCTTCTGCATATCACCCACAGTCAATTGGGGCCGCAGAACAAGCCAATCAGTCCTTGCATCAGTTTTTACGTTGCTATATTTCTGACCACCATAACAACTGGTCAGACCTCTTACCTTGGGTGGAGTTTGCTCACAATAGTGCCATCAATACCGCTTCCCGATTGTCTCCATTTATGGCAAATTATGGTTTCCAACCATCCATGTTGCCTGACTCATTTGTTCCTCAAAGCATTCCTGCATTGGAGGAGCATCTCCGTGGTCTTCGTTCCACTTGGGTACAGGTCCAAGAGTCCTTGCGACGTGCCAATGATAGGTACAGACTCCATACTGACCGCAAATGCCTACCTGCACCTTCCTACCAAGTTGGGGAGAGGGTCTGGCTGTCATCTCGCAACCTTCGACTCCGTGTTCCCTCGCTGAAACTGGCACCGCGGTTTATTGGGCCTTTCCGTATTCTCCATAGGATCAACCCAGTGGCTTACACTTTAGACCTTCCTTCTAATATGCGTATTTCTAATGTATTTCATGTCTCCTTATTAAAACCTTTGGTATGCAACCGCTTCACCACCTCGGTACCACGTCCTCACCTAGTTCAGGTTGAGAACCATGAGGTTCCATGGGCGCCTACGGTATCTGGTTCATTGGAAAGGGTACGGTCAGGAGAAGTGCTCATCCTCAGACGTACATGCTCCTGTCCTCCTCTGTGCTCTCCATAGATGTTTTCCTCTCAAACCTGGTGGTCCTCCGAGGGGGAGGGGTCATTGAGGAGGAGGTAATGTCAGGGCTGGGCTCAGCCCTTCCTTCTCAGAGCTCTAGTGCTCAGCTGTCGGTTAATTGCCAGTCCTCTTCATTCCACAGTCACTCACCTGGTCTTCATTTCCTGCTCGTCAGCTAGCCCTCCTGGCTATTTAAACTGCCTGGATCGGATCTCCTGTGCCTTCACCTGTTCAACATATCTGGATACTCTCTGCTGTGTTTTCCTGTTAAACACTTTTGCCTGGCTGACTTCCCTTCTGGCTCCTGATCCTGTTTGCTGCCTCTACTACGCAGATCTCTGGATTCTTGTTTCACTGGCTTGTTCCGACTACCGCTCTGGTTACCGAACCCTGGCTATGTTTTGACTACATTTGCTCTGTTTGTACCATTTTATTAAAATGTTTGATTTTTTTTTTTTGTTTTAATTATTTTTATTGGTTTTATAGGAATCAGTAGAAACAACATACAAATACTGAGGGCCAATCCTGGCTTCCTCTGGATCACGCAGGACCTCTACTTACTAGACATAAACATCTATCTAGCAATAAAATGTTTGATTTTTACTGCACTTTTGTCTCAGTCTACAAACTATTTATTAACATTCTTACCCAGTAGTTGGTTTACAACTTTCAGTGCTGATGGCTCCTGCGGGTTCAGTGCTACTTCCCTGAAGTTTCATTCTTCACAGGAAAGAGTTAACAGTGGTTAGTGAAGTCTCCAGTCAGTCTTTTAGCTTGGAGGAGCAGGGGAGTGCCTTGCCATCCTAGGCTACAGGGCTGTGTGCTTCTATTGCTGCACACAGTGTAAGGAGACACAAATCTCATGCAAGGGTGACTCCATAGGACACTGGAAATGAGCCACCTTGAAACTGTAAACCTGGGCAGAAGTCCTGGCATCAGCTAAAACTAGAACATGGGCAAGGATTTAAAGGTAAAGGAGCTGCATACTCACTAAGGCTCCTTTCAGCACTTTTCAGAGGATGGTGAAAGGTGGTTTGCAGTCTCTTTATTGACAAATGCAGGAACAACTGCAGATCAAGCTTGTTATTATAGCACAGCCCCATTTACTTACATGACAGAACTTGAAAGGAGGTGCCACTTGGCAAACTTATGCAGTGTTAAAATTGCTGCACCACGATGCAAATCATTGCAGCTGCAGAAATGTGTATCATCTCCGCTTGTATGTGGACAATTCGGGAGGGAGCATAAAAACCACCTGTATTTACTGTCCCCTGACTGAAAGTTTGAAAGGAGCCTAAGAGATTTAATCAGCTGATCTAAGTGCTTTAAAACATGATGGTTTAGTGTCACTTAAAAGGCATAGTTCACCGTTACAAGAAAAACTGCCTATGCAGGCTTGTAGAAAGAAACAAGCTTTGCAATTTTGACCAAAGTTGAATGATGCTGTCGTTATAGTGTAGGCCAGGGCTGCTCAAGCTTTTGAAGAGCGAGGTCCAAAGTGGACCTTCAGTCATTTTTCAACTTTTCATCTATTAAATCTTCTGCCCTTGTTGTTTTAACTTTGGATAGTAAAACATTTTTTTTCTGCCAGTAAATACCTTATGCAGCCCACTTAATTTTTCTTGGCTGGTTATTAGCCCAGGCTTATGACATCATGCACAGCTCTCTCTCTCACTCCCGTGAGAGTTTGCCAGGTAGGGACGGGGGATGAGTCATAAGAGGGTCAATGAGAGCTGCAGGGCTGCAGAGCAGGAGGTGTGCCTCTGTGTAAATCCAGGAAGTGAACAGGCAGCAGCTTCAGCTGCCCACAGTTAAAATGGATGCAGCCAGACTTAGTGGAGTGAGATTTCTGCAGCATATTTGGCAAGTACAGAATCGCAGCATATATATAAAATATGCAAAGTGCTTGGAGGGAAGCTTCAGAATAACAAAGGTGTTTTATTACAAATAATGTGAGCAGACTGCAGTTCCTCTTTAAGTGATTTGGTAATCAGTCACAAGGAAATGAAATGGTTCAGAATTTCAAATTCTTCATTTTGAGTAATATAATTAAAATTTTAAACAACAATCAGGATCATCATTTTCTGTGGGACCAATCCCCATTGGATATTTATACACTGTTTAATTACAATCACTAAAATCACATTTTTTTATTAACCAGATCACCATTAAAGCGGAACATAACCCATTCATTTAAAAGTTTAAAAACCAGTTACATTTCCTGCACATGCCGGAAATGTAACATTCCCATTGGTTGTGTTTTAAACCAAACTGTCAGACCATCCAATGGCTGGTGTCATTGCTGATCACATGTACAGCATCATGGCAGTTGTAGATTAAACAGAGGCTGAGATGGCAGCTTCCTTGACTGAAAAGGATAGGAGGGTTTACTGCCACTTTAATCCCACTCTAGTGCTAAGGTGTGACCAACTAAAAAAGCTCTGAACCAGTGTTGCAGCCTTCTCTATAACAGGGTTTTTGCAGCCATCCCCTGAATTCCCAAAACAAGGACTGTGGACAATCTAAACAAAAAATAGACCAGGTAAATGCATGCCCTAGTAGTGAAACAACTTATTTATTAAGCATAGATAAAATGACACATTATGCACTCACATGCTTCCATAATGACACTAAACTTATCACACAACTGTGAGAATCTACCTTCCGAACCCCTGTATGGATGCCACCACTTGGCTAAAGGTTCCTCTCCCCTGGGTTTGTGCGTTAGGCAAGAAAGAGAGAGACAACCGTGAGTACTTCTATACCAATCACAAAGGGGGATTTGGACGATTGAGTGAGGGGAAGAGCTCCCACTCCCATTTTCACCCCGATATTGTGTAGCAGCTATGACACCATCCTCTGGTTTTCTATCCCCACATGCATACCAACAGTGATTACACCTGTGTATCTATCTACTGTGCCTTGGGCGGTGTATGGGCCGCTACGGTCTTCCATAACCCCCTTTGTTGGACGGATTGCGATATGCACAGTTTGTTTCAGCAGGTTTTACCTTGATTGGTCACACAGGAGTATCACAGTTTGGGCACAGACTTTGATTCCAGCTACTGAAAACTTATCCCCCCCCCAATAGCTTTGAGCTTACATGTGGGGAGCCGTACTCTAGGACTTGTGGTCTCTTCATAGGGTAGCGGTGGTGGGACAGGGCGGGTTACTAGGGTGGCAGTGAGAGTCATCTCAGCTCCCTGGGACCATCCCTCCATCATCCTGCGATCGCGGGTATGTTGTAGAGGGTTGTGGTTAGATAGGGAAGTCGGGGCACAGGATTAGTCAGTTACCCCTGGGGGAGTTACAGGGGAATATGGGGATATTGGGTGGATGGTCCTATTAGTGTTATGTGAATCTTTTTGATACATAATAAATGTAGTTGACTTATATTTTTGGTGCAGTTTTGTTTTTTCTTTTTCTGTGGCTATATTCCTTGTATTCTGTCACCCCAGGGGAACAGGTTGTACAAATCAGAGATAGCGAATTGTTTTCGTGATTTTGATGGAATCCACTATTACAGAGGAGGAAATGTACCTGGCTATGAAAGGGATGAAACTTGATCAGACTCCTGGCCCTGATGGGTTCTCCCTTCTGTAATACCATACATTCTCAGAATGGTTAGCCCCGCACTTTGTTTGGGCTTATAACTCTCTTGTAAAAGATGCAACCTTAGGATGCTTTTGCATGCCCATGTTTCCCTTATTCTAAAGGAAGGGAAGGATGCATTAATCTTTGTAAGCCATGTCCGATTTCCCTTCTAAATATTAATCTAAAATTTTTTTACAAAATTCCTGGCCAACCACTTGCTACCTCATTTGAAGCACCTTACACGGTGTTCAGGCAGGTTTTATGCTTACCCAAGAGGCCAGGAATACACCATTAGAGTTTTGAACTTTCTCCACCCTGTGATTTCGACGGATACGGAGAAGGCCTTCGACCGGGTCAACTGAAATCTTGAAAGGCATAACCTCTGTTATGTAGGTTTAGGCGAGCACACACGCAGATGGATTGATGCATTGTATTTCCAGGGCTTCCCCTATATTTCACTCTCAGTAACAGCACATGGCAGGGGTGTCCTCTTTCCACTAATCTTTATCCTGTCCTTTGAACCCCTTCTGTGTGGTGTAAGAGCGAATGCAAATATATATATATATATATATATATATATTTTTTTTTTTATTTTTTTTTTTTAACACTTTTTATTACAAATATTTCTTTCACATTACATTACATTATTTGTACTTTACATTATCTTCTTCCATATACTTCTCTCATTTTAACACTCATTCCATTCTCTCTTTCCATACCATGGTCACTATTATTATTTCTTCTAACATACAATTTATACCATACTTTCATGTGTTATTCTCTTCCATATCTAGTTTTTCAGTTCATTTGTATCCGTTGTTAAGTAGGATTTATTCCACTTTTCCCAGATTTTTTCATATTTTTGCATGTTTCCAGTTTCATACATTATTTTCTCGTATGGTAAGAAGCCTATGAGAAGCCTCTACCCCTGTCCCCATTCTGTCCTGACCAAGGCCCTACTTCTGCCTGCTGCCTGTAGGACTTATTTCCATCATGCCTCTACCTGCCAGATGAACTGACCACACCTCTGCTGCTACCTGGACTATGGACCATGTTTCTGCCTGCTACTAGGACCAATATTATGGCACTGTTGACAATATCTCTGTCTGCACTGACCTTGGACTGTTTATGGACAGTATCCTTGCCTGCTGCCTGTACTGACTCTGGACAGTATTCATGCCTGTTGCCTAGACAATTGCATTCACTGTCCTACTACCAGGACCAATATTTTGGCACTGTTGACAATATCTCTGCCTGTACTATGGACAGTTTTCCTGCCTGGTCAATTGCATTCGCTGTCGGTTGCCTGGACAATTGTGTTCACTGTAGCTGACCAAGTCCCTGCCTGCTGCCTGGACCAGTGCTATCCTCCTGTGGACAGCCGCAGAATGTATTTTGGGGTGCAATTCTTGGTATTTGTAATGCTATTTGTCCTTAGAACATCTGATGGTCTTCCTTGCATGTTGGGCCTCTGTATGTAGCCAGGCTGTGTAAAAGTCTCACACATGTGGTATCACCATACTCAGGAGGAGTAGCAGAATGTATTTTGGGGTGTCATTTTTCCTTTGTACATGCTATGTGTTGGAAATACCTTATAAATGGACAACTTTGTGAAAAAAATTAACCATTCAAAAGACTCACTATGCCTCATAAATTATACGTTGGGGTGTTAGCTTTCCAAAATGGGGTCATTTTGTGGGCGTTTCCGTTGTCCTGGTGCTCCAGGGCCTTCAGAATTGTAATAGGGGGTTGAGAAATGAGATGTGTAATGTATGCTTCTAAAACGCCTGAAGGTGCTAGTTCAATGTTGGGCCTCTCTATGTGGCCAGGCTGTAAAAATGTCCCACACATTTGGTATCGCCATACTCAGGAGGAGTAGTAGAATGTGTTTTTGGGTGTAATTTGAGGTATGTATATGCCATGTGAGAGAAATAACCTGTTACAATGACAATTTTGTTGAAAAAAAAATCTTCATTTTGCAAAGAATTGTGGGAAAAAATGACAACTTCATAAAACTCCCCATGCCACTTACTAGATACCTTGCAATGTCTACTTTACAAAAAGGGGTCATTTGGGGGGTATTTGTACTTTGCTGGCTTGTTAGGGTCTCAAGAAATGAGATAGGCCGTCAGTACATCAGGTGTGATCAATTTTCAGTGACTTGCACCATAGGTTGTAGACTCTCTAACTTTCACAAAGACCAAGTAATATACACTAATTTGGGTTATTTTTACCAAAGATATGTAACATTATAAATTGTGGCCAAAATTTAGGAAGATAAATTACTAATTTGCAAAATTTCATAACAAAAACAAAGAAAAATGCGTTTTTTCCCCCAAATTTTCAGTCTTTTTTTAATTATAGCGAAAAAAAAAAAAAACCCAGCAGTGATTAAATACAACCAGTAAAAAGCTTTATTTGTGTGAAAAAACTATGCCAATTGCATATGGGTACAGTGTTGCATAACTGAGTAATTGTCATCCAAAGTGTGAGCGCACTTAGGCTGCATTCACACCTGGGCGTCGCGTTTTCAGGCAGCGATTTTTACCGCGATTTTTGCCGCTCTTTTTACCACGATTTTGTACAGATCAAAAGGTCACCAATGTAAAAAGTAGGAAAACGCCCCAATCAAGCTACAAAAATACTTCCAGAACTTGTTTGAGCTTCAGGCGTTTTCAGGCTTTTGGCTTCAGGCGTTTTTGGGTGGAGATGTGAACCATCTCCATAGAGAATCATTGATTTTTTCCCCTCCAGTGTTTTGTAGCTTCAGGCTTCAAGCTACAAAACGCCCAGGTGTGAATGGGGCCTGAAAGCTGAAAATTGGTCTGGGCAGGAGGAGGTTTAAGTGCCCAGTAAGCAAGTGGTTAAAATCACTGTCTGTGAACACAGTTCGCTATGCCACCCAAAAATGCAAGGTAAATGATGATGATGATGGGGGTACATTAGTGAGTATGGAATGGGCAGCTTGCACATCTGGAGCACCATCAATGATGAAACATACAGTATCTCACAAAAGTGAGTACTCCCCTCACAGTTTTGTAAATATTTAATTATATCTTTTAATGTGACAACATTAAAGAAATTACACTTTGCAACAATGTAAAGTAGTGAGTGTACAGCTCATTTCCTGTCCCCTCAAAACAACTCAACACACAGCCATTAAACCGCTCGCAACAAAAGTGAGCACATACCTAAATGAAAATGTCCAAATTGGGCCCAAAGTGTCAATATTTTGTGTGGCCATTATTTTCCAACAATGCCTTAACCCTCTTGGGCATGGAGTTCACCAGAGCTTCAGAGGTTGCAACTGGAGTCCTCTTCCACTCCTCCATGATGACATCACATAGCTGGTGGATGTTAGAGACCTTGCACTCCTCCATCTTCCATTTGTGGGTGCTCCACAGATGCTCAATAGGGTTTAAGTCTAGAGACATGCTTGGCCAGTCCATCAACGTTACCCTCAGCTACTTTAACAAGGCAGTGGTCGTCTTGGAGGTGTGTTTGGGGTTGTTATTTTGGAATACTGCCCTGCGGCCCAGTCTCCGAAGGGAGGGGGTCATGCTCTGCTTCAGTGTGTCACAGTACATATTGGGAACCAAATAAGTTTATCTTGGTCTCATCAGACCACAGGACATGATTCCAGTAATCCATGTCCTTAGTCTGCTTGTCTTCAGCAAACTGTTTGCAGGCTTTCTTGTGCATCATCTTTAGTTGAGGCTTCCTTCCTAGGACTACAGCCATGCAGACCAATTTAATGCAGTGTGCGGCGTATGGTCTGAGCACTGACAGGCTGACCCCCCACCCCTGCAGCAATGCTGGCAGCACTCATATGGCTATTTCCCAAAGTCAACCTCTGGATATGACGCTGAGCACGTGCACTCAACTTCTTCAATGGTGAGGCCTGTTCTGAGTGGAACTTGTTCTTTTAAACTGCTGTATGGTCTTGGCCACCATGCTGCAGCTCAGTATCAGGGTCTTGGCAATCTTTTTAGAGCCTAGGCCATCTTTATGTAGAGCAAACAATTTTTTTTCCAGATCCTCAGTTCTTTGCCATGAGGAGCCATGAATGACCAGCATGAGAGTGATAACACCAAATTTAACACCCCTGCTCCCCATTCAAACCTGAGACCTAGTAACACTAACGAGTCACATGACACTGGGGAGGGAAAATGTCTAACTGGGCTCAATTTGGACATTTTCACTTAGGGGTGTTCTTACTTTTGTTGCCTGCGGTTCAGACCTGGCTGTGTGTTGAGATATTTTGAGGGGACAGCAAATGTACACTGTTCTACAAGCCGTACGCTCACTACTTTACATTGCAGCAAAGTGTAATTTCTTCAGTATTGTCACATGAATAGATAAAAAATATTTAAAAAAATGTGAGGGATGTACTCACTTTTGTGAGATATACTGTATATCCAGGTTTTAGAGCAGCATATGCTTCTTTTTCAAGGAAGACCTTGCATATTTCAGCGGGTATCTATGAAAATAGCATGGCGTCGTAGTAGAAGAGTTCAGGTACTTAACTGGCCTCCCTCTCTTGAATCGAAAAATATGACAGACGACCCAGGACTGTGGAGAAGTTAGAATTCTAGATCAGGCAAGAATGGGACATCATTCCTCTCCCAAAACTCCAGCAACTGGTCTCCTCAGTTTCCAGACGTTTAGAGTGCTGTTAGAAGATGGGATGCTACACTATGGTAAACATGGCCCTGTCCCAACTTTTGAGATGTTTTTCTGCCACCAATTTCAGAATTACCTTACTTTTTTTCTTAAAATTGTACATTTTCTCTTACATTCATTGACAGACGCAACCTTTATTCATGACACATGGGGTTTATGCACATCCTACTAGGAGTAGACTAGGCAAAAAGAAAAAAAGCAAGCTGGCCCCTCCCAGGGGGCCGTCCTCACTCAGCATATAACCCCCAGCTCTGCATAGCATATGAGTTTTTTATGCCTAGTGCAAGGAGTTAGACCTGGTTCCCTGCTGGGATCTGTGGTTCCCCATTTTTCTTTCTTTTGCTTTTCTCAAGCTATCTGATGAAGACTGCTATCAAGTAGCCGGCTGGGGCATAGAGGATACCTTGAATCCTGAAATTTCTGCAGCACGGCCGACCGATGCGAGCTACCCTTAGCTTTGGCGGGGTTCGCCGCATCGTACCCATTTCGTGTGGGGGCTAGTGGGTGAACCCCACTTGCTTCCGAGTGACCGGGCTGCGCTCGCGTCCAGGGGCGTTTTGGCCTGCAGCATCCCAGAGGAAGGTCTAGTACCGGGTGGCTACCCGCTACGCCCGTCGGATTGGTGATTGACCCCCCTCTCCCCCCCACTAGGTGGTCCACAAGGATAAGGTGGTCCATCTCCCATGTCAGTCGTTCCTCCCTAAGGTAATCTCTGATTTCCATTTGAATGAAGACATTGTTTTGTCTTCCCTGTGTCCCAGGCCAAAGTATCCTAAGGAATTTGCTTTGCATGCCCTGGATGTGGTTCGGGCGATTTGAGTGTATTTGACAGCCAGAGTCTTTTTGGAGGTCAGACTCACTGTCCGCTTCTTTTGTGATCGTTTCCAGATGGATCAGACGGGGACTCTGGCCTATTCTATCAAGGGTCAGGTTCCTCCTTTCCCTGTAACGGCACACTCTACTCGGGCACTTAGTGCTTCTTGGGGCGTCAGTTGCGCAGGTTTGCAAGGCGGCCGCTTGGTTGTCGGTGCACACTTTCACAAAAGTCTACCAAGTGGATGTGTTGGCATCTGCGGATGCTTCCTTTGGCCGCAAAATTTTGCAGGCTGCTGTTTAGAGGGTCTGTTTCCTCTCTGGGGGTGTATTGTTCAGGTTGGGCTCCTGTTTACCTAGTTGGCTATTGTGTTTAGCCTTGGGTTTTTTTTGTGGTTCCACCCCTCATGTTTGACACTGCTTGGGGACGTCCCTGTGGTTCTGAATAATGGAGAGCTGTGTCCATCAATGAACGAAAGAGAAAATGGGATTTTTTGTACTGGATTTTATGGTAATTACAAAAAATCCCATTTTCTCTTTCGTTCATTGACTGACAGTGGCCGTCAGCTGTGTGTGCTTGGACTGGATGCTGGGATGGAGGTCTGACCACCCTTGGAGTGCACTCACTTCAGGAGACTTTGGTGTCTCTGATGGTTTAAATTTTGCTCTTTATAGATCACTTTTTGGCAATGGGACACTAGTTTTCCTTCAGCCTGTTTTTTACACCGCTGAATTCCCAAAGTGATTTCTCCTGTCTATACTGCAAGAACTATGTGTGATAGCATTCACATGGTCGGTCCTCCCTATTCAAGCTCTCACCTCCCTGTTGTCAAATCTGTATCCTTGTTGGATGGATTTTGGTGGGGCATGATTTTCCTGGCTAGTCCTCTCCTCTTAAGCCTTTATTTGATTTTTATTATACCTCCATCCTTCCTTGACTGAGTTTTTGGGGGTACTTTTCTACCACCTTCATGGGGGGGAAGGGTTGGGGGGGTCTTGGCATCCTTTGGCGGTCATCTCTGCTTTTTCTGTGGCACTAAATTTATTGTTGTATCCTTTTTGAAACTCCCTGAGGAAGCTATATTTAATTCGAACCGTCGGAGTGTTCATCTGTGATCCAGTACTATTTATGCCATTTCTCTATATGTCCTCTATATGCTTTGTATGTTTGTTTTTATATATATATATATATATAAAATAAAAATATATATATATTTTTTTTAGAGTACACCTATGTGTGGGGTTTGGCCTCAAAGTCCCATAAAACTGTGTTCTGTCTTTGGTACCCCATGGGATGTGGCAGAACCCCATTCTTTGGTGTTACCGTAAAATCCATTTCTCTGAGTTCATTGATGGACACAGCACCCTATGGGGTTTTTAATACTTCTGACACTGCTTGTTACTAAACTGAAGGCCTAGGGCAGAGAGGGAGATGTATACCACCTACGACTGCCCATAAGCGTAGCCAAGACTTTTTTTCTGCTTAGTGTCTTACTCCTGTAGGGTACAAACAAATATTGGGGGGGGGGGGCACCCTAACAATGCATGGTGCAGAGGTAAGACCACACAAACAAAACACCACATTACTGCGCACACATACAAGAATGACATTTACTTCTGCAAGGCTATTTAAAAGCATCTAAACATATAAAGCAAATATGCAAAAATATGGGGATTTGGTCACACTATATGGCCATAGAGTGCTTAGAATGAAAGATCCTGTCTCTAAACCATGGGAGCAATACACTCCTCTTTATGGGAGAACAAAGGACTCTTCCTACAGCTCAGGTGGACACTGATTAGTGGTAATGAGGGAGGATGGGGTTCTCCAGCCCAAGACATCTGGTCAGGACCACTACAACATACAAAGAAATATGGGGGGGGGCACCCTAACAATGCATGGTGTTGCTGTAAAACATATAAAGCAATTATGCAAAAATATGGGGATTTGGTCACACTATATGGGCATAGAGTGCTTAAGCCCACTACTCCTGTAGGGAGCGATATAACCCTATGGTTTTGAATAATGGAGAGCTGTGTCCATCAAAGAACTCAGAGAAATGGATTTTACGGTAAGTACAAAAAAATCCCATTTTTGTACAGCTGGCCCAAATTTTTTATTGTTATTCTGGGTATTTCCATGAGTCTCTGTCTGTTTTAACCGGTTCCCCACCGCGCGCCGTCGTTTCACGGCGGCAGTGGGGGAGCCCTGCGCAAATCGCCGTAAATAAGCGGCGATTTGCATTTGGCCACCAGGGGGCGTGCTGGGGAGTGTGCCCGCGGCTCGGGCGGACCCGATGTCCGCCGGCGAGCCGCGATGAGCGGCTACAGATTAAGAACGGGGAACCGCCGATGTAAACACGGCGGTTCCCCGCCCTGTCGGTGGGGCATGAGAGATCTACTGATCCCTGTCACTGGGATTAGTTAGATCTCTCATGCCCATGTTAGCCCAACCCCCCCACAGTAAGAACACACCCAGGGAACACAGTTAACCCCTAGCTCTCCCCCTGCAGGTTAACCCCTTCACTGCCAATGACATTTATACAGTAATCAGTGGACATTTAAATTTCTGATCGCTGAATAAATGTCATTGGTCCCAAAAAAGTGTCAAAATGTTCCGACATGTCCCCTCCAATATCGCATTACCGCTAAAAATCGCAGATCGCCGACATTACTAGTAAAAAATTAAAAAAAAAATAAAAACCCCAGAAATGAATTCTCACCATCCGTAAACGAGGCCACTTTTGCGCAAACCAATCAATAAACGCCGATTGCGATTTTTTTTTATCGCAAATATGAGGAAGAATATAAATCGGCCAAAAACGGTGAAAAAAAAATGTTTTTTTATATTTTTTTTTTTTAATTTGAATTTTAGCAAAAAGTAAGAAATTTGTTTTTTTTTTGCAAAATGGTCGCTCTTATTTTGTTTATATCGGCGATAAGAAATGACGCAGAGGCGATCAAATACCACCAAAAGAAAGCTCTATTTGTGTGAAAAAAAGGACGCAAATTTTGTATGGGTACAACGTCGCACGACCGCGCAATTGTCAGTTAAAGCGACGCAGCGCCGGATCGCAAAAAGTGCTCTGGTCCTAAAGTGGGAAATTCTTCCGGGGCTGAAGTGGTTAATGTGAAATTAATTGCACTTTATGAAACTGGCAGGTTGGTAATTCTTATTTAGTTGTCCCTTTTGAAATGCTGTCTCATGACAGCAGAAACAAAAACATCATAATTGGTAGCAATGAGAAATATGAATTGCAGTATTAGAGAATGAAGGGAGTATTTGTCACATCCATACATGTATAAGGTCATTTAGAAATGTGTTCCTTTCACTCCACATGATTAAATATCACATTGCCTTATTTGTTCTTCCTGTATTGGAGATTAATTATCTTTTTCTTTGTTGTTCTCTTCAGGAACCAAAGGATCGTCTTGGCTGTCATCCGCAGACAGGATTTGCTGATATTCAAGGGCATCAGTTCTTTCGTAATGTTGATTGGGACCTTGTAAGTGCTTGACTGTTTTATTAGTCTAATTCAACATTTGTCACCAAGATATAGCGGCCTCTTCACAGAATGTCAAAGTATATATTTTGCCTCTATTTTGACTTTATAAAAAGGCTAAGCTTATTTTCAAAGTTTTCCTGGGAAGTTTTCTTGTTTTCACCATATTTCAACAGAGAAGTAAACAGACTAGGGAAGTTTTGTAGATAGCTTTTGCCAAGTTATAAAAGTTTTCCTCCCCTTTGTGTATAAAGAATTTAACACATTTTTGCCTTGTCCGAAATCTGTCTGTCTACTTTTCAGCATTTTTTTTTTTTTTTTTTTACAAGTCAGGTTGTCATTGCATTTTTCCATAAAACATAAGTAAAGTGGGGAAAAAAATCCCCCCCCCCTTTTTTTTTTTTT
>BLSH010351742.1:1347107-1367269 GCA_018402905.1 Glandirana rugosa | reverse complement strand
CTCCACCAAATGATTTGGACCAGTGCACAAAACAAGGTCCATAAAGGCATGGATGAGCGAGTTTGGGGTGGAGGAACTTGACTGGCCTGCACAGAGTCCTGACCTCAACCAGATAGGGCACCTTTTGGCTGAATTATAGTGGAGACTGTGAGCCAGGCCTTCTCATCCAACATCAGTGCCTGACCTCACAAATGCACTTCTGGAGGAATGGCCAAATACTCCCATAGACAAACGTCCTAAATCTTATGGACAGCCTTCCCAGAAGAGTTGAAGCTGTTATAGCTGAAAAGGATGGGCCAACTCAATATTAAACCCTACAAAGACTGGGATGCCATTAAAGTTCATGTGCATGTAAAGGCAGGCGTCCCAATTGCCTAGCTAGTGTATCTGCCAAGATTTGCAATGGTGGCGGAACCCTCCTACACATAAATACTACATTTAGACATAATTTAGGTAAGGCCCTGAGTCAGGAGTTATATTTAACATAGAGAGGACAAACAACATCTCTACATGAAGTGACATGCTTGGGAATCAAACTCAGGGTGTCTGCAATGGTAGACTGAATTACTACCTTTTAAACCAAGGAGCTACTACATGTCAAATCCTTCTACACATAAATACACAGATACTGCATTTCTAGGAATACAGTCCGGTCCATAAATATTGGGACATCGACACAATTCTAATCTTTTTGGCTCTTTACACCACCACAATGTACTTGAAATATAATGAACAAGATGTGCTTTAACTGTAGACTTTCAGCTTTAATTTGAGGGTATTTACATCCAAATCAGGTGAACGGTGTAGGAATTACAACATTTTGTATATGTGCCTCCCACTTTTTTTTTTGATGAGGTGGTATGCTTTGGATCATGGGCAGTTCCTTTCCTTCTCCATACTCTTCTCTTCCCATCACTCTGGTACAAGTTGATCTTGGTCTCATCTGTCCATAGGATGCTGTTCCAGAACTGTGAAGGCTTTTTTGGATGTTTGGCAAACTCTAATTTGGCCTTCCTGTTTTTGAGGCTCACCAATGGTTTACATCTTGTGGGGAACCCTCTGTATTCACTCTGGTGAAGTCTTCTCTTGATTGTTGACTTTGACACACATACACCTACCTCCTGGAGAGTGTTCTTGATCTGGCCAACTGTTATTAAGGGTGTTTTCTTCACCAGGGAAAGAATTCTTCGGTCATCCACCACAGTTGTTTTCCGTGGTCTTCTGGGTCTTTTGGTATTGCTGAGCTCACCGGTGTGTTCTTTCTTTCTCTTACGTTCATTGACAGATGCAGCCTCTGTTCATGACACATGGGGTTTATGCACATCCTACTAGGAGTAGACTAGGCAAAAAGAAAAAAAGCAAGCTGGCCCCTCCCAGGGGGCCGTCCTCACTCAGCATATAACCCCCCCCACCTCTGCATAGCATATCAGTTTTTTTAAACCTAGTGCAAGGAGATAGACCTGGTTCCCTGCTGGGATCTGAGGTTTCCCATTTTTCTTCTTTTTGCTTTTTTCAAGCTATCTGATGAAGACTGCTATCAAGTAGCCGGCTGGGGCATAGAGGATAACTCGAATCCTGAAATTTCCTGACCGATGCGAGCTACCCTAAGCTTTAGCAGGGTCCGCCGCATCGTACTCGTTCCTTGCGGGGGGCTAGTGGGTGAACCCCACTTACGTCTGAGTGACCAGGCTGCGCTCGCGTCCAGGGTTGTTCTGGCCGGCAGGATCCCTCCCCACCTGGGGGGAGGAAGGTCTGCTACCGGGTGGCTACCCGCTGCGCCAGTCGGGAATGGTGAGTGACACCCCCCCTCTGGGGTGCGGCGACTAGCGGTACCATAAGTCCGGTGGAGGATCCTGGGGGTCAAGGTTCCTGTACTATTTCCCCCTCCCCCCGCACTCCTATCCCGCCATGCCATTTTCCCTTGACTGCATTCGGTGGCCATTTTGCCGTCGCCGCGGCCATTTTAATGGATGTTTGGCCTCTAGTGACCGCGCGGCGGCCATTTAGCCTTAGTCGCGGCCTTTTTAGCATGTGCTTTTGGCCTCTTGTGACCGCTCGGCGGCCATCTTTGGTGTGCCTGGCTATTAGAAAACGTGCGTGTCAGCGCCGTTTTTCTTCCTGAACTCAGCGGCACGGCACTCCCACGGTGGCTAAGAGGGGCATACAGATCAGCAGGTATGGCTGACTTTTCCCTGGGGTGTTCGGTGGCGGCGGTGCAGAGTCCTCCTGGGCATACCCTGGTCGCTCTGTGGGGCAGTTTGGTGAGGCAGCATTGTGGGGTGTCATGGCCCATAGGCCCTCAGAGAGTTCCGGTGGTACAATGGCGGCCGAACATGCGGGTTCTTCTCTGGAGGGGTCCGCAGAAGCGCAAACTGCGCTGGGACCTCTGGTTCCCCTGGACCTGTTACCTGCCATTTTTTGGAGAGTTTTTCGCCCGTGTTTGTGGGTCCTTCAAGCCGTCACGGACCCCTAAGGCATATCCTTATGTTCAATTTTTTGACCAGTTTGTGTGTAAAGAATGGCCCTGCCCAAATGTTTTTCTGTGTGCTATCCCTTTGAGGACAGTCTTTTGCAGAAGTGGGCATCCCCCGCAGTGGACCCTCCGGTGGCTCGCCTGACTAGGGCGACGACCATTCCCTGGGAAGGGTCTCCAGCCTTTCGGGATCTAGCCGATAGGCGGACGGAGGCGTTATCCAAGGCATTGTGCTTGGTGGTGGGGGCGGCCATGAGGCCAGCTCTGGCGTCAGCCGTGGTGGTACAGTCACTTATGGAATGTGCGACAGAATTGCACAATGATTTGGGCTGCAGGTGCTCACCTGGGGCTTTGCAGCGGGCTGACCACCTGATACAGGGTCTCCGGCACCTCTGTGATGCAGCCTTGGTCCTGCTCCCCATGCTGTCGCATATGTCTGTTTTTTGCAGTCATTGTCTGACGGTTGCGGTGGTTGCGGTGTTGGTCGGGTGACCACGCGTCCAAAAAAGGGCCTCACGGACCTCCCTTTTCAGGGTGGCTGGCTTTTTGGGGCGCAATTGGATGAAATCATTCAGGATTTCACCGGGGGGAAAGAGTAACTTTCTCTCAGAACCCAAGCGGCGGGAATACCACCTTAAGCAGGGTCCCTCATCATCGGGCCAGAAGCATTTTTTTTTTCGGGTGCCCGGTTCAACGGGCAAGGGCTCAAGACCCGGCAAGTCTGCCTTGGGGTCTGGTAAGCCGCTCTGGCAGCGCAAGCCCGAAAGGACGGAAGAAAAGTTCTCGTCCGCTTGAGGGGTTGACCCCACCCGACTCTCGGGTGGGGGGGGCGGCTTCTGGGGTTCGCAGACAGGTGGACTGCCCGCATTTCTGACCGGTGGGTACGGGAAGTGGTGTCTTCCAGGTACAGGATAGAGTTCAGTACTCTACCTCCAGACAGGTTCTTCCCATCGAACTTGAGACTCCCGCAGGGGCGTCGAGAAGCTCTCTTAGGGGCTGTTCAGACGCTGCCCGAACAAGTGGTGATTGTGCCGGTACCTCGGTTGAAAGGGTTTTGCGGCTTCTACTCAACCCTCTTTGTGGTGCCCAAGATGGGAGGGGTTAGGCCAGTTCTGAATCTAAAAGCGCTAAATCACTTTGAGAAAGCGCGAAAATTCAGGATGGACTCAGTCAGCTCAGTCGTGGCCGCCCTTCACCAAGGGGACTTCATGGCGTCTCTGGATATCAGGGACGCGTATCTGCATGTCCCCATTTGTCTCCGGCATCATCGCTTCCTGTGGTCTGCGGTAGGAGACCTACATTACCAATGTGTGGCATTTCCCTTCGGTCTGGCCTTGGCTCCTCGGGTCTTCACCAAGCTGTTGGCTCCGGTGCTGGCACTATTGAGGCAGAGGGGCATTGCTGTGGTAGCATACCTCGACGACCTACTCCTGCGTGCGGAGTCTACCTCGGCTCTGGAGGACAATGTGGCTATCACCATGGCCTCGTTGATAGACTTCGGCTGGCTGATCAACCTGAAGAGGTCGATATTGACCCCGTCCTGTCGACTGGAATATCTGGGTCTAATACTGGACACGGAGCAGGCGAAGGTGTTCTTACCTCCGGCCAAGTTGCTGGCACTACAAGCAGCGGTGCAAACTCTGCTGTCACGTCAGTGGTCCCCCTTACAGTTCTGTATGCGGGTGTTGGGGCTCATGGTCTCGGCCTTCGAGGCGATACCTTACGCCCAGAGTCACACTCGGCTCCTGCAGCGAGCGATCCTGTTATGGTGGGACAGGTCCCCGTTGTCCCTGGACCAACTGATCATCAGACCAGGGGGTCGTTGACCTGGTGGCTGCGGGCCCCGGCCTTGAAGTTGGGGAAGTCATTTCTTCCCCTGCATTGGTCAGTAGTCACGACAGACGCCAGCCTGTCGGGCTGGGGAGGGGTCCTGGGGCAGTTGTCTGCTCAGGGCCATTGGCCAGCGCAGGAATCTCATCTTCCGATAAATGAGCTGGGCTGAGGGCAATCAGGCTCTGTCTCTCCCACTGGTCGGCAAGGCTGCGCGGCCTCCCGGTTCGGGTTCAGTCGGACAACGCCACGGCGGTGGCGTACGTGAACCATCAGGGCGGAACGAGGAGCTCGGCAGCAGCTGCGGAAGCGGCTCACATTCTGAGATGGGCAGAACTTCACGTGCCGGCAACCTCCGCCATTTACATTCTGGGCGTAGAAAATTGGCAGGCGGACTTTCTCAGTCGCCAGACGCTGGATCAGAGGGAATGGTCCCTACATCAAGGTGTTCCGCCAGATTTGCCACAGGTGTGGCACGCCAGACGTGGACCTAATGTCGTCCAGGTTCAATCACAAGGTGCAGGCCTTTGTGTGCAGGACAAAGGATCCGTTGGCGACCGCCACAGACTCACTAGTCGCACCTTGGTCCCGATACAGGCTTCTGTACGCCTTTCCTCTTCTCAAGCTTCTACCGCGGCTCCTGCGCAGGATAGAAGTGGAGGGAATCCCTACAATCCTGGTGGCTCCGGATTGGCCTCGGCACCTTTGGTATGCCGACGTGGTGCGGATGGTAACAGATGTTCCCTGGCTGCTCCAGCTTCATGAGGATCTCATGTCACAGAGACCCATCCTGCACCCTGCCTACCCTCACTGGCTTTGATGGCTTGGCTATTGAGTCTCAGGTGCTGAGGGATAGGGGCGTTTTTCTGACTCCGTGTTCCCTACCAGGCTTAAGGCGCATAAGTGTACTTCGAGCAAGATATATCATCGCACCTGGAAGGCTTATATTGCCTGGAGTGAGGCGGGGGGTTGGAACCCCCGCTCTTTCGCTATATCCCGGGTGCTGGCCTTCGTGCAGCAAGGCCTGGATAACAATTTGACGTTAAGTACAATCATGGGTCAGTTTTCGGCTCTGGCGATTCTTTTTCAACGTTCGTTAGCTACGCTTTCTTGATCGTACATTGTACAGGGTGTACGTCCTGTAGCTCCTCAGGTACAGTCGCCGTTGGCACCGTGGGTTTTAAATTTAGTACTTCTGTACTGCGGAAACCGCCATATGAGAAAATCAGGGATATTCCCTTACAATTGCTGTCACAAAAGGTGTTTTTTTTGGTGGTCACTACATCCGCTAGGCGGGTGTCTGAGTTGGCGGCTTGTCATGTAGGTTTCTCTACTTGGTACTTCATATGGTTAAGGCGGGGCTGCGCCCTTATCCTTCATTTTTGCTGAAGGCGGTTTCCTCTTTCCACATTAATGAGGACATTGTTCTCCTTTCATTGTGTCCACACCTGTCTCATCCTAATGCGATGCACTCTGTGGATGTAGTAAGGGCTCTGCGGGAGTATTTGTCGGCTACAGCTTCTTTCGGAAGTCTGATGCTTTGTTTGTACTGACTGAAGGACCGCGCAAAGGTTTGGCGGCCTATGTCCCGTTGGATCGGACACACGGTGACCTATGCATATACTGTTGGGGGCAAGGACCCCCTTTTGCGGTCACGGCTCATTACACCAGGGCAATTGGCACTTCGTGGGTTTTCAGACACCAAGCCTCGGTGTCTCAAGTGTGCAGGATGGCTACATGGGCCTCGGTGCACACTCTTGTTAAATTTTACGAAGTTGATATGTCAGCATCCGCGGATGCTGCTTTTGGCCGCAAAGTTTTGCAGGCGGCGGTATAGGCGCGGCTGGCACCTCCTTAGAGAGTTCATTGACAGACGCAGCACCCACCCCTCTGTGTTGCATTTGTACGGCTTGTTACAAACTGATATGCTATGTAGAGCTGGGGGGTTATATGCTGAGTGAGGACAGCCCCCTGGGAGGGGCCAGCTTGCTTTTTTCTTTTTGCCTAGTCTACTCCTAGTAGGATGTGCATAAACCCCATGTGTCATGAATAGAGGCTGCGTCTGTCAATGAACTCAGAGAAAAGGATTTTATGGTAAGTTCTTAATAAAATCCTATTTTCTCAGTTTAAGCAATTGATATTTTCTACTTTCTAGTGTTTATAAAATAGGCATTTATGAGACTTGCAAATTATTGCATTCTGTTTTTATGTAGATTTTACACAGAGTCCCAAATTATTTGGAAATTGGGTTGTACTAGGGCCAGTTTAGACAGGAGACAATTAACCTACCAGAATGCAAACTCTATGCAGGTAGTGCCGTGGTTGGTATTCAAAAGGACAACCCTAGTGCTTCTAGGCGGAAGTGCTAACCATGTGGCCTCTAAATATATAAGGGTATTTGCAAAAAAAATTAAAATGTACCTAAACCAGATTAAACTCATAACTGCTAACTTGAGCAGAAGCTCTCAAACCTGACAAACACTGAAAGGAACCAAGAACAGCATTTTCTCCAGAAAATATAAAAATGTCAGCCATGCTCAATTCCCCTTATGAGAAGAGGACTTTTATGCATATTAGTGATCACTAACTCGGAGTGCAGACTCTCATAGCACCCAGGCTTCAATAGCTATGCCATTAAACCCAGTGATGTAGAAAGGTGCCATATTGGGTCTGAGGAGATTTCTAGATGAATAGGTGGTAGCCACAGAATTTCTGTAAACAGATATACCAGGTAGAAGTGCCAGGCTTTTTAAGACCAGTCCAGAATATATACACACACATACACACACACACACATATATATATATATATATATATACACATGCTCTGGCATGGAGCAGTCAGAACATTAGATGAGTCCAACCTGTGGGTTTTTTGTTCTTCATCTTGCAATTTTGACAGAACGCCATCAGATCCTGCATTCTCCATTGCTGACCAATCTGAAAAATATTTCTAGTGGAGAGTCAGGATGTATACCACTCCTGGTATATGGTCTACCAAGATGGCTAGGATCTTGGTCTGTGGCCCACCTCTTGAACTGCAGCCAGGCCTTTTGTGCCACCCTGATAATTTAGGTACGCCACTGATATTTATCAGCAGGGGGCAGAGACATCTTCACAGCCAAACAAGCTAACATCTGTGATTAGAATCTTCCAGCAGAGATGAATAGGTGGGGGATTTGTGGGGGGTACCTCCTAGTCCTTAGGCTCTGAGGAAGAGGGTTCACCCTGGAAACGCATCAGCATGGCTACACGGCCATCTTCCAGTCCCCCCCCGACTGAGGTGGAGATCCAAAAGTGCCTTGGAGGCACTGTGTCTACCGCTCATCCTGTTGTGTCTTTTATACTGCTCGGTTTGTGAGTATGTTTTTATCCAAGAATATTTCTGAATAAACCTTTTAAACGGCATTGCACTAGGACTTGGATGCCCATGGTCCTGAGGAGGGCTGCAAGACCTTTTGAATGTGGAAGGTTACTTAAACCAATTGAGAACATCTATTAGGAATATTTTCTTTGCCACTATTGCATGACTCTTGGTTTGATGGACCCGAACGCAGGAGAACTGTTTTTTACTCAGTACTTGTATGCACTAGCCCAGAGATATACTGCACTGGATAGTGTTGGAAAAGGTTAATGTTATATTTTCTGCTATCCTGTGGCCTGTTAGGAAGAAATCCCCTTGCTTCTGGTCCCAGCCTATTCAAAATTAATGAGCTGCCAACGCACTCCAATGTGCCTAAAATTGCTCGGGACCCTTTTCTGTAACGCAATACACTAACATACCTTGCGGCACGCTACAACACAAGTGCATTGCCCTGCCATTCAAAATGTGTAAAAACAACACAGGATTGCGAATCCAGCCTTAAAGGTATGTTCTGTGCAGTTATCAGTGTTTGTTACAAAGATTGTTTGACCTGACCACCAATTGAACTTTGCTTTTCCTGACTTGCTACATTCTCAAATCTGACCTCTATCTGTTTAGACTATGCTTTTCGAATCCTAACCCAACTTCTATTTGGCAGTAACACTGCTCGAGCTCAATGATGCTACACAAATCCTGGGGCACCCAAGTATAGCTGAAGCACACAAGGTCTGCAGCAGTGGTTACAGAGTTTTAACAGAGGTTAGGCAATTACAGTAACATACAAATTTTACTTCCCACATAAAGGATCTCATCCCCCCTTCCCCCTGAGAGATGGTCATACACTTCCACCCCCACCCTACAGTACACAAAATTGCAGGTATTTCCAATGTCTCCGGCTTGGCTGGGGAATAGGGTGATAGGAGAGTGTGGGAAAGTCAATGAAGGTGGGTTTAGAGAGAATTGTTAGTTACAAAGTGCTACATTTACTTTAAAATTACACAAATAAATCACTGCTCATATGCCTCCCCCAATGGCTCTAGTTCCAGGCTATCAGGGGCCAGCAGGGGATCGGAGCTTGTCCGCACTCAAAACACATCTGAGTCTGGCTGCACATCGAATATTCAGGCGTTCAAGAAAAGCATAGGCTTCATTCACACTTATGTGACTTATGATGCAACTTTGGACATCAAAGTCGCATGACAAGTCACAGCCCATTCTTTTTAATGGCACCCATTCAAATCAGTGCAAGTTAAAGTCACAGTGCCTATGAAAACGATACCTGTAATGCAACTTTTATCCGGAGAGTGTAAAGTGGTCTCAAAGTCGCATGTGAAATCATATGACTTTGGAGACAAGCTAGTGTGAATGCAGTATAATTTTTTTGTTCCATAAACTTTTATTGGTAGCAAAGGTAGGTTTACAAAATCCAGTAACAATTGAAAAAACAGTTATTATTGGATACATACATCGAGACAACAGATGGGAATGTGCGGTACAAGCATGTGTAGTATCAAGGAACAGAAAACTCTTAGTTACACAAGTGTACAAATGTCTGCAGTACCACCTGAGGTTTGACAAGTTTAGGATTGCCTCTGCTTGAGGCTCCTTCAGTCTATAGGATTCCTGTTTGTTGCTAAAGAAGGGGGAGCCTACAAGAACTACCGGTGGTGTACAGTGTTCACATAGCTTGTAGTCAATACTTGAACTGTTGGGATGGGTGGAAATGCGGGGTAGTTGAAGCTGGATGGAGTGATTAAAGGTGTAAACCGTGGGATGAAGAAGAAAAAAAAGTAATGTGGGGGGGGGTTGAGGGTATGGGGGAGAGGTGCAGCCTAATTTTATGAACAAAAAAGCCAAACAAAAAACCTGGGACTTCCCTTTCTGGCAAATTTCACCCCAAAACAAACAGCCTTAATCGTAGAAACCATTAGCAGTGGAGGTGGTTTGGTGAGAATTGACAGCGCTATACAAGTACCTGAAATAATAATAAATTGTAGCATGCAAAGTGACAGGTTTACTTTAAAGTGACTCTGTTGCCAAAAAAGAAGCACCCTGTTGAGGAGGAATAATACTTACCCGTCCTGCTGCCTGTGCCTCTGTCCTTGTTCTTCTGCAGAGCTACGACAGCTGAGAAATCTTCACCATATGATACATTCAGGGAGTGTTGGATGCTTATGCGCTGTGGTTCCACTTGCTGGACACTTTATTAATGCAGAATAATGACATAACAGCCTTTTCTTGTTGCTTTAAGATGTGCAAAATACTCAAGATGGATTTTTGGCAGACTGCAGCAACACAACATTTCTATACACAAACTCTTACTTTTATGACTTTAATCTCATGCTAGTAATGTTTAGGTTACATGGTTAAGTATTCTATGATAAAGCAGTCATTCTCTCACCAAATCCCATAGATTCATCTTCAGAATCAGTGACCAAACATTTTTACAAGATACAGAAAATGTCAAACTATAGTTTTTCTCAAGTTGTTTATTTAAGGTAACAAAAGAAATTTAAACAAGTGTGCCCATGTTCCCCCGAAACAGAATAAATCCTAGGTGTATATATTATTTACAGTTCCAGTGCAGCATTTAAATAAAGGAATTCAAGATAAGCTTGTTCAGCTCGTTATTCAGCTCGTTTTTCATCTGTTGGAGGTTCATGTTGGGCAAGCTGCAAAAATGAACACAAAATAATTAGTTATGGTGTGTGTGTGTGTGTGTGGTATATATATATATATATATATATATATATATATATATATATATATATATATATATACATACATATATACATACACACACACACACACACACACACGATAGCTAGACAGACAGATACACACAGTTTATATAAATAAAATCAGCAATGAGTAAACGCTAAGCTAAAGGTGTACTTGTGCTGTGAGACAATATCACTATACCAACTTAAATGTCAATCAACAAGATCATTCATATGGCATATTCTCTCATTGTCATACAATATACCGGAGCAAAATATTTTTCAAGTATTCCCAAAAGTGACCAATTACATCCGGGCTTCCTTTCTGCATAGGCATCGATCTGTGGTCTGAACTGAAGGTGAGTTTACTTTACTTTTCTGGTAGAAATACAGGCTAGCAGTCTGACAGGCCAAGGCACACACTGTTCGGTGACCAAGTATGGCTGTGGTCACTTTCCTTCCAAAAGAAGCTAAACCACGCAAATGGCCAAAACTGTTACCAATGACTAAATCTGCTTTTAAAAAGACAACATGAGGATCTATATGTGAAGTCACTATCAAATCCTGAATTGTAATTGGGATGTTATTTATATTCCTAATGCACTCTTCCTCGCTGCCTGGTTCACCATCCGTCCTTCTACGATTTCCTCACTTCCTCAGGTGTGTCAAACTCTATTCAAGTAAGTAGTGCCTTCATTTCCTAGAGAACATCTGGGACATCATTCAATTTAGATCCTTAAATCAGCCGAGGGCCATAAAGAAGGAGCAAGAACGCTACAGATGGTCCAAAAAGCCCCAATTTGGCAACAGCAACATAATGAAGCAGAATGTGTCCAAAGTCTTATAGTGCGCAAATATAAAATTCAACAATAAAGGACGAAATTTAAAAAAAAAAAAAAAAAAAAAAAAAGAAAAGCATTGTACTCAGTTTATGAAGAGTAGATAAAAAAAAAAAAAGTAGAGAACAGCCATAGGAGAAAAGAAAAATGAACTACTCCAAAAGTAAACACAAACCTTTGCTTTCAGTTCTTTATTTTCCTCTAGAACAGCTTCATACTTTTGTTTCAGTTCTGCGACCTCCAAACGCAAAGCTTCCACATCTGGTGTTTCTGGGCCTGCAGCACCTAAGTGCTGTTTTAGAAAGCTGATTGCACAGATCAGGAAGCACAACAGTCACTAGTCTTGTGACAGTAACATTTCTCAGTCATCAGTGTCTTTTAGAAGAGATTACAGAAGTCTAGGATAAACTAGATGGAAGAGAGGTAAGCTTGAGGGGTGCAGAGCAGAGAGTGGTTTGCTGCAGAGCCTGGATGAGAAAAGTGCTTGGAATCTCTCAGATGAACGGGTCCTCATGCCAACACACAGGTAGGCAAGGGCTTGTTCATCAGGCAGCTCTCAATCCCTTCATCATTTGTTCATCTTGGAGTGCTGCACTTTTGCACTATATTATAAAAACATTTATTTTATCCCTTTCATCTACATTGGGATCAGAATGAGAAACGAACATGGAAGAATATGATGCATAATTTACATCTTGTACTATATAAAATATGTTTTTGATGTCCTTGCTGAGCAAAAATAATAAAAATATGAGGAATGCTTGATCTTGTATTAGCAAAGTTTACTACTTTTTAAAAATCACTATACGGTCAATTTCTAGGACCATTGATATGAATTGTTATCTTTTTGTGAACACTAGTTATACCCGATTGTCCGATTACAATTTTTATACCAACAATTTATGCCACACTTTACATATTGTGCATTCACATCAGTCCCTTTCTTCAAGGAGTTTACAATCTAAGATTCCTATTCACAAGCATACACATTTATACTAGTGCCAAGTTAGACAGAAGTCCATTAAACTATCAGCGTGTCTCTCTGTGGGTGAAAACCAGAGTACCTGCTGAAAAACTAAAGTGTTAACCACTAGATCACTAGGCGGTCCACGTGTCAGATGAGTTTTGAAAACTTTCAAAACACAAGTTTCGCATTAAACACTATACAAACAAATATGTAAAGTCACGATTCACTTTACAGTAATTTTCCAAAAAGCACCCTGTCTATTAGTAAACGCAATAAGTACAGTAAATACTACAAACCACACTGCGATATATCTAACTCTACATATAAGACCCTTGCAATCCCAGTGTTTTAGAGTGTCCAGGAGAGACAGGTACAACTTTCAGCCTCGGGTCTTGCCAAAGTCTAGGTCAGGCTAAAATATGCCTCAACTAGATGAGGCTGAACGCTGGACTGAGTGGTACTCACGTTTAGGGCCCTATGTGAGGGAATACTTTTTAGCATTGTCCGATGGTACTGGGTGACCCTGTAGAATGGAGGCCCAATATTTAAGAGAATTTATTGGCTCTCAATTCCAAAACGTTGATGAGGAGTTGACTCCTGCGGGGACCATGTCCCCTGGACAGTCAGGGAGTTTTAAATATGAAGGCATGACTTTCATAAGTCAAAACAGGACTGGAGATCCACTGTACCAGGAGGATCTTTGTTTTGCTGGACAGAAACACCGGGCAATATAGCGATTGCATTTGCTTTTTCCATGACTAGATGTTGGATTGAAGGGATCCAAAGTGAACTTGACAAAGGGAACTGCCTTGAAGGAGGCCACAATGAGGCCAAGAACTGTTAAACAGAAGAGAACTCCCTGACTGCCCAGGGAACATGGTCCCTGCAGGAGTCGAAACGCCTCAACAGTCTGACCAGAGGGTCCAAGAGCTGGACCTTTGTGAGAAAATCTTCTCCTAAGGGAGATAGATTCTGGCTTGGGTTATGTTCAAGATAAGACCCAGGTACACTAGACCAGCAGTCCCCAACCTTTTTGGCACCAGAAACCAATTTAATGGCAGCCAATTTTCACAGGGAACCGGAGGTGGTTGGGTCGGGGGATGGAATATTCATGCAGTCTGTCCTCAGTTCCCCTTCACATCACAGCCCTCCCGTTTACAGCGCAGTCCCCTTATCACAGTCTCCTTTTACATGGATATAATGGGGACTGCTCTGTAAAGGGGCATTGTAATTTAAAGGGGGGTTATGATGTTAAGGGGACTGCACTGTAAAGGGGACTGCACTGTAAAGGGGACTGCACTGTAAAGGGGACTGCACTGTAAAGGGGAATGCACTGTAAAGGGGGCAGTGATGTAAAGGGGACTGCACTGTAATGATTACAGTGCCCCTTTACAGTGCAGTCCCCTTTATATTTTTGTGCCCCTAGCAATCACAGCCTCCTCCATCACAGTGCCCTGTAGTCTGCCCCCCTTTCCTTTCTCCCCATTCTAATCTCTGCCTCCCCTGCTTGCGTACCTTTGGCAGGGCAGAGACTGTGCTCAATCCATGTGTCCTCTCCCGACTCCCCTGTCCGACAATGTCATCCTATCAGCAAGGCAGGGGACGGGAGGAGGTCTCCATTCCAATCTGCAGCTCCTCCCGCCCCCTGTCCTGCTGATAGAAGGACATTGTTGGCCGGGCAAGTGGAAAAGCCAGGAGAGGACACACAGGCATGGCCGAACAGCAGGTGGTGAGCGGGACCATGGTCTGTGCTAGCTCTATGCCGACTGAGTTCGCTGCTCATAACAGGTGGCAGACCGTCATAGGTCCGCGGCCCAGGGGTTGGGGACGCCTGCTCCAGACAGTGAGGGCTAGAAAGCAGACTTTGGAAAGTTCATTATCCAGATGAAGGTTTGAAGGGACAGGATGGTCCTTTGGACATTTGCATACAGTGTGCTGGCTGAGGAGTCCTTCAGCGAGAGGTTACCCAGGTAACTTGTGATATGAATTCCCTGAGTTTGCAGAAGAGCCAGAAGAGGGGCAAGCACTTTTGTGAACACTCAAGGTGCATAGGAAAGCCCAAAAGGCAGTGACACAGACTGGAAGTGATGGTATACCACATGAAAACAAAGAAAGCCTTGGTGTGATGGGAATAAATAAATATCCCGCCGCCTACAAAGCTGCTAGCACGAACATGTGAATCACAACCACACACTCCTAAATGAACACCTCAAAATGTACAGCGCTCTATATACCCACATATCTTACGCTAAAAATCTACTATCCAGGACATAAAATAGGTATGGTACATTTTGTTTGTACACTGGGATTTTTACGTACATAAGTATATGAATTTTGCACACCAGGATTTTTTTATTTATTACTATATAGAACATTTATTGTCCTGGATAGTAGATTTTGAGGGTATCATATTATATAGGGTATTAATATCCAATGCAGTGGGACAAGAACCAAGTGAGGATACAGAAATGTTAAACCTTAACACCTGTAATATTATACTGAGACCAGCCTTGGACATCATTCGATTTAAATGACTTTTCAAAGCAAAGCACACTATGTTCACCCAGTCTGCATCTACAAGACAACACAGAACCCTGGCCTGTGGTGGCCCAATAGCAGTCATTCAAATTAGTGTCCCTTCAGAGGTTACTAGGGGTTCCTTGAACTGTGGCTGGTTGACCTCCTATTTGATGATGGCTGCATAGTTCCAAGAACCAATGGCATTTGGCAAGGTCAACAACATGACACCAATGATCTTTTTACTGTCTGTAAGGGTGACATTCTAACCAACCACTGTATAGGTGGCATTCTTCCTACCGACAGCGCTTATAAGGGGCATTTTTGTCACTGACCTCCAATGAATTGGTTTTAGTAGGGGTTCGCTGAGAAACTACTTTAGGAGTTCCTCTTGGACAACAAGGTTGAGAAAGGCTGGCCCATAGAGATGCTTTAAAATCACTTCTCACAAGTCAGCTGACTTCTAGGGATGTAGGGATATTAGGGTATTTAAAGAGCTGTACATTGAGGTGTTGTATGTCTAATGATACAAGAAATTCCCACTGTCAGCGGGAATGACACATCTCGTAGACTCCATCTGGAATATTGCACACAAAAATCTATTTAGGGAAGCTGAAAAATCACTGAAGTAGACACTGCTACTTCACATGGAGAGGCAGAACCATGACTTCACGCTCTCCGCCTTGTCCAATCAGAGAATGCTTTGCATTCATTCCTTTTCTAAACGGGGCCTGTGCTGGGCTGTAGACCTCCTGTATTCACACTGCATCAGGCCAGCCGCTCAGCACAAGATTTGGAAGCAGAGATCAATGAAGTAGCAGTGCATACTTGAGTGATTTCCAGCTCTCTGGCGCATGGTATGGTATATAAATAATTACATTGGTCAAGGTAGACAGAAAAAAAAACACCATGCCTGAAATTCTTATTTAACCACCTCAATATCAGACACTTTCACCCCCTTCTTGCCCAGGCCAATATTCAGTTTACAGTGCTGTTGCACTTTGAATGATAATTTCGTGGACATGCAAACACTGTACCCATGTGAAATTTTTACCATTTTTTGACAGCTAGAGCTTTCTTTTGGTGGTAGTTAATCACTACTGGGATTTTTATTTTTTGCTAAACAATTGAAAAAAGACTGAAAATTTTGAAATGTAAAAATAAAAAATAAATAAAAAAAAAAAAACATCTTTTGCTTAGTTTGTTATACAATTTTGCAAAAGAAGTACTTTTTCTTCTTCACTGATGGGCAATGATGAGGCTGCACTTTTGTGCACTGATAGGCTGCAGCGATGGGCACTGATGAGGCAGCACTGATAAGAGAAATTTGTTTACATGTGATCAGCCGTGATTCGACACAGCTGATCACATGGTAAAGAGCAAATCTCACTGGCTGGCTCTTTACCCCGATCGGTGATGCTGAGGGGCACAGCTCACCACCGGTAGGGACACATGTGCAGTAAGAATGGGAGGACGTCATATGACGTCCTCCCAGAACAAGAGCGGTCCCGTCCCGCCGTCATTGTACAATGGGCCAGGCAGGAGCCGGTTAAAGTAAAAGTCTGGGTTGGAGCCAACTATGCTCAAAACTGTTCCCACCCACATTCTATCTCCTATACTAACTACCCTGTAAAAGAAAGATGCAAATACTTACCTATTCTCGGAGTGCTCAAGTCCGGTCACATGATCTCCCCAGCAGCCGGCTTCAGGGGAGAGGAGAGAGCGCTAACATCGGATGTAATGCCTGGATGGTGACGTCACCCATAGGCTTATTATTAAACATCTGTGTCCCTCCCCTTCCCTGAAGCCGTTGCATGCTGGGAGTGAAGAGCTGATCACGTATTCAGACTGGAGTCCCCCGAGAATAGGCAAGTATTAGCATCTTCCTTCTACAAGGTAGTTAGTATAGGTGTTAGAAGAGGGAGTGGGTGCAGTTTTAACCACTTAAGGACCGGAAGGATTTCCCACTGTAGGACCAGAGAACTTTTTGCGATTTGGTACTGCGCCGATTTAACTGACAATTGCGCGGTCGTGTGACGTTGTACCCAAACAAAATTGACGTCCTTTTTTTCCCACAAATAGAGCTTTCTTTTGGTCGTATTTGAACCCCTCTGCGTAATTTCTGATCACCGCTATTAACAAAAAAAGAGCGACAATTTTGAAAAAAAAAAAAAAACACAAAATATTTTTTACTTTTGCTATACTACATATCCCAAAAAAATGATATTATAATATATATATATATATATATATATATATATATATATATACATATAAAACAAAATTTATTCATCAGTTTTGGCCGATACATATTCTCTCTCATATATGTGGTAAGAAAAATCTTGATCAGTGTTTGATTGTTTTGCGTAAAAGTTGGTGTATTTACAAACCATGAAAATTAATTTATGCTGTTTTTACAATTTTTTTTTTTTTACTAGTAATGGCGGCGATCTGCGATTTTTATTGGGACTGCAATATTGCAGCGGACACATCGGACATTTTTGACACTTTTTTGGGACTAATGACATTTATACAGCGATCAGAGCTAAAACAAAAAACAAACATTGATTACTGTATAAATGTCATTGGCAGTGAAGGGGTTAACCTGCAGGGGACGCTCTAAGGGTTAACTGTGTTCCCTGTGTGAATTCTAACTGTATGGGGGTTGGGCTGCCAGTGATCCTGATCACAGGGATCCGTAGATCTGTCGTGTCCCCCCTCACAGAACAGGGAACCATCGTGTTTACATCTGCGTTTCCCCCGTTCTGGCTCTCTCACAAGTGAAGACGGGTCACCAGCGGACATAGAGTCTGCCCGACCCACGGCCCTGCTCAAGGAGCGTGCGGCGGAGGTTTCCACTACAGCCTGTATACATGTGTGATGTCAATATCATGTGACCTGAACAGTTCAACTGAAACAGGAATTGTTCTCTCCAGCAAGAGAGAGACTAAACTGAGCATGTGCAGGGCGGCTACCCTCACTGTATTATATAGCTTTGCCAAGATAGACAGTGCAGGAGGGGAAGGATCTGTCCACATAGTGTCAAAAAAGCCTTTTTACACAATGCAGAGGAATAACTTCATTTCCACATGGAGTATAACAAGCATGCTATGCTGCACATACAGACTGATTTTACTGTTGCGGGGGTATAGCAACACATTAAGCTCAGTTAGTTCTAGCCCAGACTTCTACTTCAAAGTTAGTAATGTCAACCTCCATATTGTCTCAGTAGAGGTTTCCTTTAAAATAATGTCATGGGAATCGCATCTAAGCTGAAAGGGCTTTACAATCATAGCTTGGGGTTCAGTGGAGATATAGTTTACCTTTGTGAAGCAATACTGTACTTTTTAGTTGTCAAAACACAGATAAGATATTCTCTCTTTGACCCAATGGAAAGCGTATGTAGCAAATTTTGAGGAAACATTGCATTAAAGTCTTCATTTAAGAAGGCATGTCTTAGGCCTCTTGCACACTGTACTGATGCATGAGCATCAGCCATTCCTGGCAGAAAAAGCATGAGAATCGACTATATATAATGTGTATTTGTGAGTATGAACACACACAAGCAAGAAGCGTGGCATTTGCACGTATTTGCAAGTATACTAACAAAAATACTGACTGGCAAAGTTCTGTATTTTTTTTTTTTTTACTTATCAATGAACAGTGCATGTTTACACCACTTGTGTGTACAGGCACAATGAAAACAATGGGCTGCATTTAGATCAGTAAAAAAAAAAAAAAAATAGCATTTCAGGCAGCAGCGTGCAAGAGGCCTAAGGCCTCATACACACGGACGTTTGACGCCGGTGTTTTCTGGCGTTTTTTGCAGCTCTCCATGTTAGTCAATAGCCCCATAAAAATGTTGGCGTTTTTGAGCTGTAGATGGCGTCGGCGTTAGTGAGCTGAAAGTAGAACCCAAGGCCATCGCGTTCTGAGGCTGTAACGTTTTGGCATTTTTTGACGCCGAAAAATGCCAACAGACGCCAACAAACGCCAACTAATATTGTACCGGCATTTTCCGGCGTTTGACGCCGACGTTTTTAGGTTGAAAAATAGCAGAGGGATGATTTTTTTTTAAAAACGCCTATTGACGCCGACGCTCACTTACGCTCACTAACGCCGATGCATAACGCCGAAAAACGCCGATTTTTTTTCCTTGACGTCAGGCCTGACGTTTTGTTTATTTTTAAAGATACGCCCATGTGTATGAGGCCTTAGAGAAAACATAAGTGCTTCTTTGGCATACTGCTGTCTAGTGCCCTTTTCTCTAAAATAACTTTACAATTATACTACCAAGGGCCCCTCGGTAGCCTTCCACACAATACTATGAGAAAAAAGATCAAAATGCTGATCAATGAGAGACATTTCTCTCTCAGAAGCTACAAATATATTAGCTTTCCATTATAAAACCCTCATGGTTAGAAGTAGAACTACATCAGATTAAAACATATATACTATATAATGCAAGGCATTGGCTGGCAGGAGTGTGTGTCATCTACAGTAGGTTTCTCATCTACAAATGATGAGGGACTCCAGGATTTGTGTCTGTTGGTGAAAACTGTTCTATTTTGGGTCCTGAAGCCCAAGGGATCATTATTAGCCTCAGCTGTGCTTAAGCCTTTAACAAAAGAACACTGGCTCATGTTCAGGGTCCATCTCTCTTGCTCTTTCTGCTGAGAGAGCCTTTGGTTGCTGGGTGAATAGGCTGAGTGTTGCTAGAATACTAAAAGAGGTATAGGTGCTTTGGGGAACCCAGTTCTTGGCTCCGATTAGCTATTGTTTGGTTTTATGCTATAGACTGTGTACGAAGCCCTCCTGCTTTGAAAATGTGTTTGTTGGCTGCCTTGCTGTATAAAAGTGCAGGCCAAACCTTCCTGGAATGTTCCTGGGTGTCTGTCTCATTCACAGTTTACCATTGCCACTAACAGTTTGCTGCCGAGTCTGTCCTCTTTGCAATATTTACACACACAAAAACATATATGCAGAGGGGAAAATAAGTATTTGATCCCCTGCAGATTTTGTAAGTTTGCCCACTTGCAAAGAAATGAAGAGTCTATCATTTTTATCATAGGTTTTTAAATGACAGACAGAATACCAACCAAAAATCTAGAAAAAAAACACGATTCAAATCTTATAAATGGAGTTGCAGTTCAGCGAGTAAAATACGTATTTGATCAACTACCAAACAACAATAATTTTGATTCCCACAGACTGGCTACAGTATGCGTTCATGCAGTACAGAGATTAGTCTTGTCAATTTAAAGTGGAACGTCAGTAATTTGTTAATCTTTCCATTTATTAAATCCTCTGCTCATGTAAAGTGGTTGGAGGGAAGCTTCAGAATGGCAAAGATGTTTTTATTACAAATTATGTGAGCAGACTGCAGTTCCACAATTTGCATGTAATTTTTTTTTTGGGGGGGGGGGGGCAAAGGGGAGACGTATATACAAAAA
>BLSH010351742.1:1329730-1339801 GCA_018402905.1 Glandirana rugosa | reverse complement strand
CAAGTATGCATATGCTGTGTGTGAGAAATAACTTGTTGTTTAACAATTTTGTGTAAAAAAAAAAAAAAAATTCATTTTGCAAAGAATTGTGGGAAAAAATTACAACTTCAAAAAACTCACCATGCCCCTTACTAAAAACCTTGGAATGTCTACTTTCCAAAAAGGGGTCATTTGGGGGGTATTTGTACTTTCCTGGCTTGTTAGGGTCTCAAGAAATGAGATAGGTGGTCAGTACATCGGGTGTGATCAATTTTCAATGATTGGCACCATAGCTTGTAGACTCTATAACTTTCACAGAGACCAAATAATATCCACTAATTTGGGTTATTTTTACCAAAGATATGTAGCAGTATAAATTATCGCCCAAATTTATGAAGAAAAATTACTTTTTTTGCAAAATTTTTCAATACAAACTAAAAAAAAAGTGTTTTTTTTTCAAAATTTTCGCTACTTTTTCGCTTATATTGAAAAAAATAAAAAACCCAGCAGTGATTATATACCACCAAAAGAAAGCTCTATTTGTGAGAAAAAAATAAAAATTTTGTTTGGGTACAGTGTTGCATGACTGAGTAATTGTCATTTAAAGTGTGAGTGCTGAAAGCTGAAAATTGGTCTGGTAAGGAAGGGGGTGTAAGTGTCTTGTATGGAAGTGGTTAGTCATAACGACAACAGAAACTACCCAAATGACCCTGAACAAAAGTTTACATACCCTGGTGATTTTGGCCTGACAACATGCACACAAGTTGACACAAAGGAGTTTGAATGGCTATTAAAAGGTAACCATCCTCACCTGTTATCTGTTTGCTTGTAATTAGTGTGTGTGTGTGTGTGTGTGTGTGTGTGTGTGTGTGTGTGTGTGTGTGTGTGTAAAAGGTCAATGAGTTTCTGGACTCCTGACAGACCCTTGCATCTTTCATCCAGTGCTGCTCTGACTTTTCTGGATTCTGAGTAATGGGAAAAGTAAAAGAATTGTCAATGGATCTGTGGGAAAAGATAGTTGAACTGTATAAAACAGGAAAGGGATATAAAAAGATAAGCAAGGACTTGAGAATGCTAATCAGCAGTGTTCAAACGCTAATCAAGAAGTGGAAAATGAGGGGTTCTGTTGAAACCAAACTACGGTCAGGTAGACAAACTAAAATTTCAGTTACGACTGCCAGGAAAAAATTGTTCGGGATGCAAAGAAAAACCCACAATTAACTTCAGGTGAAATACAGGACTCTCTGAAAACATGTGGTGTGGCTGTTTCAAGATGCACAATAAGGAGGCACCTGAGGAAAGATGGGCTGCATGGTGGAGTCGCTAGAAGAAAGCAATTACTACTCAAATGCCACAAAGTATCCCGCTTACAATATGCCAAACAGCACAGAGACAAGCCTCAAACCTTCTGGCATAAAGTCATTTGGAGTGATGAGACCAAAATTGAGCTTTTTGGCCACAACCATAAACGCTACATTTGGAGAGGAGTCAACAAGGTCTATGATGAAAGGTACACCATTCCTACTGTGAAACACAGAGGTGGATCGCTGATGTTTTGGGGATCTGTGAGCTACAAAGACACAGGAAATTTGGTCAAAATTGATGGCAAGATGAATGCAGTAGGTTATCAAAAAATACTAGAGGAACATTTGAATTCATCAGCCAGGAAGCTGCGCACGGGACGTACTTGGACATTCCAACATGACAATGATCCAAAACTGAGCCACACTGGGGAGATCTTAAACATGCAGTTCATGCAAGACAGCCCAAGAATTTACAGGAACTGGAGGCTTTTTGCCAAGAAGAATGGGCAGCTTTACCATCTAAAAAGATAAAAAGCCTCATCCACAAATACCACAAAAGACTTCAAGCTGTCATTGATGTTAAAGGGGGCAATACATGCTATTAAGAACTGGGGTATGTAAACTTTTGATCAGGGTCATTTGGATAGTTCCTGTTGTCATTAGGATTTAAAAAGAGTAAACACAGTTGATTGAGAATACATGGTTTCAGCCAAACACTAACCATGAGTGAAAGAAGAGTTTGTGTTTTATCATTCATATTCTCAGAAAAATGGCCAAGAAATCATAAATTCTGCCAGGGTATGTAAACTTATAGCGCAACTGTATAAAATAATATGCAAAGTGGTTGGAGGGAAGCTTCAGAATGGCAAAGATGTTTTTATTACAAATAATGTGAGCAGACTGCAGTTCAAACTGAGTGGTGAATAAGTAAAGGAAAGTTATGTACTATTTGGACATTTGCTTTGCCTAAGCATATGTTCAACTTAAAGGGTTAGTAAACGTGTACCAAAAACTGCCCATGCAGGTAAGGGGTACCTGTAGATAAAAACAAACTGTGCAGCTTTCACTAAAGCTGGATAATGCCCCTGCTATAGGTGTAGGCCATCTATGTACCTCATGAAGTCTGCCTGAAAAAATCCCAGAGAGGAGTCCCAGAGAGGACCACACACACTTCTACTTTGTTGCTAGAGAATTGCTAGGACACTCCCAGCTGTTTATATGTTCACACCCCCCCCCCCCTCCCACCATCACAGGAGCGAGCTCTCAAACCCCCGCTGGAGTGGTCCAATCTCTCCTCTGTAGCAAAATCGTTGAGCTCAGAGCTACTGTGGCAAGGGAAAAAGCGCATTTGCCGCATTTGAGGGCGTTTGAAATCGGCTAGGTATACCATACCAACATCCTAGCAGCAGGGCAGGATATGATGATAAATTAACCAATTTGTGAGAATACCCTCTCTATCTAAAGCATTAGTATATGTCCCTCGCTTCATTTTTAAATTCATGGTCTTTGGATTGTCCCACCAGGACACCCTGTACTAGAGATTTTGGATGGTGGCTCTGGGCCAGCAGCAGTGTATTAGCTGCCATCTCCTTTCTGGAGGTTTTAGTAATAAATTTATTCCCCTCAATAGAGATTTGTAGATCCAGGAAGGGCAGTGTAGTCTCATGGTGTGAATGTGAATTCAGTTCTTGCATCAATGTTGTCCCAGTCCACACCACGAGCACATAGTCAATCTACCTTAGCTACAGTTGATAGTGGCTGAGGTACATCAAGGACTTAGACACTACCTCCTCCCTTAAGCCCAGATGAAGACAGCCATATCCCGGGGCCCAGGGTGCCTCCATACAGCTTCCTCTTATTTGATGATAACTCCTACCTAGGAACTGGAAAACAATTATGTTAGAGCATGAACTCCAGGAGTTTAGCTATAAATTCATTAAGTGTTCCCAGCATAGGATATTCCAGTTCCAGGAAATGAGTCACTGTTCGCAGTCCCCAGTCATGTGGAATGGATGTATACAGTGTTTCTACATCATTCCCTACCAGGAGAGCTGCAGCTGGTATTGACAGATGCAGTAGTTTGAGAAACACATCCCTAGTATCTTTAACAAAGGAAGTGAGATGGTAAACCATTTCTTTGATCATTGAGTCCACAAATTTCCCTACTTTTTCCAGTGGGCCTTTTATGGCAGACACAATAGGTCTGCCCGGGGGTTGTTCCAATAATTTGTGTAACTTGGGAATAATATAGAAAGTTAGAATATTATATTCACCCACTAATAGTCACATTCTTTTTTAGAAATCAAGCCTGCCTCTGGGTTCAGTTTCAATTTCTTATTTAGAGTTTTAACAAGAACTGGGAACGGAACGGGGTCTCCGAAAGTTTTCTGTACTTAGTACTATCATTTAATTGCCTTACAGTTTCTTTTTCATACAGAGATTCACTCAGGAGAACCACATTACCGCACTTGTCACTTTTCTTGATAACCAAGTCTGATGCTTCCTCCAATTCTCTAAGGGCCTGTCTTTCCTCTTTGGATAGGTTATCATGATCACATCAGGTCCAGTTGACCTCTTCCAGATCCTTCTGGACCAGGTCAAGAAAGAATTTAAAGCGTTTAACAGACTTCGGTCCTTGAACACGGCAAATTTGGTCATGGACGATGTTGGAGAAAAAGAGAGACCTCATTAATAGTTGGATATGGTGCTCATGAAGTTGAAAGTTGGACAGATTGACTAGGTTTAGATCTTGTGTTGAGGTGTTTTGACTCACCTTCTCTAGTATCTTTTTTTTACTTCTCAGTCTCCCATTTTTCTGTCTTTTGTGTTCCTCTATTTCTTTTGCCATGATTTTCCCCCTTCTTTTCCCTTGATCTCACTTAATGCCATAACATATATGTCCCAATCCACAAAGACTGAGCCCTTGCTCTGAGTGAAGATTACCATTTGGGGGGACATTGGCATCTGTACTTACATGCTACACTTTTTTGCCCACCCCTACCTGACGCATCATATACCGGCTTCTAATAGTTCCATTGGCATGGCAGAGATCAAGGCTATCTACATGGCTGTGTAGTCATACCCTAGTAATTAACCAATGTGTGAATCTGCTAACACCTGTGGACTATAGTTTGCTGGACCTAGGAGTGTTTGTGTATGGGTGTTTGTGCAGCTGCGAAATCCCCGGTCAAGACAACGTTGTCTTCTTTTAAAGTTTTTATATGGTTGCCCTATTTGTTGCCTAGTGAATTTTATATTTAGTAACCTATAAATAAAGCGGATTTAAACGACTGTAGTGTCCCATGTCAGCGACTTCCTTGGGAGAGCCTCAATAGAATAACCAGCCCGTTTAGGTCTGTATGTTGATGTACTCAAACTTTATTATGCTGCTTATTCTATTGAGAATTGTGTGCCAACATTTCAGATTTAGCTTAGACTATATTGCTCACTGGCTAAATCCAGCTTTAACCAAAAGGTTTTACTTCATTTTGAGTGTGTGAGGAAGGGTTAAAGCCCCTGTTAATCTTTTATTGGTGTATGTTAGGGTCCAGTTAGGACAGGAAGTAATGGGAAATGTCTCCATCGGGACACAGACAAAACCAAAACACGTTTTCAACAGAGTGAAGATAGATTAAGGCTCCATTTACACAGGATGCTTTATCAACCTCACCTGAACGATTTTTTTTGACAGCTAGAAGCCAGCATTTAAAAACGGCCGTTTTGCATGCCGCGTTTGCGTCTAGGAGCGTTTTTTTTTTTTAGAATGGAAACGGCTATACACGAAACAGTTCTAGGCGTGAGTTACCACGTTTAGCGGCGTTTACAAGCGGTTTGGCATTTCAAATGCCTCTGAACTGGCGGCTGAACCCATTTTTTTGTGTTCCAAAAAAAGCCTTTAAACTCAACTGCCTGGAAACGACCTTAAACGAACCTGTGTAAATGTACTGATAAGATAGCAGAGGACAGTTCAGGGGCAGCTGAAAAAAATGCCCAAATGCCTCTAAACATCCATTTACCAGCAGCAGTGTAAATGAGACCTAAAACTTCCAACAATGTTTTTATTGCTTTGTGTTCTTTTGGCCCAGTGAGACATCTTTGAAGCGCATAACAAAATGTTGCCCTTTATGTAAAATACTGATGCATTCATTTTGCATCCTATATTACATATGTTTTTTTTGTTGTAATAGTTAGTGAGGAGGTGAGAAGAATTTCCTTATTCACAAACCGATGGTTCTAAAGTCACAAGGTTTACATTAATGCATTATCTGCATTAAGAAAAAAACCTTTAAAAAAAAAAAAAAAAAACTGAAAAAAATCCACGCATGAATGTAGATACAAAAGCAATAAATAGCCTCCTGAAAAGTAAACAGCAGCTGGACACTATGTTTAAACACGGAACAAAAACAGATAAAAGCCTATCATCCCGTCCCCGTCACTCTTCTCTACCTTCAACTCTCTACTTCGTCCTCCACTACCAGTGCCTCCACCCACCAATTCACTCACTGCCCAGGAGATCGCAGATCACTTCAAAGAGAATATTGATACAATTCGCGAGGAGATCTCTTCTGCTCAGGTACCCTCCATGCTTTACACTACATGACCACTTGTACTATCATTACTTCCCTCTTTCAACCCCACTACTATAGACGAGGTTGCTGAACTACTTGCTATCATCCATCTTACCACCTGCCCTCTGGATCCTGTTCCCTCGCAAATGCTACGTTCACCCTCTGGCCCTATTCTACACTCTCTAACCCACATCTTCAATCACTGGACCCATCCAACCTTAACAACCTACACCCAATCTGCTTGCTCCCCTTTTTATCCAAACTCCTTGAACGCCTGGTCTACAACCGAATGAGTGAACACCTTGCTGATAATAGCCTTCTTGATCCCCTTCAGTCTGGATTTTGTCCTCAACACTCCACAGAAACTGCTCTCCTAAAACTAACAAACGATCTACTAATGGCCAAAACCAATGGACACTATTCAGTACTCCTACTCCTGGACCTCTCTGCTACCTTTGATATGGTTGGCCATCCCCTCCTCCTAAAAAAACTCCACACCTTTAGTCTCCATGATTGTAGTCTTCATTGGTTCTCTGCTTACTTATCCAACCGCACCTTTAGTGTTACTTACGATTCTACCTCCTCTCCTCTTCCTTTCTCGGTTGAGGTCCCCCAAGGTTCTGTTCTTGGACCTCTCCTATTTTCAAACTACACCTCCTCCCTAGGTCAGCTGATAGCCTCCCATGGCTTCCAATACCACCTCTACGCTGATGACACTCAAATTTATTTCTCTACCCCTCAGCTCACTCCTTCAATCTCCTCACGTATCACTAATTTACTAACAGATATATCAGTCTGGATGTCACACCACTTCCTCATACTTAATCTACCCAAAACCGAACGTCTAATTTTTCCTCCCCCATGTGCCCCTTCCACCAAGCTCTCTGTCAAAATGGATGGCCCAACTATAAGCCCATCCCCACATGCCAAGGTCCTAGGTGTAGTCCTGGACTCTTAAGCCCCACGTCCAATCACTGTCCAAATCTTGCCACCTCAACCAGCAATATCTCCAAAATACGCCCCTTTTTAACCAATGACACAACAAAGCTCTTAATTCACTCCCTGGTCATCTCTCACCTTGACTACTGCAACTCTCTCCTCATTGGCTTACCTCTACACAGGGTATCTACCTTCAGTCCATCATGAATGCTCCTGCAAGACTCATCCACCTTACCAGTCGCTCTGTGTTTGCTACTCCTCTCTGTCAATCGCTCCACTGGCTTCCACTCACCCAACAAATTAAATTCAAAGTACTAACAACTACTTACAAAGCCATCCACAAATCTGTCCCCAGCTACATCACTAACCTAGTCTCAAAATAACAACCTTATTGTTCTCTTGGTTCTTCTCAAGTCCTCCTGCTCTCTAGCTTCCTCTTTACCTCCTCCCATGCACGCCTCCAGGACTTTTCCAAAGCCTCTCCAATCCTATGGAACTCCTTACCCCAATCAGTCCGATTATCTCCTACTCTATTAGCTTTTAGACGATCCCAGAAAACCTCTCTCTTCAGAGAAGCCTATCCTACCCACATCTAACAACTGTATTTTCATTTTCTCTATCTGATCATCCCCCACAGTTAGCTTTTGTTCCACTCGACACTCCCTTCTAGATTGTAAGCTCTAACGTGCAGGGCCCTCTGATTCCTCCTGTATTGATTTGTATTGTAACTGTACTGTCTGCCCTCATGTTGTAAAGTGCTGCGCAAACTGTTGGCGCTATATATATCCTGTATAATAATAGTGCAGCGCTAAAATTAGTCCAATAATGAACGTCAGTATTAGTCCATCAGAAAGAGGGTGTACACAAAAGGAGAAGGATCCCACATGCCGTGAAGGAGATGACAGGGACAGCTAAGGTGCCACCAACGTTGATAATAAAACGTTCTTACTCTAAGTTATGTGACCCCTTGTCTAAGAGTGGTCAGTCTAGCTCCAATTACATTCACAGCACTTGCGGATGGATCTCCCCTCCAGTGACACCGCCTCCATCAATCAAAGGAATATGACACAGCGTACTTCACCAAATCCACACAGGGTAGCTCACCATGTAAAATTAAAGCACGCCAACATAGCGCAATTCCATAAAATATATTTATTAGTGAACATACAGATTGCACTCACACGTAAAAGCCCCTGATGACGTCACGTATAACTAAACGCGTAGGGCGGAGCCACGCACACACTACCAGGAATGTGCGGTTGATGTCGGCCATCTTGGATTCTGGAGTACAGCGTTCTGAGCTCATTTTCTGCTTTTACATGTGAGTGCAATCTGTATGTTTACCAATGAAGGTATTTTATGGAATTATGCTATGTCGGCACGTTTTAATTTTACATAGTGATCGCGGTAAGCTACCCTGTGTGGATTTGGTGAAGTACGCTGTGCCATATTCATTTGATTGCTGGAGGCGGTGTCGCTAGAGGGGAGATCCATCCAGAAGTGATGTGAATGTAACTGGAACGAGATTGACCACTCTTAGACAGGGGGTCACATAACTTGGGGTAAGAGCGGGGTAATAACGTTGGGGACACCTTGCTTGTCCCTGTCATCTCCTTCACGACATGTGGGATCCTTCTTTGTGTACACCTTCTTTCTGATGGACTAATACTGAAGTTTAAGATAAAAACCTTCCACTGGTCCCCCCCCCCTCCCAATACTTACCGGAGTCACATATCGATCCAGCACTGTGCCCAACTGCAGCAGTGCTGCATTCTCTCTCTGCTCTCACAGGACATGGGCAGATAAAATACCAGAAACATGGGATTATGTGGGCCCACAATGTACAAAAATGTAAAGAAATATACTAAAAGCAATAATGCAATTTTATTGACACCACAGTATTAAAAACAAGAAAAGAAGCAATGCATGGATGGTATGGCAGCTACAACGCCAGTGGGGATAAAACATAGATATAAAAGAATATACATGCATGGTTGGCCTCATAGTGAGTGAGGCTTGGCCGCTTACATGCAGAAGTCGTTAATGCATTACCTGCACTAAGATAAAAACCTTCCACCAGCTGTTTGCCCCCCCCCCCCAATACTTACCTGAGTCACATATCGATCCAGCACTGTGTCCAACCGCAGCAATGCTGCTCTCTCAGGAGATTGATAGCAAAGGAAGCAAGTGGCTCCTGCCAATCAAATCTAGTGAGAAGGGAACGGGGGGCCAAGCCGCTCGGGAGCGAGCCTACATGTGCACCCGTATAGCAAACGGCTTGCTGTGGGGGCACACAGAGAGGAGGAGCAGAAAGCACTGGCAGGGGACCCCAAAAGGAGGTAAGGGGCCGCTCTGTGCAATACTAGGGCACAAATCAGGTAAGTATAAACCTCTTTTTTTATTTGAGGTAAAAAAAAAAAAAAAAGGGAGCCTTTACTACCACTTTAATTTGCTGTGCCCTCTGTGACGGCCAGTGTGGTTTTAAGGAAAGCCTTCCTTAGAAAGCTTGCACAAGCCCATCAAATCTTCATAAAGCTTTAGATTTTGTTCAGGTTGAAAAAAAAAAAAAAAAAAATCTACGCAATCTCTCCATTCACACTATACATCACGGCTGGATGAATCTCTCGCTACAGATTTTATATTTTGACAGCGAGCCCCACTGGCTGTTAAACACAGTTCACATCACATGCAGTCCAGTGCGTTTTTTGTTAGTATGCATCAAAAATGCACCGGACCCCAGTACAGTGCCAAAAAAAAAAAAAAAAAAACAGGAGAAAAACATCTGGAAACACATCAAAAATGCACTGGAATGCTCCAAAAACACTTTAACCACTTCAGCCCCGGAAGGATTTCCAGCTTTAGGACCGGAGCCCTTTTTGCGATTCGGCGCTGCGTCGCTTTAACTGACAATTGCGCGGTCGTGCGACCGCTGCGTCGCGGCTTAGCGTTTTTCCCGAGGCCAGGATTTCGACCTTTAGGAAGGCCCCGACTTCACCAATTTCACAAAAACCTCGTAAGGTCACGTAAAAACTACACAAAGGTCTACAAAAAGAGGACAAAAAAAAAAAAAAAAAAACCGTGACATGACCCCAGGCCACGTAAAAACTACGTATGATTGTTTTTTGCGTGACCTGACGTACACTACACTTGACACAAATTGTCGGTCACCCCGAGCGACAGTTTTATATTTTAGACATCGCTCTCTAAGTAGGTCGGCACTACATATCACACTTACCTCTCTAACGCATCTAAAAAAAAAAAAAAAAAAAGTTGGACTTGTT
>BLSH010351742.1:1312173-1326404 GCA_018402905.1 Glandirana rugosa | reverse complement strand
TTTATTGGGACTGCGATATTGGGGGGGACATGTCGGACATTTTTGACACTTTTTTGGGACCAATGACATTTATACAGCGATCAGAAATTTAAATGTCCACTGATTACTGTGTAAATGTCATTGGCAGTGAAGGGGTTAACCTGAAGGGGGCAGTGAAGGGGTTAACAATGTTCCCTGGCTGTGTTCTAACTGTGGGGGGGCGGGGCTGGCCGGGACATAACAGATCTAACTGATCCCAGTGACAGGGATCAGTAGATCTGCTTGTCCCCCTCTCACAGAACGGGGAACCGCCGTGTTTACATCGGCGGTTCCCCGTTCTACAGCTCTCTAAGGCGATCGCGGGTCAGGAGCGGACATCGAGTCCGCCCGACCCGCGGGCACGCCCACGCAGCGTGCGGCGGCGGCGCGCGCGCGCGCCGCCGCCGCCGCTCGTGAGAGCGCGCAGGGGGCGTGTTAAGGGGCGGACGTCAATAGACGTCGTCCCGGAGATTCAGATCCGCGCTGTAGACGTCTTTCGTCTATAGCGCGGATCTCTACTGGTTAATGCATTAAGATAAAAAACCTGTGTGTAGCAGCCTCCCCAGCACCCCCTAATACTTACCCAGAGCCCCTTCTCTCTACCCAGCGATATCCACGATCCCCTCAGCCATCCAGTACACTCCTCCTAATTGGCCGAGACACAGCATCGGTGCCATTGGCTCCTGCAGGTGTCAAAGTCTGTCAGCCAATCAGTGGAGAGAGGGGGCGGGGCCAGGTTGGGGCTCCGTGTCAGAATGGATACACGGAGCTCTGACACTCGGAGGGAGGGGCCAGGAGCAGCAAAGAGGGACCTGAGAAGAGGAGGTTCTGGGCTGCTCTGTGCAAAACCAACTGCATAGAACGGGTAAGTATGACGTGTATTTATTTATTTTTTAATTAATGGCAATCTCTTCCGAAGCGAGTACACACCACCTTGGAAATGTGACGGGGGGGGATGTAAAAGCACCGCGCACCCGTCAGCATAGCGGCCAGAAAAAATAACAGCAGAAAAGTGTCGCTACCGCCCGCCCCAGTGTGAAAGTACCCTTAGTAAGAAGCATGGTTAGTTGTAGTTTTTTCCTACAATTCTTTGCAAAAATGGGATTTACTTGTTCATTGATAATCATTGACAGACATAGCACTTCCTTATTCTTGACCATAGGGTTATACCACCCCCTACAGGAGTAGGACACGAAGCAGAAAAAAGACTTGGCTATGCCTATGGGGCAGTCCTAGGTGGTATACACCCCCTCCGCAATAGGCCTTCAGTTTAGTAATAAGCAGTGTCAGAACTATTAAATAACTCCTTAGAGGGGTGGGTGCTGTGTCTGTCAATGAACTCAAAAATGGATTTTACGGTAAGTCAAAAATCCCATTTTCTCTTTCGTTCATTGACAGACACAGCGCTTCCTTATTCTTGACCATAGGGAGGCCCCAAAGCAGTGCCAAAACAAGGGGGGGGTGGGAGCCAACACAACAGGCTAACCAGGAGCTCAACAAGAACAACTGGAACCCAACCTGAACAAAAAAGACCCCTTAAACCGCAGCCTGCAGAACATTGCGCCGAAAGAGGCATCCGTAGATGCCAGCACATCCACCCTGTAAAATTTTGTGAAAGTGTGCACCGATGACCAGGGGGCCGCCTTGCAAATTTGTGTCATTTACGCCTGGTGACAACAGGCCCAGGAGGCACCAAGTAGAATGCGCCCTTACTGGGAAAGGAGGAACCTTACCCCAAATAAATAGAGTAAGCCTGCATCACTGTTTGTCTGATCAATCTGGAAACGGTCGCAGAGGACGCGGACAGCCCTTTCTTCGGCCTGTCAGTGGTCACAGTGTCTGACCTCCAAAAAGGTTCAGCGACAGCCAAATACACCCGGATCACCTGGACCACATCCAGGGCGTGCAAGGCGAACTTCCTTAGATGTTGTGGCCTGGGACACAAGGAAGGCAACACAATGTCTTCATTCAAATGGAATTCAGATACAACCTTAGGAAGAAGAGACGGACAAGGATGCAACACCACCTTATACTTGTGAATCACCAGATATGGCGAACGACAAGAGAATGTGTAACATGAAAACGTGCAATCACCCCGTTTTCAGCAGTGCTACACGTGCAAAATATATCAATATAAAGTGCATCAATGTTCAAAGCGATCCATCAAATTACATAAACATGAATGAAACTATAAACATATAAAGTGCATGTGCTCAAAGTCCAATCGTGATGAAATAAAATGCTGATGTCCACATAAATCCGTCACTTCCTCCACCAATGTCACCATGTGAAGACAAACACACTGAGGCTCACCAGATGTATGATTTTCAATCAGCATATCATATAAACAGAGCTCACAGTTTCCTCAGTGTTCCCCTCAGGACCAGTAACTCATATCATAGGAGAGTAAAAAAGAAAGCCTCCCATGGTGTATCATTTAAAACATTGGGTCTTATATTCTAAATAGAAATGTGCTTACATGTAAAACTTCAAAAAACAGCCATTCATGTCCAATAGTTGCGTGGTAAGTTACCGGTTGCAGACCGCCGCTCACATTTACCCGCGGCGTCTCCACCGGCTCCAACCGTTCGTCTGAGTCGTCGTATGGCCATGCCACTGACCCGTTTCGGCACTTCCGACTTGGTCGACAAGATAGTGCCGCCGATTCCGATACCCTGCGAGCAGAGGTAATAGCTACCAGAAAGGCCACCTTCTGAGACAAGAAGAGCAGGGGAATCTCCTCAAAGGGAGGTTTCTGACGAACCGAAAGCGCCAAATTCAAGTCCCACGGTGGAAGCAGGGATCACACCAGTGGAGCCAAATGGCGAACTCCCCGAATGAGAGTACGAACCAGAGAGTACGAACCAGGGAGTGCGAGGCCAGGGAGCATGGAAAAAGAACTGCCAAGGCTGAAACTTGGCCCTTGACCGTACTCAAAGCCAATTTTATCTCAACGCCCTTTTGAAGGAAGGTAAAAACTTTCGACACCGAGAATGAACAGGGGTAAACACCAGGCGACTCACACCAGGAAAAGTAAGATTTCCACATCCGATGGTAGATCTTCCTAGAAGTAGACTTTCGAGCTTTAAGCAAAGTCTGAACCACAGCCAGCCATCGGCAAACCTCTATCCTTTAGCACCTGGCTTTCAACAGCCAGGCCGTCAAAGCCAGCGACAGTAAAGCAGGATGGAAGATCGGCCCTTGGGACAGAAGGTCTTCCCTGAGAGGCAACCTCCAGGGGGTGTCTGCGACCAGGCGCAACAAGACCGATGGAGCCAGTTCGGTGCCACTAGAATGACCAGAATCCCTTTGACAAGAGCTTCTGTGGCATCTGCCAGAGGATCCAGAGACTTGGCCAAAACCTTGGCATCTGTTGATCCGGGACGCCAACAGATCCAGCTTGGAAGTGCCCCAGCTCAGACATAGCTGTCGGAACACATCCTGATGAAGAGACCATTCCCCTTGGTCCAATACATGGCGACTGAGGTAATCCACTTGCCAATTGTCCACCCCTGGAATGTGGACAGCGGATATAGCCTGGACGAAGCGCTCTGCCCACCGGAGAATGCCGGATACTTCCAGGGCCGCTAACACGCTTTTTTGTCCCTCCCTGGTGATAAACGTAGGCCACTGCCATGGTATTGTCTGAATGAATCAGCACCAGGAGCCCTTGAAGCCGATTCGTACAATGGTGCAGGCAAAGTCTGATCGTCCAGAGTTCCAGAATGTTGATAGGCAGGCTGGATTCTAGACCCAAGACTCGTGCCCCCCCCCCCATTCCCACCCGGAGAGGCTGGCATCGGCCGTCCAGTACAGGGGGAGAAAGGATTTTCCCTGCCGAAGGGCCGGGCAACGAAGCCACCAGACCAGGGACCCCCTGGTCCTCTGGCTCAGCCAAATCAGATTGTCCAGAGACCCCGGACACTTGTCCCATTTCAATAGGATCTCATATGAAACTGAGCAAATGTTACCGCCTCGAAAGTAGACACCATCAGGCCCAACACCCGCATGCAAGTCCATAGGGACAGCCACCCCCTGGACAGCAGCATTCAAGATGCAGCCTGCAACCTCCCGAGCTTGTCCGCGGGCAGAAAGACTCAGGAGCAGCCAGAGCATAAACTAGGGTCATGCCCAGATAATCCAATCTCCGAGTTGGAATTAGTGCCGACCACCCCGTCAGTTTGAATGGTGATCTCCACATCGCCCTGCAGAGCCGTCAGAGACTCTGCTCACAGAAGGAGATCATCCAGGTAGCCCAGAACAGCAATGTCCATTGGTGCAGCAATGGCAGAACTGGAGCCAACACTTTTGTGAAGACTCGTAGAGCGCGGGTGAGACCAAAGGGTAACACCACAAATTAAAAATGCTCCTCTCCCACTGCAAAGCGGAGTAAACGCTGGTGACGGGCACAGATCGGAATGTACAAGTAAGCATCTTTTATAAAATCAATGGAAGCCAGAAAGTCCCCCTGATGCAGGGATGCCACCACAGAGCAAATAGACTCCATGCGGAACTTTCAAACCCGCACAAAGCGGTTCAGAGCCTTGAGGTCCAGGATTGGGCACACCATACTTTTTGGGGACCATGAAGAGGTTTGCATAAAACCCCTGAAAATGTTGCAATGCCGGAACCAGGACAATCACACCCTGGAGTAACAGGCCTTGTACAGCACTCTGGAGGGCCAACAGGCACTTCGGGGAGAGACGTACGTTGGAGGTAAAGAACCTGTTCTGGAACTCTATCTTGTAACCCAAATGAATCACCTCGTGAACCCAGGAGTAGCTTATCAAAAGAGATCCATGGCTCCTGAAAACAGCAAAGGCGTCCCCCCACCCAAGATGCGGAGAGCTCCCGACCAAGTGCGCTTGGAACCTCCTGAGGAGGGCTTGAAGCGCTTTGAGCCCTTGTCGGTGGCCCCTGAGGGACAAAAAAATTCTTGTGCGCCAAGAAGGAAGGGTAACGCTTGCAACGAGGCTCCTTCACCTTCCTTGACTGTAGAAGAAAGGTACTCTTAATAATGTCATCCAGGGTGGCTCAGAACAAACGATCGCCCTGAAAAGGCAGATCAGTTGGGGCCTTTTTTGAGGCCTGGACCACAGACCAACACTTCAGCCACAACACCCGCCAAAGTACCACTGCTGAAACAGACAGCTTAGACAACAATGGAGCAGCGACTAAAGAAGCCTGGCGACGGGCCCTGGGGCCACCAGTGCCATCCACCCCCCCACACCCTCGCCGGTAAGCACAGCTCCGCATCCCGTATCTGCCCCATTACCCCAGCCTCCATGCCGACCACACGGTACTGCACTACCCCATATGGGGAGGGAGGGGGAGAGGGGAAGGGGGGACCCCAGATACCAACACCCCAGAAGGAAGGAAGGGGGTAGGGAAGGAGGGGAACCCGCAGGACTGACCGACCCAGGGAGGGGCCTTCGTCAGCTGCAAACCCGTCAAGGGGATAGGGGGAACAGTACTCACCACACCAGGAACCAGAGGGCACCGCTCCAGACAGGACCTCCTAGCCACCGAAGTGGGGGCTGTTGGCCATGAGGAATGCTGTGACGCGGGCCAAGACCCGGTGGTATACGACCTCGCGAGACATTTAACTATCAGATCCAGCCTCCGTCCAGTGGGGCTATGTCGTGGCCGGCCTAGCGCATAGCTGTGGTCTGCACGTGGCTCGCTGGCTGGACTAGGGAGAACACTTTATACTTAATGACCAGACCGTCACCCAGCCCGGCTTCTGATTGTAGAGTCACCGGAAAAAGAAAATAAACCAGAAGAAAAAATATAAAATCAATGCCAGGACTAGAGATCCCAGCAGGAAACTAGGTCCTCACTCCAGACTAGGCAGAAAAAAACTGAAGGCCTATTGGAGAGAGGGGGGGAGGTGTATGCCACCTAGGACTGCCCCAGAGGTGAAGCCAAGTCTTTTTTCTGCCTAGTGTCCTACGCCTGTAGGGGGCGGTATAACCCTATGGTCAAGAATAAGTAAGTGCTGTGTCTGTCAATGAACAAAAGAGAAATTAAGAGTTTTTTTTCCCCCACAAAATGGTCATGCTAACAGCTTATTTCTCTCACATGGCATATGCATACCACAAATTACACACCAAAATACATTCTGCTACTCCTGAGTATGGCGATCCCACATGAGACTTTTACACAGCCTGGCCACATACAGAGGCCCAACATTGAAGTAGCACCTTAAGGCATTCTAGGAGCATAAATTACACATCTCATTTCTCAACCACCTATTACACTTTTGAAGGCCCTGGAGCACCAGGACAATGGAGATGTCCACAAAATGACCCCATTTTGGAAAGCTAACACCCCAATGTATAATCTAAAAATGAAAATCCTTTTTTTTAATTTTATTTTTATTTTTTTTTTACACAAAGTTGTCCATTTATAAAATATTTCCAACGCGCAGCATTTAGCTATCAAAAATGACACCCCATAATACATTCTGCTACTCCTGAGTATGGCGATACCACATGTGTGAGACCTTTACACAGCCTGGCCACATACAGAGGGCCAACATCCAAGGAGCACAATTAGGTGTTCTAGGGACATAAATTATGCATCTAATTTCCTGACAAGAAAGCCCTTCATATTTCTAACATATAGGATGTACATACCAATTATTACACCCCAAAATACATTCTGCTAAGCAAAGGGTAAACAAAAAATTACCTGTGGTTTTAGTAGTGCAGTTGTCCAGGAGGGGGGGGGGGCCCTGACCCAAGCAGCGACATGGTCAGTGACAGCGAACTAAATTGTCCAGGCAGCAGGCAAGAATATTGTCCATAGTCAGTACAGGCAGGGATATTGTCCATATACAGTCCAGGGTCAGCGCAGTTGGAGATATTGCCAGTAGTGCCAAAATATTGGTCCTGGTAGTAGCCAGGAACATGGTCCATAGTACGGGTAGCAGGCCAGGAATGAATGGGGACAGGGGTAGAGGCTTTTCCCACCCATATCTCTTTGAAGCCTCCGAGTCTCCAGACCCTAATGCGGGAATGAGAAAAACAAAAAAAATGTATTTTTCTTCGTCCAGAAAAACAATTCTGGAGCCACTCACATATGCGAGACTCCAGCAACAGGGTATAAGCTCAGTGGAAGAGGCAGGTAAAAAACGTGGTCAAACAGTCCAGGGTCAGTTCCAGAGCAGGCAGAGGTAGGTAGTGTTTAGTGTAAGGCAGAAGAATGGTCGCTTAACAGGCCAGGGTCAGTTCCGGAGAAGGCAGAGGTTTGTTTAGCGCTAGGCAGAAGCGTGGTCATATAGCAGGCCAGGGTCAGTTCCGAAGAAGGCAGCAGTATGACAGCGTCCACGATAATGAGTATTGTGAAGGCGCGCTCACTGTGTTCCGGGGGGGGGGGGGGGGCAGGGAGCGGATAGGGTGGACTCGATCTCCGCCGGCTACCCACGATGGCTCCCCTGCAGTGAGAGAATGGAGGTCCATATATGTAAACTCAGATCTCCGTTCTGACAGAGGGGGGAAGGGATGTGATCACAGGCTTCCTGTATATGGAAGCCGTGATCACTCCCCTCCCCCTGCCAGCCCAGCCCCTATACAGTTAGAACACACTGAGGGAACACAGTTAACCCTTACAGTGCCCCCTGCAGTTTAACCCCTTCACTGCCAATGGCATTTACACAGTAATCAGTGCATTTTCATAGCACTGATCGCTGTATAAATGCCAATGGTCCCAAAAAAAAGTGTCAAAATGGTCCGACATGTCCGCCGCAATATCGCAGTACCACTAAAAATTGCAGATCGCCGCCATTACTAGTAAAATATAAAAAAATAAAAACCCCATAAATTCTCATCATTCGTAAACGCGGCAACTTTAGCGCAAACCAAATGCCAATTGCGATGAAAAAAAATATGTTTTTTTATATTTTTTTGGGGATTTGTATTAGCAAAAAGAATTTTTTTTTTTTTTGCAAAATTTACGCTTTTTGTTTATAGCGGTAAACAGAAATGACGCAGAGGTGTTCAAATTCCTACCAAAAGAAAGCTCTATTTGTGGGGGAAAAAAAGGATGCAAATTTAGTTTGGGTACAACGTCGCACATCCGGGCAATTGTCAGTTAAAGCGATGCAGTGCTGAATCGCAAAAAGTGCTCTGGTCTTAAACTGGGAAATCCTTCCGAGGCTGGAGTGGTTAACTAGACGTGCCATGATAGAGAAATATCAAATGCCAGTCTTTAGATACATTTGGATAGCACACTTTCTACACACCCTGTCACGCAACTTTGATATTGTAACACTGTCTATCATGGAATACTAGTGCCAGAAGTATAAGGTCAGGGGACACATTTCAGAAATCTATATAATTTTGACAGCCTCCTCAATTAAACAAGGGTACATGGAAAAATGGGAGTCAGATTTCCAAGAAACGATAGAGTTGGATGAATAATAGAAGCAAATTATAAGGTGTTTCTGAGATGGTACATGGTCCCAGTAAGAATCGCAGCCTATGTACCGGGAGCAGCCCCTTTATGCTTTCAGGGCTGCGGACAAGAAGGAACAATGTACCACATCTGGTGGCGATGCCCAAAGGTGTGGAGGTACTGGATTAGAGTGTACACTTTTATATACTCACTTACCCAAGTAAACCTGGCTAAGTCTTCAAAACAGGCTTTGCTGGCTGGCAAGGTGGAGAATGCATCCAAAGCTCAGAGGCGCCTTATAACCTTCATATTTATATCAGCGAAAATCATTATTGCCAAGTCTTGGAAATGAGCTAGCTTACCATTCTCACAACTCAAACAATGGATTTTATATACCTCACCCTGGTGGTGAGAAGTTTATTTTTGAACAGTTTTGACATTTATGTGTAGATATAAGATGTCATCAATGTCCATATCCAGTATCTTGATGTACAGGTAAATTGCAAGAGAAACTTTCTTCTCTTATTACTTGTCACAACTTTTTTATTGTTTATTATGAAAATCCAATAAAAACATCGAAACAAAAAAAATAAATAGAAACTTCGTTGTACCAATGGTGGGATTTTCTTGTAGAAAGGCAGGGTTCGATCATCTGATCATTGAAGATGACCCCACAAACAAATTATATTCATGAACACAAGCTGGTTTCCTGATTGTGCCTTCTCTCCTGGGGATTTCCACGTAGGTGTCGTCATGCATTGATGTCAGCATGTGGACATTTTGTCTGTCCCTCCACTTGACAGCCAATAGCTCCTCGTTCCGCAAAGTCGACGTCTCCCCTCTTCGTAGCCTTTCGTTAACGAGCCTTTGCGGGAAGCCCTTTCTATGGGTTCTGATTGTACCGCATGTTGGAGTCTGCCTCCGGTAAAGGTTGCTTGAATAAAAATTATCCACATAAAGATGATAGCCTTCTCCAAGGAGAGGATAGATAAGCTCCCAAACAACCTTTCCACTGGCTCCAAAATTCTAAGGGCATTTACAGGGATGTAGCTGGGAGTCCTTCCCTTCATAGACCGGGAAGGCATAGATGTAGCCGGTGGCTCAGTCACAAAGATTGCACAGCTTAACCCCATATCAGGCCCTTTTGCTGGGGATAAAAACTGTTAGATGGCCAGCCTGCCTGTGAATTTTACAAGCGACTCATCGATGGAGATATTTTGGTCGGGAGTATATAACTGGGCGAGTTTTTCTGAGAAATTATTTAAAAGGGGCAAATTTTAAATAATTTATCGTAAGCTGGGTCATTGCGGGGAGGACACTGTGTTGTCATTATAGTGGAGGAACTGCATAACCATAAAGGTATCTTGACCTTGACAGAAGGGATGAGTAGACTGGCATGTGGTGGATGGGGTTGGTGGACCAGTAGGAGTACAATTCGTTTTTCTTTGCGAGTCCTATATTAAACATTAGGCCTAGAAAAGTTTTAAATTCCTCCACAGTAAGTTCTCTTCACTCAAAAGGGATGGGCGTAACTAGAACCAGGGTTGTTTGCTATGAACTGTAGTGCATTGAAGTTGCACTGGGCCACAATGGATGATAGGAGGTCTTCAGTGAAAATGAAATGAAAAAAATCAAGAAGGGCAAAATTATCTGTGTTCACCTGGACACAAGGCTGGGCGGTGAATTGGGGGGAGGTTTGCTGCTCAGGAATTAGAGGGATGCCACAGGGGGTTCTGAATGGCATAGGGAAGGCTAGCATGGGTCCTCACTCTTTGGGGCTGAGAGGACACCCACTAGTGCTTGGCCTTTGTTGCAGTGGTACTTCATTTCTTGTCAATGGCACTGCACTAGAGGTGGATGGCACAGCGCTACATGTAGTAGCCTGCTGCTCCTCGCCAAAACACCTTCATTTCATGGGCACCAGTTTTTCTTCCTCCGATTCTGTATCAGACCCACTGCTTACAAAAGAGTCATAATCCGAAGCAGACTCGGAGAGCTCCCTGCTGCTCTCCTCGCTCAAGCTCAGAATCTGGTATGCCTCCTCAGTGGAATATTTTTTTGCCATACTGGTGACTGTGGTGCAATGTGAATGCACTGATGGGTGCTGATGAGGGTGCACTGATGTGCACTAATGCACTGCAGCTACACTGATTAGCTGGCACCGACCGATGAGGTGGCACTGACGGGCGCTGATGAGGATCCAGTGGTAGGGTGGCTGTTGCGTACCAGGGATGTGAGCCTGACGGTAGAGGGAGGCCTCTCATACAACTCCGGCTTGCGGGCCGCTGGGAGTGAGAAAGCAGCCACAGGAGCACGCTGGTGTAAGAGTGCCTGCAGTCAGTCCAGGAGCAGCAGTGGTCAGCAGATGGACCGTGGAGCAGGATGCTGTAGCACACTGCATGAGCAGCAGAGCTGGATGCTGTAGCACACTGCATGAGCAGCAGAGCTGGATGCTGTAGCACACTGCATGAGCAGCAGAGCTGGATGCTGTAGCAGACTGGATGGACAGCAGAGCGGGATACTATAGCAGGCTGGATGGACAGCAGTGCAGGATACAAGGTCAGGCAGGCCAGGTTGGCAACATTTAGGCAGACCAGCAGACAGGAGAAAGGTCACAAGGCAAGCGGAGGTCAGGACAGGCAGCAATCAGACACTGGTAAAGAACAAGTCGGGTCAAAGTCGCAGATAGCAGGGTTTCAGGTACCACATGGAAGCTGCAGACCAAACAGCAATATGTCACTGCAACAGCCCAGTTTAAATCGCCCGCCTGGCGCCAGCGACGTGCGCGCGCAATGCGCAAGTGCATGCGCCGTGACCGTTTGACTGTATTGCGGGCTTCCTGACAGTGGCACTAATGAGCACTCACTTATGGGCACTGATGAGCATTACAGTGGCACTGATGAGCACTACAGTGACACTGCAGTGGTGCAGATGAACACTGATGACACTGTAGTGGCACCAATGGGCACTGTAGTGGCGCAGATGGGCACTGTAGTGCATTGTAGTTGCACTAATGTAGCACTCATGAGCAATGTAGGCACAGATGTTACCTGGCGTGGCACAGGTGCGGCACCGATGGGAACTATAGTGGCACTGATGAGCACTGTAGTTGCATTAATGTAGCATAGGTGGCACAGATGATCACTGATGGGCACTGTAGTGGCACTAATGTAGCACTGATTGGGCATTGTAGTGGCAAAGGTGGCACTAATGGTACAGTAGAGTATTGCTGGGCACAGTAAAATCACAGAATAACTCACAGTTTTACACTGCTGGGCATCGATCTCTCATCTCCACATAAGCTGGATTGGTATGAGGAGAGAGCTGACACTCTGGGTGACCCCAGCTTGTTTATATTGTGATCACTTTGTCAATGGACAGAGTGATCATGTGGTAAAGGGCCGCTGCCATTGGCCAATTACCACGATCCGTGACCCGCCGGGTCCTGTGAACCCGGGGAGCACAGACACTCCCGTGTGTGCCCCAGGGAGCGCGATTCTGGGAGGACGTCATAGTATGCCCTTCTTGAATAATGAGTCCACCTTGCGGCCGTTTTTTTTGCCAATGCGCAGTCAGCAAGTGGTTAAAAAAACGTGCTCAGGCTTGTCAAGTGTTTGGGCACTTTTTCATTCAATTGGCCAGAATAACAATTTATTATGTGCAAATTATGCTTTTCTTTTTCAGCCTCTAAACATTTCTCTTCTAATGTGCATGGACACATAAGCTAACAGAGGGGTGTTTATGTGCTAAAAAAAACCCCCATCAAATGTCTGTAAAAGCTGCGTTTTTCTTTTATGTCCTGTGTGTATGAGGCCTTAGACCTCATACACACGGGCGTTTTATAATAAATAAGCAAAACGCCAGGTCCGACGGTTTTTAAAAAAATCAGCGTTTTTTGCAGCGTTTTGCATCGGCGTTAGCGAGCGTTAGTGAGCGTCGGCGTCAATAGGCGTTTTTTAAAAAAAAATCAGTCCTCTGCTATTTTTCAACCTAAAAACGCCGGCGTCAAAAAACGCTTGTTAACGCCGGTACGGCGTTAGTGAGCGTTTTGCCAATTGGCGTCAAAAAACGCCAAAACGCTACAGCTACAGAACGCGATGGTCCCGCGTTCTAAAAACAGCTCACTAACGCCGACGCCCTCTACTGCTCACTAACGCCAGCGTTTTTAGAAGGCCATTGAACAACATGGAGAGCTGCAAAAAACGCCTACAAACGCCGGCGTGCAAAACGCCCGTGTGTATGAGGCCTTATAGTTAATCCATTTGTCTAGCAGCTCCTGTTTTGCAGTGCCTTTCTGTGCAAAGAAATTGATAAATCTCCTTCATGTATTTTAAAAATCAAGGCAAACTACACCAAGCAGTTTTGGCTTTTTTTTTTTTTTAAGAATATACACCTGCACACACAGAGACCTGAGTCATTAGACCTCTCTTCACAGAAGAACAGGTGAAATGATTAGACAGCTTCAATTACACCTGTCACATAAGAATCAATTCATCAGGAGAAAGATCTTTATTTTCAAAAACTGAGTTATTTTCAGCGTCCAACTAGAATTGAAAATTATCGCCACATGGCTAAAAAAGATCCTCAGCCTCTAAAGCTGGATACACACTATACAATTGTCTTTAGATTTTTCCTTTAGATTTACCAGAACCATATAATATGAGGTCAGATCTAAACACTTTCAATTTGTATGCAATAGGCAGGCCCTTGTGCTACATAGTTGAAGGAAAATCTAAAGGAAATCAAACAACAAAAGTTGTATAGTGTGTATCTAGCTTTAGGCCTCATACACACGTGCGTTTTTTAACGCCACGATTTTGGGCGTTTTTTTTACAGATCTCCATGTTATTCAATGGCACTCTAAAAACGCAAATGTTTTTGAGCAGTAGAGGGTGTCAACGTTAGTGAGCTGTAACCAGAACGCAGGACCAGTGCGTTCTGAAGCTGCAGCGTCATGGTGTTTTTGACGCAGAGCCGGCAAAACGCTCAATAACATGGCTTAACGTTGTATACACAGCGTTAAGCCTCATCAGGAGTTCTATTCAAAATCAATGGTTCCCTATGGGAGCCCATTGATTTGAATAGAAGCCGCACCAGAAGTCGGATCATAATGATCCGACTTGCGGCGCGACTTGTGTGCTCTTCATGACGTCACATCCTGGGGCGGGGCTGTGATGTGAAGCCCCGCCCCAGGATGTGACATCATGAGGGTGGGCTCATGATGACGTCATTGTGTGGCCCCACCCCATGCCAATATAAGGCAACCACGCAGCACGGATCCGACATTCGAGTGGAAGAGAGTGACGAGTCAACATCTCCAGAAGAGAAGGAGAAGAAGAAGTGGGAGAAGCTAGCCAAGGAGACAGCGGCAAAAGAGCAGAAGACCGAAGACCCCTCAGAAGACCCCGCAAAGGAGCCGAAGAAAGAAGACGAGGGAGAAGAGAGGGGAGAAGGCGCCGGAGCGGATTTAATAAAATATTTTAAAAAGCTGTGTAGTGTGGTTTTTTTTGTACACTTTTTTCCCTAAGTAAATGGGTAGGGGTACGATGTACCCCATACTCATTTACATAGTGTGGGGGTGCCGGCATCTGGCAGCCCACTTATTAAAGGGGGCTTCCAGATTCCGATAAGCCCCCGCCCACAGACCCCGACAACCAACGGCCAGGGTTGTCGGGAAGAGGCTCTTGTCCCCATCAACATGGGGACAAGGTAACGGCGACAGAGGAACCGATCGAAGAGGGTGAAGAAGAAGAGGAAGAGAAGACCTCTACAACTGAGCAGTGAGAGAAGGTGAGCTTACAGCCTAGGCACGACGC
>BLSH010351742.1:1259155-1294218 GCA_018402905.1 Glandirana rugosa | reverse complement strand
TTGAATGACAATTGCGCGGTCGTGCAACGTTGTACCCAAATAAAATTGATGTCCTTTTTTTCCCACAAATAGAGCTTTCTTTTGGTGGTATTTGATCACCTCTGCGGTTTTTATTTTTTGCGCCATAAACAAACAAAGAGCAACGATTTTGAAAAAATAACAATATTTTTTACTTTTTGCTCTAATAAATATCCAAAAATAAAAAATAAAACAAACAATTATTCATCGGTTTTGGCCGATTTATATTCTTCTACATATTTTTGGTAAAAAAAATCGCACTCGGCGTTTATTGATTGGTTTGCGCAAAAGTTATCGCATCTACAAACTATGGGAATTGATTTATGGCGTTTTTATTATTATTTTTTTTTTTACTGGTAATGACGGCGATCTGCGATTTTTATTGGGACTGCGATATTGGGGGGGACATGTCGGACATTTTTGACACTTTTTTGGGACCAATGACATTTATTCAGCGATCAGAAATTTAAATGTCCACTGATTACTGTGTAAATGTCATTGGCAGTGAAGGGGTTAACCTGAAGGGGGCAGTGAAGGGGTTAAATATGTTCCCTGGGTGTGTTCTAACTGTGGGGGGGCGGGGCTGGCCGGGACATAACAGATCTAACTGATCCCAGTGACAGGGATCAGTAGATCTGCTTGTCCCCCTCTCACAGAACGGGGAACCGCCGTGTTTACATCGGCGGTTCCCCGTTCTACAGCTCTGTAAGGCGATCGCGGGTCAGGAGCGGACATCGAGTCCGCCCGACCCGCGGGCACGCCCACACAGCGTGCGGCGGCGGCGCGCGCGCGCCGCCGCCGCTCGTGAGAGCGCGCAGGGGGCGTGTTAAGGGGCGGATGTCAATAGACGTCGTCCCGGAGATTCAGATCCGCGCTGTAGACGTCTTTCGTCTATAGCGCGGATCTCTACTGGTTAAATGGTTAAACTGATCTCATTTACACACCGGAGTTCATTCCTTTGATAAGTAGAAACATTGTATCTCTTTGGTTCTTTTATCAGCGATGTTCTCAGACTTGGCAGGCTGCCTGGATTTTTGTCTTTGAAGTGCCCATTCACACAGGGGCGACCCGACTTCAGCGTGATTTTGCTAGGCGATTTCCGCACAATTTTCAGCACGACTTTCAGGGCAACATTCAGGGCGACTTCAGCTCAACTTCAGGAGACTTACAACACGACTTATGCCAGAGAAGCGAGGGAGAGGGCTACTCCAAATAAATTCTATTCTTTTCACTGACAAAATCGCTTGCATTTAGATGAGGGATCCGACTTGGAGGCGACTTCTATTGAATTCTATGGGCACAAGTCGGATAGAAGTCGACTTGAAGTAGTACAGGAACCTTTTCTGAAGTTGGAGCAACTTCAGTAGTGTACATTAAGACGGCTCCCATTCACTTCAATGGGATTTCACTTGTCAAGCGACTTGAGGCGACTCAAGTCGGAGCAAAAGTCGCCCCTGTGTGAATGGGCACTTATAGGAGTGACTCAAGTCGCTCCCACTTAGAAAAAGATTCCTGTGAGGTGACGTCAGGCGACTTGCATTGACTTCTATTACAGAAGTCGTTTGCAAGTCGCGCTGAAGTCGGGCTGTGCGGGGTCGCACTGAGTCACCCCCAAGTTGGATCGACCATGTGAACCGATCTAGTGCATAAATTAATTGGCCTAATTTGCAGCACAATCGGCCGATGCCGATTAACTAAAAAAATGCAAAAACAATCAGCCGGCCGATATACCGGTCGACCTCTATCTCTAACATCCACCAGCTCTGTGATGTCGTCATGGAGGAGTGGCAGAGGACTCCAGTGGCAATCTGTGAAGCTCTGGTGAACACCATGCCCAAGAGGGTTATAAGGCAGTGCTGGAAAATAATGGTGGGCACACAAAATATTGACACTTTGGGCTCAATTTGGACCATAGTGTCGGTTGCATGCTGTTGGAGGATGCGCAGCAATTTGAAGGCTCCGATGTTGGTTCCCAGGTTGAGGAAGCTAGTTACGTGAGCCTAGAGAGAGGGGGTGCCACGGAAGGACAAGAAACTAGCAGTCATGTTCCCCCAGCTGCAGCATACTGCCAAGTTTGCTCCAGTGACGAGGAGGGTGGGGGTGATGAGGTCACTGACTGTACTTGGGTGGAGAAGAAGGCATAACTCCAACGACGCAGGATGTCCTCCAGGGGCCAGCTTAAGGGCAGCCACCCTATTGCATCACACCATAGAACTCCACACTGTGCAGGGCACTGCTGACTCCCCGCTGACTTCCAAAAGTCCATTGTTGTTAATTTTTTGGTCCGTCGGCGCCGTGATGGATGTACATCGAGGGACACTTTTTTTTTATTATTATTATTTTTAATAGAGGAATTGTCCAAAGCTATCTCTTGTGTTTTTTACTTTTTGGCACTTTTTTGGGTAAAGTTCGATGTACACAATACCCATTCACATGGGGGGGCGGGATCTGGGGCCCCCCTTGTTAAAGAGGGCTTTCAGATTCCGATAAGCCCCCGCCCACAGACCCCGACAACTACAGCTCAGGGTTGTCGGGAAGAGGCCCTTGTCCCCATGGGGACAAGGTACTTTGGGGTGGGGAGCGCAGAGCCCCCCCACCCCAAAGCACCCACCCCCCCATGTTGAAGGCATGTGGTCTGGTATGGTTCAGGAAGAGGGGTGCTCGCTCATTCCCCTCCCCCTGGATTCTGACCTCTAGGCAGCATGCTCGGATAAGGGTCTGGTATGGATTTTGGGGGGCCCTACGCCATTTTTTTCATTGATTTTTCATTTATATTGCTGGGAGCCGGCAATACATTACAGCCGCGAGCAAGTTTAAATGACATTTTTCCTTTAGAAATGTAATTTTGCTGTGGCACTGTTGTACATATCACACAGATGTGCCACTTAACAGGCAGACCAAGGGGACCCCCCAGGCACAATATTTAACCACTTGCTTACTGGGCACTTAAACCCCCCCCCCCCCCTGCCCAGACAGCTTTCAGTGTGCTCACATTTTGAATGACAATTACTCAGTCATGCAACACTGTACCCAAATGAAATTTGCGTCCTTTTTTTCACACAAATAGAGCTTTCTTTTGGTGGTATTTAATGACCACTGGGTTTTTTATTTTTTTGCGCTATAATTAAAAAAAAGACAGAAAAGTTTGAAAAAAAACATATTTTTCTTTGTTTTTGTTATACAATTATGCAAATTAGTAATTTATCTACAGAAATTTTGGCCAAAATTTATAATGTTACATATATTTGGTAAAATATAACCCAAATTAGTGTATATTATTTGGTCTGTTTGAAGGTTAGAGGGTCTACAACCTATGGTGCAAATCACTGAAAATTGATCACACCTGATGTACTGACAGCCTATCTCATTTCTTGAGACCCTAACAAGCCAGCAAAGTACAAATACCCCCCAAATGACCCCTTTTTGGAAAGTAGACATTCCAAGGTATCTAGTAAGTGGCATAGTGAGTTTTATGAAGTTGTCATTTTTGCCCACAATTCTTTGCAAAATTAAGATTTTTTTTTTCAACAAAATTGTCATTGTAACAGGTTATTTCTCTCACATGGCATATGCATACCTCAAATTACACCCCAAAACACATTCTACTACTCCTCCTGAGTATGGTGATACCACATGTCTGGGACATTTTTACAGTCTGGCCACATAGAGAGGCCCAACATTGAACTAGCACCTTCAGGCGTTTTCAAAGCATAAATTACACATCTCATTTCTCAACCACCTATTACATTTCTGAAGGCCCTGGAGCACCAGGACAATGGAAACGCCCACAAAATGACCCCATTTTGGAAAGCTAACACCCCAACGTATAATCTATGAGGCATAATGAGTCTTTTGAAGGGTTCATTTTTTTCCAGAAGTTTTTGGAAAATGTGGGAAAAAATGAAAACACTTTTTTACACCAAGTTGTCCATTTGTAAGATATTTCCAACAGATAGCATGTACATAGCAAAAATGACACCCCAAAACACATTTTGCTAGTCCTTCTGAGTATGGCAATACCACATGTGTGAGACTTTTACACAGCCTGGCTACATACAGAGGCCCAACATGCAAGGAAGACCGTCAGGTGTTCTAAGGACACATAGCATTACAAATACCAAGAATTACACCCCCAAAATACATTATGCTGAGTAAAGGGTAAACAAAAGATTACCTGTGGTTTTAGTATTGCAGCTGTCCACAGGAGGATAGCACTGGTCCAGGCAGCAGGCAGGGACTTGGTCAGCTACAGCGAACACAATTGTCCAGGCAATCGACAGCGAATGCAATTGTCCAGGCAACATGCAGCAATACTGTCCATAGTACAGGCAGAGATACTGTCCATATACAGTCCACGGTCAGTGCAGGCAGAGATGTTGTCAACAGTGCCAAAATATTGGTCCTGGTAGTAGCACAGCGAACACAGTTGTCCAGGCAACAGGCATGAATACTGGGCACAATGATAAGTGGTGTCTCTTCTAACGCCTCTACTAGAGCACACCTGGCATCTTTTCTGGTGTTTTTGGCCTGTTGGTCTGGGAGGTATTTTATCAGGGAAATGGCGCTCTGAGAGTCTTCTACACACATCGGATCTAATATTTCTGGTGGGCCGTTGGGGTATAAAAGTGTGGTGACAATATCCTCCTGGTAGCCAAGGAATGGTTTGGGGTTTACGGTGGAATTTCGATATATGACATAGGTATTGTATATGGCCAAATAGAAAAAATAGAGGGCAACTTTTTTATACCAGTAGTATGTTCTTCTGGTAAATAAATAGGGTTCCAACATTTGATTGTTTAGATTGACTCCCATGTACAAATTGTAATCGTGGATGCAGGTTGGCTTCTGTATTGAGTCATTTCTTCTGGGGATCTCCACAAATGAATTGTTGTGTATAGACGATAACATATGTCCCTCCGCTTCACAGCCAGAATTTCCTCATTCCGTAGACTCGCCGTTGACGAGTCTTTGAGGAAAGCCCATCCGATTTTTTCTGGCTGTGCCACAGGCTGGTGTACTCTTTCTGTAGAGGTTCCGGAAACAGGGGTAAACTAGTATAAAAATGATCGACATACAGGTGGTAGCCTTTGTCCAGGAGTGGGTAAATTAGTTGCCAAATGATTTTACCGCTTGCACCTATATAGTCTGGGCAGTTAGGGGGATTCAGCTGGGAGTCCTTCCCTTCATAGACTTTGAAGCTGTAAACATACCCCTTGGTTAGGTCGCACAATTTGTAGACCTTCACTCCATAGCGTGAATCCCCTTTTACTGGGGATATATTGTTTTATTCCCAGCCTTCCTCTAAATTTTACCAGGGATTCGTCAATGCGTATATGCTGGTCTGGGGTAAATAATTGTGGAAATAATTCTGAAAAATAATTTAGAATTGGGTGAATCTTATAAAGCCGGTCATAATTTGGGGCATTTCGGAGAGGGCACTGGGTATTGTCGTTAAAATGTAGAAGTCTCATGATCATGGAAAATCTTGTCCTGGGCATTATTGATGAGAAGACCGGCATGTGGTAAATGGGGCTGGTGAACCAGTAGGAGCGGAGTTCATTTTTGTTGTTAAGTCCCATGCAGAACACAAGGCCCAAAAAAGTTTTGAACTCTTCCACCTTTACGTCTCTCCACTCATAGGGACGGGAATAATAGGAGGTTGGATTAGCCTGGATAAATTGCTGTGCATATAGGTTGCACTGGGCCACAATGGATCGCAGCATGTCCTCCGTAAAAACTAAATAAAAAAAATGAATGGGCGAAAAATTTTCTGTGTCCACCTGGACTCCTGACTGGGCAGTGAAAGGGGGAATCCTAGCTTCTCCTGAATTAGGAGGAAGCCACAAGGGGTGCTGGAGTGAGTAGGGAAGGCCGGCATGAGACCTAACCCTTTGGGGCTGAGGTACAGTGGTGCTGGTGGATGGCACTGGGGTGCTGGTGGATGACACTGAGGTGCGGGTGGATGGCACTGGGGTGCTGGCGGATAGCACAGCGGTGCTGGTGGATGGCAAAGCGGTGCTGGTGGATGGTATTGCCTCCTCATCAACGCGCCTTCGTCTGGCGGGCGGACAATATTCCTCATTTGAGTCCAGCTCTAATTTGCTACTTGAGAACGGATCGTAGGCCATGTCAGACTCAGGCTCAGACTCAGAGGAACTTGCAGGAGAGAGCTCCTCATTGCTCTCCTCGGCCGCAAGAATATTGTAGGCCTCCTCAGCAGAAAAAGATCTTTTTGCCATTGTTGCAGCACTAATTGGCACTGAGGACAGGTATGGCACTAATGAGGTGATGGGCACTGATGTCAGGTGACACTGATGACAGATCAGATGGCACTGATATGTGGCACTGGTGACAGGTTAGGTAGAACTGATATGTGGCACTGATGACAGGTCTGGTGGCACTGGTGGCACTGATGACAGGTCAGGTGGCACTGACAAGTGGCACTGATGACAGGTCAGGTGACACTGATGACAGATCAGGTAGCACTAATGATATGTGGTACTGGTGACAGGTTAGGTGGAACTGATATGTGGCACTGATGACAGGTCCGGTGGCACTGATGACAGGTCAGGTGGCACTGACATGTGAAACTGATGACAGATCAGGTAGCATTGATGATATGTGGCAATGGTGACAGGTTAGGTGGAACTGATATGTGACACTGATGACAGGTCCGGTGGCACTGGTGGCACTGACACGTGGCACTGATGACAGGTCAGGTGACACTGACATGTGGCACTGATGACAGGTCAGGCGGCACTGATATGTGGCACTGGTGACAGGTTAGATGGAACTGATATGTGGCACTGATGACAGGTCAGGTGGCACTGACACGTGGCACTGATGACAGGTCAGGTGACACTGATGACAGATCAGGTAGCACTGATGATATGTGGCACTGGTGACAGGTTAGGTGGAACTGATATGTGGCACTGATGACAGGTCCGGTGGCACTGGTGGCACTGACACGTGGCACTGATGACAGGTCAGGTGGCACTAACACGTGGCACTGATGACAGGTCAGGTGGCACTTTGACACGTGGCACTGATTGATGGCACTGACACGTGAAACTGATGACAGGTCAGGTGGCACTTTGCACGTGGCACTGATGCTAGGTGGCACTGATTGGTGGCACTGACCGGTGGCACTGACTGGTGGCACGACTGGTGGCACTGGCAGGTGGCACTATGATGGGCACAGTGAAAAGTGTTTTTTGCAACTCACAGCAGCACAGGCAGCAGGGATCGGTCACTCTCTCCTCACACAGTGGTGTCTGTGTGAGGAGAGAAGGCAGGCAACGAGAGATGATCTCATATGTTTACATTTGAGATCATCTCTCATTGGACCCGCCGATCATGTGGTAAATGGCCGCTGTGATTGGCTGTGTCCAAGCGATCACAGAAATTCCGGGCAGCGCGCCCGCGATCGCAGGCGGGGGACGAGCAAAGGGGACGTCGTCCCAGCATTTCAGATCTGCGCTGGAGCCGTACTTCGGCAATAGCGCGGATCTGGAGGAGTTAAAGAAACATTTCATTTTTATTGTTTCACTTTAAGCATTATTAATATCACTGCTCCTTAAAAACCGATTGTTTTAAAAACTTTTTTTGCTTTTTATACATGTCCCCTAGGGCAGTACCCAGACCCCCATACACTTTTTATGGCAAAAACTTCCATATAAGCATCTAAAATTAGCACTTTTGATTTTTCATGTTTGTGTCCCATAGACTTTAATAGGGTTCGCCAGAACTTTTTGCCTGTTCGCGATGTTCTGGTGTGAACCAGGGGGTGTTCAGCCGATCCCTAATAGGCAACACTGATGAGTACTAATAGGCAGCACTGATGTGCACTGATAGGCAGCACTGATGAGCACTAATAGGCAGCACTGATGTGCACTCACAGGCAGCACTGATAGGCAGAACTGATGGACACTGTTGGGGCTGCACTGATAATTAGGACACTGATGATCAGTGACCTGATTATCAATGTAGATGTCCCCTTTCACACTAGTCGGTTACTGATTGGACACAGCTGATCACGTGGTAAAGAGCTACTGTGATTGGCTCTTTACCCCGATCTGTGATCAGCTGTGTCTGAAGAACACAGCAATCACAAAGCGTGCTTTAGAGGGTGGGCGGTTCTGGGAGGACGTCAATAGACACCCTCCCAGAACTGGACGACCGCAATGTAGCCGTCAATCGGCTGTAGCACGGTCGGAAAGTGTTTAAGAGAACATACAGTACTGTGCAAAAGTTTTAGGTAGGTGGGAAGAAATTCTGTAAAATAAGAATGCTTTCAAAAATATATATTTTAAATTTAAAAAATGCTAAGTAAACGAACAGAAGAAAAGTCTAAATCAAATCAATGGAGTGACTACCCTTTGGCTTCAAACCAGCATAATTTCTTACACTTGTACACTTTGTATGCAGCGGTACCCCCGTAGGGGCTGCTGAGTATTGTGGTACACATCTTTCTTTTTGTATTACTACTTTGTATCTTATTTGTAACATTATCGCTTTCAAAGGTTTACCAGCTGCGTCATATTTGATAATATTTCATTAACACAAGTTTCTTTTCTGTATAATAGTAAGTCGAAATAAATTACATCTTTTTTTTTTTAGCACAGGTATCAGTGATTATTGATTTTATTTGTAACAACCGCAACAGCGCTGCTTGATTCCTATATAGACAAAAGGTTGTAATCACTTACTTTATTTATCATTAAGCGTATAAGTGTATTAACCACTTCAGCCCCGGAAGGATTTCCAGCTTTAGGACCGGAGCCCTTTTTTGCGATTCGGCGCTGCGTCGCTTTAACTGAAAATTGCGCGGTCGTGCGACGTTGTACCCAAACGAAATTTGCGTCCTTTTTTTCCCACAAATAGAGCTTTCTTTTGGTGGTATTTGATCACCTCTGCGTCATTTCTGATCGCCGCTATAAACAATAGAAGAGCGACAATTTTGCAAAAAAACCCAAATTTCTTACTTTTTACTAAAATACAAATCCAAAAAAAAATATATAAAAAAAAAATTTTTTTCACCGTTTTTGGCCAATTTATATTCTTCCTCATATTTGCGATAAAAAAAATCGCAATCGCCGTTTATTGATTGGTTTGCGCAAAAGTGGTCGCGTTTACGGATGATGAGAATTCATTTTTGGGGGTTTTATTTTTTTTTTATTTTTTACTAGTAATGGCGGCGATCTGCGATTTTTAGTGGTACTGCAATATTGGGGCAGACATGTCGGAACATTTTGACACTTTTTTGGGACCATTGGCATTTATACAGCGATCAGTGCTATGAAAATGCACTGATTACTGTGTAAATGCCATTGGCAGTGAAGGGGTTAACCTGCAGGGGGCACTCTAAGGGTTAACTATGTTCCCTGGGCGTGTTCTAACTGTGTGGGGACTGCCCTAACAGGAGAAGGGAAGTGGTCACAGCCTTCATGTACAGGAAGGCTGTGATCACAGCCCTTCCCCTTCACAGAACGGAGGTCTGTGTTTACTTACACGGACCTCCATTCCTTCACTCCGGGGGGGGGCATCGCGGGTAGCCGGCGGCAATCGAAGCTGCCGCACCCGCTCCCTGGCCCCCCCCAAACACAGTGAGCGCACGCGCCTCCGGCGGCGTGCGCGCGCTCACTAGGCTCTGTCTCGCGGCCGCCGTCATATGATGGCGATCCGCGTTACAGAGCCACTCTGTCGCCGTCATTTGCCGATCAGCCGTCGGCAAGTGGTTAAGTAAATATCTCCATATCAAGAGACAGAAGGATTTGAGGCAGCCTACATCCACAGAAGATCTGTGGTTAGTTCTCCAAGATGTTTGGAACAACCTACCTGCCGAGTTCCTTCAAAAACTGTGTACAAGCATACCTAGAAGCATTGATGCTGTTTTGAAGGCAAAGGGTGGTCACACCAAATATTGATTTGATTTGGATTTATCTTCTATTCATTTACTTTCTATTTTGTTGATTGATAAAAAATAAACTATTAACACTTCTTTTCTGAAAGCATACAGTATTTTTTCACACCTGACTAAAACTTTTTCACTGTACTGTATATACAGTCAGGTCCATAAATATTGGGACATCAACACAATTCTAATCTTTTTGGCTCTATACACCACCACAATGAATTTGAAATGCAACGAACAAGATGTGCTTTAACTGCAGACTTTCAGCTTTAATGTGAGGGTATTTACATCCAAATCAGGTGAACAGTGTAGGAGTTACAACAGTTTATATATGTGCCTCCCACTTTTTAAGGGACCAAAAGTAATGGGACAATTGGCTGCTCAGCTGTTCCATGGCCAGTTGTGTGTTATTCCCTCATTATCCCATTTACAAGGAGCAGATAAAAGGTCCAGAGTTAATTTCAAGTGTGCTATTTGCATTTGGAATCTGTTGCTGTCAACTCTCAATATGAGATCCAAAGAGCTGTCACTATCAGTGAAGCAAGCCATCATTAGGCTGAAAAAACAAAACATACCCATCAGAGAGATAGCAAAAACATTAGGTGTGGCCAAATCAACTGTTTGGAACATCCTTAAAAAGAAAGAACGCACCGGTGAGCTCAGCAACACCAAACGGAAAAACAACTGTGGTGGATGACCAAAGAATTCTTTCCCCGGTGAAGAAAACACCCTTCACAACAGTTGGCCAGATCAAGAACACTCTCCAGGAGGTAGGTGTATGTGTGTCAAAGTCAACAATCAAGAGAAGACTTCACCAGAGTGAATACAGAGGGTTCACCACAAGATGTAAACCATTGGTGAGCCTCAAAAACAGGAAGGCCAGATTAGAGTTTGCCAAACAGCATCTAAAAAAGCCTTCACAGTTCTGGAACAACATCCTATGGACAGATGAGACCAAGATCAACTTGTACCAGACTGATGGGAAGAGAAGAGTATGGAGAAGGAAAGGAACTGCTCATGATCCAAAGCATACCACCTCATCAGTGAAGCATGGTGGTGGTAGTGTCATGGCGTGGGCATGTATGGCTGCCAATGGAACTGGTTCTCTTGTATTTATTGATGATGTGACTGCTGACAAAAGCAGCAGGATGAATTCTGAAGTGTTTCAGGCAATATTATCTACTCATATTCAGCCAAATGCTTCAGAACTCATTGGACGACACTTCACAGTGTAGATGGACAATGACCGGAAGCATACTGCGAAAGCAACCAAAATGTTTTTTAAGGGAAAGAACTGGAATGTTATGCAATGGCCAAGTCAATTACCTAACCTGAATCCGATTGAGCATGCATTTCACTTGCTGAAGACAAATACTGAAGGGAAAATGCCCCAAGAACAAGCAGGAACTGAAGACAGTTGCAGTAGAGGCCTGGCAGAGCATCACCAGGGATGAAACCCAAGGGCTGGTGATGTCTATGCATTCCAGACTTCAGGCTTTAATTGACTGCAAAGGATTTGCAACCAAGTATTAAAAAGTGAAAGTTTGATTTATGATTGTTAATCTGTCCCATTACTTTTGGTCCCTTAAAAAGTGGGAGGCACATATACAAACTGTTGTAATTCCTACACCGTTCACCTGGTTTAGATGTAAATACCCTCAAATTAAAACTGAAAGTCTGCAGTTAAAGCACATCTTGCTCATTTCATTTCAAATCCATTGTGGTGGTGTATAGAGCCAAAAAGATTAGAATTGTGTCGATGTCCCAATATTTATGGACCTAACTGTATGGCTGAGCACCCGGAGGCAATATGATAAGAGTAGATACATCATGCATTGAGGATTGTAGTTGTGAATGGGGGAGCAAGAATTGTATGGATTTAAACATTGTCAAGCAATGCCTTCTGTATCCCCCACTTCATCTTCTGTCAATCAGTCAACACATAGTAAGGGAATTGGTAAGACTAAAATTCTGAGACTTCCAGCTCCGTACACAGTAGTGAGCAGCTACGTAATTACATCACCGCTTGCAGTTCTTATGAACTGCGGAGCGTACTGTATATGATCAAGGGCGGCCACTGTCTGTACTAAAATAAAATCCAATGGTTTGGGGCCTCATCAGTAAGCACCATCTTGGGATTACTCTGTTGGTGCTTACCTCTGTAACAAAACATGAACATGTTGCACAAAAGTAAGAGCGCTTTAATACATTACATATTTCTAACCAGAGTTCAGCTTTATTGAGATGTTTGTGTATTTTTTTAAGGCCCATTCACACTTTACCATTCTTGTGCATTGCATTACTGCACATTGGTCACATCTGTTTGGCATTAAGAAGGGACTTTACTCTTATCTTAAAGCGGAACTAAACTCACTCAGTCAGTATTAACTATTTTAAATCCTTATGCTGCTAGCATTAGTAAATAGATAGGAAGGTGTATTATATTTCCTTGTTTTAACCTTTTTCTGCTTTTACTTTTCTACAGTTGCTTCCTGGTTTCTGAACTTGGCGTGCCAGCACAGGTCTGACCACTGGAGTACAGGCAGACTGTACTCCCAGGTAGAATGTAAAGAAGCAAACTGACTACACTGGGATGGATGTGCTTCTATGCCCTGGCACAGACAATTTGAAAAAGGAAAGCGGGGGACTGGCAGGATCATCAGGTATTTTACATAAGATTTACACAATGTTCATTTAATATTCATACATTTGTCCTTAGTTGTAGCTGTGATAAAATAGGGTGACCAGACGTCCCCGGACTGAGGACACTGTCCCCAGACCAAGTCTGTCCCCGTTTTGTCCCTGGATTCAGGAGCAGCACCAGATAGGAGCTTGGGGGTGCTCAAAAACCCTCACATATTCTTTAAACATCCCCACACAGCACCACCAAAATTCACATACCAGTTCTTGTATGTGTCACAGTGTTTTTAAAATTATATTCTACCTGTAAATCCTGTACTGATGCCAGGAAGCTGGAGACTCTTTTTCCTGTAGAGGAATACAGCGGCTCCTGCCGCATAAGCCGATGATCATTAGCTAGACCCGGCAGGCAGATTTTAGAGGCGGATTGCTATACAGCCTCTTTGCTGCCTTCACAGCCAATAGGAAAGTGATGAACCCGCCCCTTTCTCAGCCCAGTCTGCTGCACTACATGGGATGAAATAGAACAGAGAGATTATCCAGCTCCTGGCTGCTGTGAATGAGTTTTCCCTACACTTGGTCTAAAGAGAGATAGGAACAGCTTCTGTCAGCATGAAGAGCACATGCTCATTTCTGCAGTGTGGCATAGTGGAAGTTAATAGGGCAGCTCTAGAGAACAAGGCCACCCAGGCTGTGTTCTGACACCAGCAAGGCTTTTGCTAAAGCTCCTCCATGGGGCAGACAGAGCACACACATCCTGCATTACTTTCTACCAGCACAAGGCTCATGGCTCTTACAGAGACTCTGACAGGGAGAAAAGAATGCTGGACCTATGTGTGTTCTGTCTGTCCATCCATCTGCTTGCCTTATATTTAAAATAAACATTGCTGGTGTCACAATACAAATAAATAGACTGAAATATCCCAAATATAACAGTTGTTGATTCAGATCTCTCACCCAGACCCATCCCCATTTATATCAAAATGGGAACGGGAAATGAGCACATCCCCTGATGATATGGATTGGGGCAAAACATTGGCGCTGTCCTTTAAACTATCTATCTCATCCCATGCCCACAAACGAAATTACAGAATTGTGTCTAGGTGGTATCGCTGCCCTACTATTCTTAATGAGATCGATCCAACAGTGCCAGACACATGTTGGAGATGCCTACAGGTCCCTAGCACCATGACACACATTTAGGGAACATGCCCGTGAATTACCCCATTCTGAGATAAAATTCTCTGTCTCTACGACAAATTAGTTGGAGACAAATATCCAAACGAACCTCGCATAACTATATTATATATGTTGCCAGGTTCTTATAAGCAAATAAAGAAGAGCTTGATACGTCATTTTCCAACGGCGGCTCGTTCTATAATCGCTAGATATTGGCGTCGATCTGCGTTCCCTTTGTTGGCGAATTGAGCTTGTGAAATGGACAGAATCAAGCACTTTGAACATATGATTGCTTGGGATGCTGATAAAGGTAAATCCCACCAGCATTATGTGGACTGTATGGTTTTCCTCAGATTTTGATGGTTTTGTAAAAGATACATCCACTGACGCCTCCCCGGGGCCCTCCCATGTGTAGCTTTTGTCGCCCTTTTTACTTCTGCTCCTTCCCTCATCTTCGCTTAAGGCCCCTTTCACACTTGTGCGACCCAATTTTACAATTTTTTTTGCAGCGATTTTAACGCGATTCCGGGTTATTACGACTTTGCCACAATGAAAACATATTACAAAGTAGTACAGAAGTAGTACAGAAATCGCATCTATATTATTCAGGTGCGATTTGCATGAGACTTTGAGGGTTTAACATTGAAGTCTATGGGCCTCAATTTGCATCAAAGTTGGACCAAAGTAATGCAGGGACTACTTTGAAGTCAGCATGACTTGAAAGTCGTACAGATAAGAATGGTACTCATTGGAAATAATGGGGAACGACTTCTCATGGGACCAGTCCCAAATCACAGGACAACTCGCACAAGTGTGAAAGGGGTCTTATCCTTCCTTTATTTTCCTTCTTCCCCCCTCCTCAACTTTCTCTTACTCTGATGGACGAAATTATGGTTACATTTACTGTAGCACCTCTGTATTTTCATGCCATATTTGTTGAGCGTTTTTGTTGTTCCAACTCGGCTTCTAGTGGTCTACTGGTTAAATGAATTTCTTCACAATTGCTATGCTCACTTTACTGTGTCTTAGTAACCTATTTCCTCTGTATCATATTCAGTTATAATTTTGACCCGTTATTTTGATCTTAATGTATACTTGTGCATCTGTTGTAATTGAGTTGATGCACTCATGTTTTCAATCTATATTATCTGTAAATGTTTACAACATAATAAAAACAGATTCAACAAAAATAGACTGAAAAAAGGATTGTGTGCCCTGGTGTTATTCTAACGCTGTTTCCTACTCTTTAGTAACAAGCCAGGTCTCTTGCAGACAGGTGCCTGAGCCCATTCTGTGTAATTGCAGTTGAATTTCCTCCACCCAGGCAGCCCAGGTGCAGTGTACAGCCTGTCATTGATGTAAATGAATGCTGCTGTATTCCTTTATACAGTGGTGTCATCATACATAAATACAGCAGCATACAACCATTCATGTCAATGACAGGCTGTATACTGCACCTGAACCCTGCACATAGCATCCTCCTGAACCCTGCACATAGCATCCTCCTGAACGCTGCACATAGCATCCACCTGAACCCTGCATATAGCATCCTCTTGCACTCTGCACATAGCATCCTCCAGCACCCTGCACGTAGCGCCAGCATACAGGGGCACACTGACCACTAGCATATAGGGATACACTAACCACCAGCATACAGGGGCACGCTGACCACCAGCATACAGGGGAACACTGACCACCAGCATACAGGGGCACACTGACCACCAGCATGCAGGGGCACACTGACCACCAGCATACAGGGGCACACTGACCACCAGCATACAGGGGCAAACTGACCATCAGCATACAGGGGCACTCTGACCATCGGCATACAGGGGCATACTGACCACCGGCATACAGGGGCACACTGACCACCGGCGTACAGGGTGTCACATCCTGGCAGTGGAGTCTGGCTTATGCAGGGAGCAACCACTCTTACAGCCCTGATTTGCGAACCCCTGGTAGAGTAGACAGGGAGTTCGGGAGTGCAGGGGGGCACGAGGGCTGGACTGGTCCACAGGTGGTGATGGGTGATGTCCAATGGCATCTTGTGCACAGAGAAGTCGGTGATACAGGCTGGGTCGGCAACTGGCTGGCAGACATGATACAGAAGGAGCAGGCAAAGGGTAGTCAAAGACAGGCAGGGTCGGCAGCGGGCGGCAGCAGAGGTACAAAGGGTTAATCCGAAAGCGTGGTCGTGGACAAGCAGAGGTCGGTGCAGGCAGCAAACAATCAAGGTCAGGATAGCTGGGTCTCAGGAATACAGGAATCAATAGGAAACAGTCTCTAGGTGCACAGTAAATGTTGTAGAATGAACAACACTTGCACCCTAGTGTTGTCCGTTTAAATAGCCCACCTAGCATTGATGACAGTGCGTTCCTGTGCACGCCCGCGCACGGGAAGGTGCACTGCGGCTCAATCGCTCTGCAGAGCGGGAGCCGTTCTGTGACATTGCCCCGACTGGCATTTCTTCCAGAAAGGTTTCTCCGAAAAGGTGTTGATCAACCGTTCCACATGCACATTTGCTTCTTGCTCCCAAGAGTTCTCCTCAGGCCCGTAACCCTTCCATTAGACTAGGTACTGTAGGGAGCCACCCCTCCTCCTGTATGCCATGATGGCTTTGATTTCAAACTCCTCCTCCCCATCTACTAGAACTGGTTCTGGTGGAAGAGTTGACCGTCCTGGGAATGGATCTGCGACTGCAGGTTTCAGCAGGGAAACATGAAACACCGGATGGATCCGTAAGGTAGCAGGCAGATCAAGTTCATATGCCGCCTGATTGATCTTCCTTTTCACAGAGAATGGACCAATGAATCTAGGTCCCAGCTTCCTTGAAGGACAAGTCAACTTTAAGTTCCTCGTAGCAAGCCAAACCCGGTCACCTGGTTGGAGGAGCAATTCCCCCCGCCTCTTCCTGTCATACACATCCTTATTGTGTTCCTGAGTCTTAGATAGTGTTTCCTGTAATAGCCTCTGATTTTTCTCCAGGAATGTTGCAGTTTCCTGAACAGCTGGCACAGAACTTTCAGAAGTCAGGCTAGGTAGAAATGTAGGATGAAATCCATAGTTCGTCCAGAATGGAGACTGTTTAGTAGCAGAATGAATGGTATTGTTGTAGGCAAATTCTGCCAGTGGTAGTAGCATGACCCAGTCAGTCTATGAGAAGGATGAGAAGCAACGGAGATACTGCTCCAGGGTCTGATTGGTCCGTTCAGTTTGACCATTTGTTTGAGGGTGGTAGGCAGTTGAAAAGGCCAACTCAATATCCAAAGATGAGCAGAAAGCTTTCCAGAACCGGGAGGTGAATTGGACTCCTCGGTCCGAAACTATACTGATGGGCACTCCGTGAAGGCGGACTATCTCCTTTATAAAGATCTCCGCTGTTTCAGCAGAGGTGGGGGTGCCCTTAATAGGGAGAAAATGTGCCATCTTAGTCAAACGATCCACAATATCAAAGATGGCGTTATATCCTTCGGCTAGAGGTAACTCCACGATAAAATCCATCAAAATTCTGGACCAGGGCCTTTCAGGTACTGGCAGTGGATTCAAAAAGCCCCAGGCTCTGGCCTTACAGGTCTTATTCTGAGCACATGTACAACAGGAACTGACGTATTTCTGGCAATCTTCGCCCACTGACGGCCACCAAAAGGAGCGTAGAAGTAGCTCAGAAGTCTTACAAGTGCCAAAATGTCCAGCCAGTTTATGGTCATCGCAGAGTTGAAGTACAGTAAGACGTTGTTCCTTGGGAATGAAAAGTTGGTTGCCGTGCCACCACAGCTCGTCCTTCGTCACTAGTCCGGAATCAGGTGGACCGGGGAGATTGGCGATAGTTCGTCTGATTTGTGACAACAGGTCCTCTTGGGACAGAAGAAAATTCCTTGGGAGAAGGATGGTATCCGGGGAAGCAGGAACTCCAGACTCACAAAACATCCGTGACAGGGCACTAGGTTTCACATTTTTGACCCAGGCCTGTAGGTCATGTGAAAGAGGAATTGGGAGAAGAAGAGAGCCCAGCGGGCCTGTCAAGGTTTCAGTCTATTAGCCGTTCTTAAATATTCTAAATTTTTATGATCAGTGTAGATCAATATGGGGTGCAATGCTCCTTCCAACAGATATCGCCATTCTTCCAGGGCCGACTTGATGGCCAACAGTTCTCTATCTCCCACGACATAGTTCTTTTCAGTAGAAGAGAGTTTGCGGGAAAAGAATGCTATAGGATGGAGTAGAGCCTTAGAGCTTTGTCTTTGGGATAACACCGCTCCTACAGTGATCTCTGAAGCATCTACCTCTAGGACATAAGGCAGAGTGGGATCTGAATGCTTCAGGACTGGTGCTGAAGTGAAGAGCCTTTTCAAGGTCTGAAAGGCCACTTGGGCCTCTGTGGTCCACTGAAATCGTGAATCCTGCTTAGTAAGTTGAGTGATAGGCGAGATAATAGCAGAGAATCCTTTTATGAACTTCCGATAGAAGTTGGAGAACCCCACAATGCGTTGGACCCCTTTTTTATCCACTGGCATTGGCCAATCCAGGATAACAGAAACTTTCTGTTGGTCCATGGTAATGCCACTGACAGATATGACCACCCCAAGATACTGGATACTGGAACGCTTGAAATCGCACTTTTCCGCCTTGGCATACAGTCCATGCTGCCGGAGCCGACTTAACACTCTGTGGACATGCCCACGTTGTTCCTCCAGGGATGAAGAGAAGATAGACAATGACAAACAAGTCTAGGTAATCTCGCAGCACCGCCTCAGACGACGTCCTATAATGAAATGCGTAAGGCGGAGCCTTTGCGTCATCACGCACCCACGATCCCTTCGGGCTGAGCCAGTGGATAATATGCCAGCCGTAATGTTCCTCGAGTCTGACTTTCAAAGCTGTAGAGTAAGTGTACGGTACTAATATCACTATGCACACGGAATAGAGCTCATGGTCCCTTTTTTTATTATACCTTACATGTGACGGGATGTTGAGGAGTGACTTCTGACACTGGGGACAGTGACACCATTAGATGCGGTCCTTGAGATTAACAGCTGGGTTGTGTCTTACCTGAAAACACTTCGATTTGTTACAGTGGGAGACCTAGGAAGTGTCTGGTTTAACCCTAGCTAAACCGCCGTGGATTCATGTTTTTTGGAGTTTTTGGATTGATGTAGCACAGTCTATACTTTGTGATATATGCTGTAATAGTTTTATACTGCACTTGCACTTTATATGAATTAGGTTGAACATATATAAGCTCTACGAGCAGGGCCCTCCTATTCCTTCTGTATTGAACTGTATTGTAATTGTACTGTGTCCCTTCTTTATTGTAAAGCGCTGCGCAAACTGTTGGCGCTATATAAATCCTGTATAATAATAATAATAATATATATCCATATTTTTTTTCTTTTGCATTTTGTGTTTGCATGTTGCACATGCACTTTGACATACACATGTGTATTTAGAATCAGGTGGATTTTTTGATTTACTATTATTTCTCCTTGGCCACGGATTTTTTTCCCACCATTGCAGATTTGCACACACATCAGTTTGCACATTATTGCAGTCTTTGCACACATCCCTTTCACACTTCACAATATTTGCACATATTTTGTTTAACACTATTTTCACCATCCATATTATACACATAGGATAGTTTTTGTTTTGATTTTAGGGCTTGCGCCATCTGCACTTTCCTCCTTTCTGGCATATGTTATAGCAGCGCCATACCCACTTCCATTTGTTCCTTTTTTAATCTCGAAACACATCATTGACGAGATGTTGAAATGTAGCTGGGGCGTTACAAAGTCCAAAGGGCATGAACAAATATTCAAAGTGCCTGAAATGGGTTCGGAAGGCGGTCTTCCACTCATCACCTTCCCGAATATGAATGAGGTTGTATGCCCCACAGAGATCCAACTTGGTGAAGACTGTGGTGGAACCCAGTCTCTGAAATAGTTCTGGAACTAACGGTAGATGGTAACGGTTTTTGACCGTGATCTTATTTAGCTCTCGGTAATCTATGCAGGTTCTCAATGTATGATCCTTCTTTTCAACGAAGAAGATCCCGGTACCCGTGGGAAATGTGGAAGGCCGAATAAATCTCTTTTCAAGGTTATCGTTCAGATAGGCCTTAAGGGCCCATAGTTCCAGCTCTGACAGGGGGTAAATCTGGCCAAATGGTACCTCTGCTTCAGGTAAGAGTTCTATTGGGCAGTCGCAAGGCCGGTGTGGGGGAAGTTTCTCGGCTCCCTTCTTACTAAGCATGTCCAGAAAGTCATGATAAACAGAGGGGACTGCTTAGCGGACCTCAGGATCTGAGTCAGAGTCCAAACTTAACAGCGTGGGGCCAGCCTTGTTGGGATTAGGTAGGCAGTGCTGGGCACAGTAATTAGACAGAAATTTAATTTCTCCAGAGATCCAATTGATGCAAGGGCTGTGAGCTCGGAGCCATGGGAGGCCAAGAATTATAGAGAAAAAAGGGGATGCAATGGCGTCCAAAATGAGTAGCTCCTGGTGGACATCAGCCGTCACGGCGGGCAAGGGAAGAGTCTCATGGGTGACAGTGCCGGATTTTATGGTGCTTCCATCGGCTAGATGGATAATCATCTTATGAGCCTTCGGACGTAGAGGGATCTGATGTTGTGTAGCGAAGGTCTGATCCACGAAACAGCTACATGCTCCGGAATCAACGATCGCCGGAGCGAGGATATTCCCTCCGGGAAGCTGTAAGGCAATGAAGAAAGTAAGGTAAGAAGTGTTATTGATAACAGGAGATCTTTCTTCCACCTCTTTCATGGAACACTTGCCAAACTTGGCAGGGCAAGATCTCACCATGTACCCCGGCTCCCCACAGTACAGGGACAGACTGAGGGCCCGGCAACATTGCTTTTCCTCGGGCACAAGGGAAGGGCGGATAAGTCCAATCTGCATTGGTTTGGGGGAATCCGGAAGTGCAGGAGCAGCGGAAGCAGAAGCAGGGGCAGGGGCTGATTGATCTTCCTTTTCACAGAGAATGGACCAATGAATCTAGGCCCCAGCTTCCTTGAAGGACAAGTCAACTTTAAGTTCCTCGTAGCAAGCCAAACTCGGTCACCTGGTTGGAGGAGCAATTCCCAGCGCCTCTTCCTGTCATACACATCCTTATTGTGTTCCTAAGTCTTAGATAGTGTTTCCTGTAATAGCCTCTGATTTTTCTCCAGGAATTTTGCAGTTTCCTGAAGAGCTGGCACTGAACTTTCAGAAGTCAGGATAGGCAGAAATGTAGGATGAAATCCATAGTTCGCCCAGAATGGGGACTGTTTAGTAGCAGAATTGTTGTAGGCAATGGAGAGAGTAAGGTGAGAAGTGTTATTGATAACAGGAGATCCTTCTTCTGCCTCTTTCATGGAACACTTACCAAACTTGGCAGGGCAAGATCTCACTATGTGTCCCAGCTCCCCACAGTACAGGCACAGACTGAGGGCCCGGCGATGTTGCTTCTCCTCGGGCGTAAGGAAAGGGCAGATAAACCCAATCTGCATTGGAATCTGGAAGTGCAGGAGCAGTGGAAGCAGAAGCAGGGGCAGCAAGATGTGGATAGCTAGGCACTCTGGCCATCATCCAAGTCAAACGTGAGGGACCAGGGGACCTCTCAGCTCTGCACACCCTGAGGTGCCGGTCAATTTGAATTGCCAGATTGATAAGGGCTTCTAGGGCGTGGGGTACCCCGACACGGGCTAGCTCGTCCTTGAGGGACGGACCTAGGCGAAACTGGTAGCAGAGGGCTGCATCATTCTGGGCCGTGTCTGCACTCCAACGCCAAAACTCGGCGACGTAATCTTCCATCGTACGGCGACCTTGCTGCAAGGCAGCTTGAGCAGTGGTGGCCTAGTGGGGATCCTGATACAAGCGGGCCATGGCATCAAAGAAGAGGGCCAAGGTGGCAACTTCTGGTGCCCGTTGTTCCCACAGTCGGTGAGCCCACGCCTGGGGTTCCCCCTGCAGCAAGGAGATAACCAAGCCCACCTTTGTAGCTTCCAGGGAAAAAGTGCGGGGCTGTAGCCTGAAATAGAGCTTGCAGAAGTTGCGGAAGGCTCGAAACTTGCTACGATCACCCGCAAACTTATCCGGCAGAGGGACCTTAGGTTCAGAAGGAAGGGCCACAATGGTGCGAGCGAGGGTCTGCCCGGTCCCCGAGGCAGTAGGGGCTGTAAGTTCCTGTACCCGCTCTTCCAGGCAGATGTAGCCCTCCTGTAGGCTCTTGAAGGCTTGCGTGAGGCCTGCTAAATGGGCACACAGGTCCTCCATGGCTGAGGGTACTCCCTGCACAGACTCAGACATGGTTGTCCGTTACTGTCACGTCCTGGCGGTGGAGTCTGGCTTATGCAGGGAGCAACCACTCTTACAGCCCTGATTCGCGAAACCCTGGTAGAGTAGACAGGGAGTTCGGGAGTGCAGGGGGGCACGAGGGCTGGACTGGTCCACAGGTGGTGATGGGTGATGTCCAATGGCGTCTTGTGCACAGAGAAGTCGGTGATACAGGCTGGGTCGGCAACTGGCTGGCAGATATGGTACAGAAGGAGCAGGCAAAGGGTGGTCAAAGACAGGCAGAGTCGGGAGGGGGCTGGCAGCAGAGGTACAAAGGGTTAATCTGAAAGCGTGGTCGTGGGCAAGCAGAGGTCGGTGCAGGCAGCAAACAATCAAGGTCAGGATAGCCGGGTCTCAGGAATACAAGAATCAATAGGAAACAGTCTCTAGGTGCACAGTAAACGTTGTAGAACGGACAACGCACGCCCATGCATGGAAATGTGCACTGCGGCTCGATCGCTCTGAAGAGCGGGAGCCGTTCTGTGACACGGGGCACACTGACCACCTGCATACAGGGGTACACTAATCACCAGAATACAGGTGCTCACTGACCACCAGAATACAGGGGCACGCTAACCACCAGTACACAAGGGCACACTAACCACCAGCATATAGAGGCACACTGACCACCACTATGCAGGGCCAGTGCTTACCAGTATACAGAAGACACAACAAATCAAGTAAAGCAACTACCATGCAACAAAAAAAATCTCAAAAGCAATAAGAGAATCTTGTTAGCTGGTTCCCTCATCTAACACGAATCAATAAAAAGCAAAAAATGCAGCGCTGCCCTACACTTCATCTATAAAATTGTACAAATGGTTTCATAAGTGCAATGGTAAAATCTATAAATGAATATCCAGTGCAAATCAACCAATGTATTGCAATATAATAGTGATGATGTCACGCCCTCTGCAAAAATATTTTGAGAAATTGCAGAACTTCAATATGAAAATAATGTTAAAATGCCCTACATACAATAATAATAACAGAGATGCAAATGAACCAGTGTATTAGAACATAGTAGGGATGGTGTCACCCTCTGCAAAAGGTAAGAAATATTGCCGAGCTGCAATGTGCAACTAGTGGTGAAACCCCCTATATATAATAATAATAATAATAATAATAATAATAATAATAATAATAATAATAAAATGTAAAATATGTACATCAATTGTACATTTTATTATGATTATATATAGGGGGTTTCACCAGTGGTGTAGCTAGAACCTTCAGGGCCCCAGTGCAAGAAACCATGAAGGGCCCCCCTGCCCCACAACCTGGGCTCTTCCCTCTGAGCCCCGTGGTGGAACTCCTTGGTATGGTCCCAATTATGACCTTTGTGACCCCTGTAGTTCCACCACTGGTATCAGTCCTTTTTTATTTTTGTTATTTTACGGTATTTATTAATTTTCTTTGGATATTATTTTTTAGGATCTTTTTTTTGGATATTATTTTTTAGATGTTCCACCTTTGAGACAGAGACACAGCCCTCAATCTCCTCCTCTGTAGCCTCAGCTACACAGAATAAATGGACAGGAATAGCTCTGTAATGAGATTCCTGTCCATTCATAAACGTAAGCATAGAAAACACTGTATGGAACACTGACTCTCCATTCAGAAAAAGACACATTTACTGGCCCCTTTCCCACTCTCCATCTTGACAGATCCCCCACTGCAGCCGGCAAGAGAGGGGACAGGGGAAGCCGGCAGAGCTGCAGAGGACAAGAGGGGTCCAGGAAAGAGCACAGGGAGGCTGGAGAGCACTTCTAGACCCCTCTCTGTTTTCAAGCCTCCCCATGCTGGTACTCCTGTACCCCCCAGCATCCAGTGACCATCCACTGGTACGCCCCCAAATCCCCAAGTAGGCGAGATGGGGTCCCTGTCCCCAGGGGAGATGGGGTCCCTGTCCCCAGGGCTGATGGGAACCCCCTTCCCCCAGGCAGGTGGGAGCCCTGTTCCCAGGCCAGATGGGGTCCCTGTCCCCAGGGGAGATGGACTCCCTGTCCTCAGAGCAGGTGAGCTCCCTGTCCTCAGGACAGATGGGGGCCCTGCTGTCCCCAGGTCAGATGAGCTCCCTGTCCCCAGGGCAGATGGGTTCCCTTTACACAGGGCAGATGGGCTCCCTGTCCCCAAATAGGTGGGCTCCCTGTCCCCAGGGCAGATGGGGGCTCTGTCCCCAGGGCAGATGGAGTGGGGTATGGGTCGTTCCCCAGGGCAGATTGGCTCCCTGTCCCCAGGTCAGATGGGCTCCCTGTCCCCATGGCAGATGGGGGCTCTGTCCCCAGGACAGATAGAGTGGGGTATGAGTCGTTTCACTCACCTTGACAAAACTGCAGGGTCAGGTAGATAGGATGCATACTGTGCTACAGCCAGCCACCCTCTAAGCATGTATCCATGGTCCCCTGGGCTCCCGCCAGCAGCATAGACAGGGCTGATCAGCATGGGAGGCCACATCACTCTCCGAGGGCTGAGAGACAAGCTTGCAGCATTCTCCTGGGAACCAGCTCTCATAGGGCTGCACGATGCCTCTGTGTGCTGGATGTAGGGCCGCTGTTAGAAATCATGGGGCCTCGTACAGCCTACCTGACAGGGCCCACATCCCAAGCTGGGCCACACTGCAACCACACACAATGCACACAGCTGTGGCATGACAATCTGGCATTTAGGTTGTTAAAACAGGAGGCAATACAACATCTCCTCACTGCCTCCCCAATGCTCTCTAAGTGCCCATTCACACTTGCCTGCAACCACTCTTACGGCCCTGATTCGTGAACCCCTGGTAGAGTAGACAGGGAGTTCGGGAGTGCAGGGGGGCACGAGGGCTGGACTGGTCCACAGGTGGTGATGGGTGATGTCCAGTGGCATCTTGTGCACAGAGAAGTCGGTGATACAGGCTGGGTCGGCAACTGGCTGGCAGACATGATACAGAAGGAGCAGGCAAAGGGTGGTCAAAGACAGGCAGGGTCGGCAGCGGGCGGCAGCAGAGGTACAAAGGGTTAATCCGAAAGCATGGTCGTGGACAAGCAGAGGTCGGTGCAGGCAGCAAACAATCAAGGTCACATGCAATACATATACCATTTTGGCAGCATGGGTGGCAGTGGCACTGCCAGTTGTCAATCATGCTGCTGCCATTGTCATGTCATGAATGAACACTCAATAACCCGTGCTGTGACACACACCTTAGTTAGCCGCCCAACTTCCTCTCTGTTCTGAATCCTGCTGGCTGGGAGTGGGAGGTGTCAACTGAGCTCCTCTCCTCTGCCAGTGCCACCGCCGCCATTCGTTGCCTCACTGCTTCTTCTTCCTGTCTTCTCATCTCCACTGTCAGTCAGTCAGCCAACCCGAGCCCAGGCTGAGCGGGAAACCTAGCCGGCGCGCCACATGAATCACTCTGCCGGGCCCAGGCCAGACTTGTATTGTTGCCACGACAACATCCGGAGCGGGCGCGGAAGGACACGCCCCCGAAAAAGAATAAATAGTCCCTCACAGTCTCACTGAATAAGAAGATAATAAGACAAAGACAGAGCGCAGCGGAGGGGGGTGGGGGTGATGGGGGGGGTGGCGGCTCGGTGGCGATGGGGGGGGGTGACATTGAGCATTTTTTTTTCTTCTGTCATTCAGAGTGAGAGATTGCCCGGGCCCCCCTGACAAACTAAGGATGCCAGGCCCGGTACAGCGGGGCCAGTTGTACTAGCTTATCAGCGGCCCTGGCTGAATGTTTAGGAGAAGCGTGTGCCGGAGGGCTGTGCCTGGGCTCTGTTACAAAGGAGTGGATGGAGTGACACGTGGAGGGGGGGGACAGGACTCTGGCTGGATGGACAATGGACCAAACAGCGCTGTATGGGGAAGGAGAGAGGGACTGGAGGAGCCGGCCGAAAAGATGCGGGTGTGGAATTGTAAGATTAGCAGCCAGTGCGGAAGAGCAGGGAGCTCTGCTACCCACACCGTCCTCCATCTACTCGGGCACTTGTACTACAACCCACCTAGCTGCTTATGCTGGCTCAAACTGGCACCAGCCCTATGTACAGGGGGCCGCAGGGGCCCCCTGCAGCATGGGGCCGGGTAGCAATTGCAATCCCTGCACCCTCTGTAGCTACGCCTATGGATTTGAATCTCTGTTATTATTATTGTGTGTAGGGGGTTTTACCATTATTTGCACATGGAAGCTATGCAATTTCTCAAAATATTTTTGCAGAGGGGTGACACCATCGCTAATATATTGCAATACATTGGTTGATTTGCACTGGATATTCATTTATAGGTTTTACCATTGCACTTATAAGTCTATTTGTAGAATTGTATAAAGGAAGTGTAGGGTTATGCTGCATTGTTTTGGCTTTTTATTGGTATACAGAAGCCAGGACATACTGGTCACCATTGTACGCCATGAAGAAACCTCCACTTGCTGATCACGCCCACTTGCTGGCCACACCCACTTTTTGGGCACACCCACAGGTGTGCGGTAACACTTTGCCTGCCGCATTAGCACCCTCACTTTTACCTCAAGCACCACCATAGCACCCCAAAAAAAAATTGTCTGGAGACGCCCCTGCCTGGATTGGACTTGAATTTTTCCATCCCATCCATCCCTCCAAGTTTTTCCTCTATCTTATCTTCTTCACATTTGGTAGTCATATCCCAAAAAATTCTAAGAAGTATCTTTTTTGTTATCTCATGGATGAAATGTGAGAAGTAATGTATACAGTATATCATACAATCATTCCATAAACACATACCAAAAACACTGCATATATAATGTGAGGAAAATATGCTTATAAAATAGTTTACCTTTGCCATTAAAAAAAAATGTCCTCAGATTTAATTTAAAAAATGTGGTCACCTTATGATAGAAAGTATCAGAATATATACTCTACATACTCCACCCCTTCCTACAAGTTTTCAAAAAGCCATAGTTGAATAATTAGCTCATATCTGGTGTGGTATATTTTGTATAGAAAAATATTCAAAAAATACGTATGTAAGTATGTATTTTTACTTTTAATAATTCATCTTTTTTATTGTAAATTGCAATAAGAAACACTAGGTGGCAGCCAACTGCAAAATAATGTGTATATAGTTTGAACCTCTAGGACGCATATTACGAAACATGCAATTCATACAACTGATAAATCTAAAGTCATGTGAAAAAGTAAGTACACGCCATGGAAATTGTTTACTTTTTCAGCATAATGAATGAGCAAACATTAGAACGTTAAACAGGGTCTACAGATAAAGGGGACATTCTTGAACAGATTACACAAAAAATGGCATTCATTTTCATGACCTAAATAGGCAAAGTGCTGATTGGCCACATTATAAAAGGGGGGATTTGGGGGGGGGGGTTGAACTAGGAGAGGGGGTTGCAGAGAGATGATTTGTGCTGAAAGGAGGATTTGGGTGTGAGGGTTTGTGTGGGAAGGGGGAATTTTTTTTGGGGGGGGGGGAGTTGTGCTGGGAAGGGGATTTGGGGGTGGGACTTTGTGCTGGGAGGGTGGAATGGGGAGGGGGGTTGGCTAAGAGGGGGGATTTCAACTATGAGGGAGTGGGGGGATTCGAGCTAAGAAGGGGGGGTTTGAGCTAGGGGGGGAGATTGTGGGAATTTATGCTAGGAGGGGGGTTTTGGGGAGAGAATTTGTGCTGGGAGGGGAATTGGGGGAGAATTAAGCTATGAGGGGGGATTTGAGCTAGGAGGGCGTTGGGGATTTGGGTTAAGAGGGGGGATTTGAGCTAGGGGGGGATTGGGGGATTTGTGCTAGGAGGGGAGCATTGGGGGCATTTGTGCTAGAAGGAGGAATGGGGGAGAAGATTTGTGCTGAGAGGGGGATTTGAGAGTGAGGATTTGTGCTGGGAGGGGGGATATGCAAGAGAGGATTTGAAGGAGAGGATTTGTGCTGGAAGGGGGGATTTGGGGCTGAGGATTTATGTTAGAATGGGAAATTTGAGGGGAGAGAGTATGTGTGCTAGGAGGGGTGATTTTTTTTCATTGGGTATTTTTGAGCTAGGATGTAGGATTGGGGGAGGGGGGGGGCAAAGAAAAATTGATATCGCCCTCACTCCGATCTTTGTAATGTTCTGGCATGAAGGCATTTCACTCAGGATGAACTCTTTACCAATGCAGCCCCTTTCCTGAACAGACAGAGCCCTTTACGCAGGAACCCATACATTCAACATTCATTCGCAATTCCACATGGATATAACTACCATGTCCTCCTCTCCCTCATGAAAATCACACCAACATTACATATACATTATACACATATACCATGTCGCAATTCCACATGGATATAACTACCATGTCCTCCGCTCCCTCATGAAAATCACACCAACATTACATATACATTATCCACATATACCATGTCATATGTTAAATAATCGGGCACTAACTGCACTTTCTGTCACACTTTCTCATCACCTTCCTTCACTCAAACCTTTCCTTTCCTTCACCCTATTCTTTACTTTTTTCTTTTTCTGATTTTCCAATCTCTTCTTTTTTTTTTTCTTTTCTTTACCCTCTTTACATATTCACCCACATGGTCATTCACCCAACTACTGATTACTCGGTTTTTACTATGATCCAAGTGACTCCTTTGTATACTATACACATATATACTCTTTCTTACAGTTCCATGTTGGTTATGGATAGTGGGGGATGCCAAGGGATACACTCCTGCTTTCTTTTTTTGACTCCTGCCATGCCCATCCCCCACCCGCTCTTCGGCTGGGCGCCGCTACCCCCGCCCCCTCAGTCTCCCAGTGGAGACTCCATCCGTTGCCCCCTTGGGAGTTATGCTTTGGAGTCAACTCACCAAATGTAAGTATGGGGCAGTCATGTAGTGGCCCCCTGCTTAATTTCCACCATTGCTATTATGTGTCACACCTAATTGGTACTCTGTGTATAGATACATCACATCTACTCCTGAGGAAGCGAGCTGTGCTTGCGAAACACGTTGAGACTATAGATACACATGCATATATCTACCATCATTGTACTCTGTACCACATCCTCATATGATTATTACTGCAAGATTTCTGTATCAGATTGTTGTTCATGCCATCACATGTATGTCCATGCAATATTATGATGTTCATATCTGCCAATAAAATTGGTTTACTTTTATACTCTGTTTTATGTGTGTTGGCCTTATACATCCCTCACTTCCATGGGGTATTCAACTGTTTTGCATATGTAATAGGGATAGAGGCATGTACAAGTAGAGGTAACACCAGATCACCCCATTTTTTCTTCTACTTTACTAAAAGAGAAACGCAATTACTGCAAGATACAACTAGTGTGGTCATTAAAACACTCAGTGGTACTCAAAAAATCAGCTGAGCATGGACAAGCCAAAGTAATGACAACTAGCTATAAGCTCTTTGTTTAAGGCCTATATACACATTTAGAAATCTCCCTCCTTCCTCCTACTTTCACCCACGTATTTACTGACTGGTGCAAGTAAGATGAAGAGAAGGATACAAAGGTTGCAGCCATTTTTCCTTGTCCCTTTAAATAGCCCTTAAAAGTAAGTTAAGTGCATTTTACCCCATGATTGTAGTGATACCAAACTAAACTTCATTATCACAATTATTCAAGCATCCGCATTAACAATTTTCCCATTTTCACATGCTACCAGACACCATTCTAATTATTGGTGGTTGTAGTGCTTATTAATCTCCTTCATCAGTTACTATCAATGCCCTATTGTCATGTCAGTTATTCGAAGTGTCCATCTCCAAGCGATGTCCCTACAAACTGGAACAGGCAAATATAAGTTCTTTCCAGCAATGCTGCCAGAGGTTGAGGAAAATCCAAGTCTCTTATTCTTTGGGCTAGGCCATTTATAAGTTCTGTATTACTATGTCTGTACAACTAGGTGTTGCCGGACATTTTGCCAACCCAGGAATTCCACTTATGCCATCCGTATAAAGCTATGCATATATTCCAATTGCCACCACAAGTATGGCTTGCTGTTCCTTCTCCAGGTTCCCAGAATTTAGATATATAGTCGCCTCAATATGGAGCCTGGAAATAAAAGAACAAGAGCAGCATCAGATTCTTACCAGTTACTATCTCTATATACCATCATGGAATTGCCTGTTATAGCCAATGCTCAGACCAAACTATGGTCCCGTATTCTTCCCCAAAAAAACTAATTCTTGTAACGCCAAAACAAAAAGTATAATAAAAATATATACATATTGAGACTATAGATGCACATGTGTATATATATATATATCAATCATAAAAACTTTCTCCACCTTTCCCACTCCTTAGTACCATAATACATTGGTACCATGCCACAGACTATAGAGTATACCTGGACACTAAAATATTTGCTTACACAAGCAGTGGGTCTTAGAGGAGAACACCATGCTAAGAACAATCAAAAATAAAAAAAATACAAAAAATCACAAACAAAAAAAATATAAAAAAACAAACACTTAAGCCTCATACACATGGTTCGATTGTGGTACGAATGAGCTTCTGATTTTTTTCAAAAGCGTGTCCATGATTTTGTAAAGCATACTGACTATCCGAAAATTTTCGTTCGACCGAACTCAACGTCAGAAGTGACGTCATGTTTTGCATCTTTTTTGCATCTTTTTTTTCCTTTCTGAGCATGCGTAGTCTCGGTCATACGATTTTTTTCGTACGAAAACCATACTAACGGAACGAAAATCAGATGTGTCGTTGTCGTATTACAAACATTTACTAGTCTGCACATCCAGCTTTTGTCTGATGGAAAATGTCAATTGGCTGTCGAAAGGAGCATACTAACGGTAAGAATTTCAGACGACAGGCTGTGGAACGACAATTCCCGTCCGAATTTTGCATCGTGTGTATTGGCCTTAACCACTTAAGGACCGGAAGGATTTCCCACCTTAGGACCAGAGCACTTTTTGCGATTTAACTGATAATTGCGCGGTCGTGCAACGTTGTACCCAAACACAATTTGCGTCTTTTGTTTCCCCACAAATAGAGCATTCTTTTGGTGGTATTTGATCACCTCTGCATCATTTCTGATCACCGCTATAAACAAAAGAAGAGCGACAATTTTGCAAAAAAAAAACTATATTTATTACTTTTTCCTTAAATACAAATCCAAAAAAAAATATATAAAAAAAATATTATTCATCGGTTTTGGCCGATTTATATTCTTCCTCATGTTTTTGGTATAAAAAATTGTAATCCGCGTTTATTGATTGGTTTGCGCAAAAGTTGCAGCGTTTACAAACCATGAGAATTCATTTCTGACGTTTTTACAATTTTTTTTTTTTTTACTAGTAATGGCAGCGATCTGCGATTTTTATCGGGACTGTGATATTGGGGCGGACATGCCAGACATTTTTGACACTTTTTTGGGACAAATTACAATTATACAGCGATCAGAAATTTAAATATCCACTGATTACTGTATAAATGTCACTGGCATGGATAGGGGTTAACCTGCTGGGGACACTCTAGGGGTTACTCTAGGGGTTACCTGTGTGTGTTTTAACTGTATGGGGACTGGGCAGGCAGGGGCCACAGAGATCTAACTCATCCAGAGTACAGGGATCCGTAAATCTCTAACATGCCGCCTGTCAGAACGGGGAACCGCCGTGTTTACATCGGCGATTCGCGGGACAGAGCCATGCTGTCGCCGCTTATAGTTGCAAGGCGGTCGGCAAGTGGTTAAGAAAAATGAAAAACCTGGCCATTAACACACAAAAACGACATGACAAGACATCCATCATAAAACAAAGACACTCAACTTTGATCTGATGTGAGATTAAAGACATCCATGGGCTTTTCTCATGAGAAGAGTTAAGGGGGCACTCTTTACGTCTAGAGGAAAAAAGATTTCATCTACAAATACGGAAAGGTTTCTTCATAGTAAGAGCTGTGAAAATGTGGAATAGACTCCCTCCAGAGGAGGTTTTGGCCAGCACGGTTGATTGCTTGAAAAAAGGCCTGGATTCTTTTCTTAATGTAAATAATATAACTGGGTACTAATATTTTTAGGTAAAGTTGATCCAGGGTGAATCCGATTGCCTCTCGGGGGATCAGGAAGGAATATTTTTCCCCCGTTATAGCAAATTAGATCACGCTTTGCTGGGGTTTTTTGCCTTCCTCTGGATCAACTGTGGGTGAAGGATTGTATATGGGATTATTTGGTTTTTATATATATATATATATATATATATATATATATATATACAGGGTGGGCCATTTATATGGATACACCTTAATAAAATGGGAATGGTTGGTGATATTAACTTCCTGTTTGTGGCACATTAGTATATGTGAGGGGGGAAACTTTTCAAGATGGGTGGTGACCATGGCGGCCATTTTGAAGTCGGCCATTTTGAATCCAACTTTTGTTTTTTCAATAGGAAGAGGGTCATGTGACACATCAAACTTATTGGGAATTTCACAAGAAAAACAATGGTGTGCTTGGTTTTAACGTAACTTTATTCTTTCATGAGTTATTTACAAGTTTCTGACCACTTATAAAATGTGTTCAATGTGCTGCCCATTGTGTTGGATTGTCAATGCAACCCTCTTCTCCTACTCTTCACACACTGATAGCAACACCGCAGGAGAAATGCTAGCACAGTCTTCCAGTGTCCATAGTTTCAGGTGCTGTTTTTTTTTTTGTTTTTTTTTTGGTTGAACTGGATGCACTTGTGTCTTTTTTCAACCTGACTAACCATGTAACTATGTAAGGCCCGTACACACGATGGAATTTTAGTTCGACGGCCTGTAAAATTCTTACCATTAGTATGCTCCTTTCGACAGACGATTTTGATTTTTCGTCAGACAAAAGCTGGATGTGCAGACTAGTAAATGTTTGTCGTACGACAACACCACGTCCGATTTTCGTTCCGTTAGTACGGTTTTCGTACGAAAAAAAATCATGCGACTGAGACTACGCATGCTCAGAAACGAAAAAAAGTTACAAAAATATTCAAAACATTACGTCGTACAAAGTCGTACAAATTTTTTTGTATTGTTAGTAAGCTCTTCACTTTCGACATGAGACAAGCATCCAACAAAAAATGGACGTTCTTTCGTTCGAAAATCAGACCGTGTGTACGAGGCTTAAGTGCTAATTTCAATCTGAAGACAATTAGTTCATGGAAAAAACAAGAAACAAAACATCTGTACCTCATCACAATATTTGTAACTTCATTTGTAACCTTTTAATCCATTAGGGCCGACTTCGCGGCCCGTTCACATCTAGGCGAATTGTCAGGCGACTTGAGTCGCCTGACAATTCGCCTCAATGCTGTGCAAATGGAACCGTTCTAATAGGAGCGAATCGCTTCGCTCCGCCTTAGAAAAATGGTCCCTGCACTATTTTCAGGGTGATCTCAGGCGGCTTGCATTGACTTCTATGATAGAAGTCTCCTCGCAAGCCGCGTTAAGATCGCCTCGAGCGCCGCATCGCGCCGCGCAAGTGTGAACCGGCCCTTAATGCCTGACTATTGTTTAATTGTTTGCAAACAATTAGTAATTAATGAGCTCATGGTGCCATGTGATAATCGATTAAACATTTACATTAACCTAACCCCTGCTCTGCTAAATGTGGCCACTGATGTTCTCACTTTGAAGGACCTGCAAACAAAAAACAAACATTAGTATCCAAACTAGTTTAACTTCTTCCATGGTCCCTTGAAACAACACAAAGACAGTTATTACACACAATTATCACAACAATTGACTTTTTAGGTTCCCCCCAAGCAGGCAGTATTAGTAAACTTTGCCATATTACTCAGTAAAAATGGTAACACAATTTGCATCCAACTACATACAAGCCAGAATGGTAGATTAGCCCGGGGGGGAACTATTGGAATGTTCATCCAGTCTTGCTGCTGGCTGTGGTTAGGGTGTGGGCTGTCATGTATTATCTTTTCTTCAGAACTGTGTGATCTCTCCTGGCTGCTATCTTTGATATCAGGCTCCTGTTCTATGCCTTTCCTGGATGGGGGCTTTTATTTCAGATACTTGTATTTCTGGGTTTTCCTGCTCCATGCTAGCAATGTTAGGAGCTCTACAAAATCTCTGTGCATATCTATTCCATTTATAACGTCTGAACTCTCTCTGCCTTCCTGTACTTCTGCTTACTACGGTATCATCCGCCTTTGACCTGTACCCTCTATCACTAGACTCTTGGCAAAAGTCTCGCAGGATATTTACAAAATTTTGTTATGATCTAGCATTAGGGTTGCCACCTCATCCCTTTAAACCCGAACGCATATGAATTACAGAGGTTCTGAGGCTAACTGAATGCAGATAAGGCACCAAGTGAGTTTTATTACCACCTTAATCAGTCACAGAACCTGTGTAATTAATACAGTGCCTTGCGAAAGTATTCTCCCCCCTTTGAACTTTGCGACCTTTTGCCACATTTCAGGCTTCAAACATGAAGATATAAAACTGTAATTTTTTGTGAAGAATCAACAACAAGTGGGACACACTCATGAAGTGGAACAAAATTTATTGGATATTTCAAACTTTTTTAACAAATAAAAAACTGTTACACCGTTTTCCAGCGTTTCAAGTTTCCCCCCTCTTATGAAAGCGTTCCGTGACATAATTAATGTGTCCAAGACACTGACTAATTCCACCATTATTTTGAGTGAACCACGGAATAGACGTAAGTCAATCGGAGTCTTGGAGACATTAAGTATACGCAAGCCCAAATTTCCCTACTCCACCGTTGGGATTACGATCTAGTATTGTTTTAAAACATTTATAGGACGCTCTGAAAACGGTTCTCAGATCACTATCTCCCATGTCCAGTTTCCGCCTACTATGGCATCATTCGTCTTCATGTCCTTCCGTCTCTCTCAAGTCTGCAATATTTACCTTATCTATACGTGTCTCTAAAACATCTCGAGGATTGTAACGATCGTACCTCGTCCTTTTGGGTCTTTATGTTCATAGACTTTATTTTCGGGGGTAGGTCCTTTCCGTATCTTGTCCTCGGACTAT